>CM077227.1:22511773-22579273 GCA_039654775.1 Spinibarbus caldwelli
ATTTGAGAAAAAAAAAACTGCTTTTGCTAAATCAATGGTCTATAAATTTCCACATGAAAATAAATAAATAAATAAATAAATAAATAAATAAATAAATAAAACAAGAAAAAACAAGAGTTGACCCTATATTGAAAATCATGTCAATTTTCTCCCCTCATGTTGTTCTACACCTGCATGAGTTTCTATTTTCAAAAACACTGGACCCCATTGACTGTGATTGTATGGAAAAAAAGTCATACAGGTTTGGAATGAGATAAGGGTGAATAAATAATAACAATTTTCATTTTTGGATGTACTGTCCCTTTATAGATTCTTTAAAATTCTTCTTTCATGTTTCATAGAAACAACTAATAGCATACAGGTTTAAAATGACATGAGGGTAAGTTTTTTGTGTGTCTAATGATGAAATCAGAGTCTCTATCATCAACCGGCTTTATTCCAATATCCTGGCCTGTAAGAACCAAAGTAATGAAGGTAAACAGCTTGATCGATGTTTCTTGAAACATGTTCTGTCTGAACATGAGGAGCACCCTGCTGGACTCACACTTGCTCTCTCAGTCAAGACCAAAACTGTTTCTCAGATGGAAACGCTTTTGGAGTCCACAGGCTTTTCAAACAACAAAAACCAGCCCTCCACCAACTGTGCTGAGGGACCATTCTGGAACCTCGTACAGTCGAGTAAACCGAACAGAGGCTGAAAGTGAGAGTGTCACGAAGAGAGAATGAAAGAGTGAGTTGTTGTCTGCAGTGCAGTACTGCGGGATACTGGCACTCACACATCAAAAGAAACAAACACTTCTCTCCTAATTTAGGGCATAAGAGGAGGAAGCAAAAGAGGGAGACAGAGCAGAGGGGAGGGCGAAGAGGAGGAAAAAAATAAAAAATTAAAAAAAAGGAGAGGACGACAGACAGGCAGCCAGGCAAAACAGACAAAGGAAGTGACAATCAGACAGGAGGGCAGATAAGACCGAGAGAATGAGCCTCAGATCAGAATACCGGTAAGAACAAATAAGACTACAAACACAAGCCTATCAGACTGGAACTGAATCAATACAAAACGAAATCACAGCAGGCTTTAAACTAGTCCATGAAAGCTGAGCTGCTCCTCTGACTTTAGATCAAAAATACAGGAAATAAAGGCAAGTCTTTTTAAATGTACAGTGGGGATTTGAGAGGCCACATTAAAAATCTGATTTAACCTGGAAATAAACATTTCTAGGATGCCGAAAAGTGTAAAACAAAGAAATGTCGTGATCTAAAATGAATAAAAAAAAAAAATATATGTAAAATTCTGCAGCTCTCGTCAGTAATCAAAAAAGCATATCTGTGACATTGACCATGTTAACTTGTTTGTACAAAAGGTCAGATTTTTTGGCTTTCACAGAAGTACTGACTCAAATAATGAACTCTTACAAAAATTTCAACTACGTTTTTCATCATGTGGATGAAATAATTTAAAAATTTTAATGAAAAAAAAAAAACTATTAAATTAGAAAATGCAAAGCAGAAGCATTTCCTCAATTGCATTCAAGACTTTTGGACCCCACTGTGCTTAATTGCTCAGACCAATTTCACAGACTTTGTTTTAGGGTAACTCTTACAAACAACACCCTACCAACTAACTTTAGCAATAGAAAGCAATGTAAAAAACCACTCATAACACCTTAGAAACTGCTTAGAAGCACAAAGAGCTTAGCATGGGCAAGCACCACACAGATTTTCTGACAAAATGTAATATAAATAATTAGAATGTTAAAATAAGATAAACAATGAAAACTGACAACATACTCTCTGCATTCCTTTTTTAGAAATCCCTTGTGATTTTTTGCCCAGCTCAGGGGGAAACAAAATAAATAAATGCATTTTAAAAAATAAATGTAAAAAAAATTTTTTTTTGCTTAAGCTAAAAGCTTTCTGAACATGATAGCTGGTTTCTAGCTGGTCTAAGCTGTCAGTAGACACTTTTGGACTAACAACATGCCAGCTTCTGGCGTTTAAGCTGGTTTTTGCAACACAGTAGCTTGTTAACTAACTAATGATCCATTTAGATCAGCTAATGACCAGCTTAGACCAACTAGAAACCAGCCACCATGTAGGTTTTGTTTATTTCAGTTGGTGTTCACATCCAGAGTACATGACTTTCTGTAACACCCACATCCAGACAAGACACTTCAGTTTGAGAAAAAACCCCACAGAGATAGAAATCCAGTCTAAATCAGTAGATTAAAACACTCAAACGTTTGAAAACGAATCCCGTCTGAACAGTGCTTTAGTGACAGTGTTCTTTGATTGTTACTATGTCCTGTCCAATTCTCCCACTGACACACTTTCTGTCCTATTTAACACTGACCTCTTATGCCAATCACAGAGAGACAGAAAGAGAGCGTGAACAAATGAGCGAGGGTCTGGGTATCACAGACTGCAGATTAGCCATACACAGACTGAGTTTCTCTCTGCAGACCACAGAGAGGGGATCAAAATCCATCAGGCCGCTCTGTCACCAGGCAGAGCAGACAGAAAGCGCTAGACCAGACGAGAGAGAGAGAGAGAGAGAGAGAGAGAGAGAGAGAGTGAGTGTGTGTGGGTGATGAGGAGAGGGGGCGAGAGAGACAGAGAGCGAAGGTGTGTGTGTGTGTGTGTGAGAGGCTCAGGCAGAGGAAGAGAATAGAGATTTGTAGATTGAAAGAAGCAAAGTGTGTCTTGAAGGTGACATATTCAGTGGAGTAGATGGAGGTCACATCCATAGGTGTCATTACTTCCTGCCATAGCCGATTATGTCCCAGCCACTTTATGGAATAGCTTATGACAAGTATATGTCTGATACAGACAGAGAGATATCTCTGACTGTCAAGCAGAAGTTTTCATTATATTTATGCATGTTATAATCAGTGGCTGTGAATGGTTGCGCTCCAGCATTTTTCGACGGCTGGATATCCGTTCAGTAAAAATCACAGAAAAAAAAAAAAAAAATGCAAATAAATGTCACAACTTCTGATATACATCCACTGACATATAGCAGCAACTTGGGTTTATTAAAAAAAAAAATAAATAAAAAATCGATTATCTGTTTATCTCTGCTTTGACAACACTAACAAGAAATGATTAGACTAATAAAAGCATAATATCCAATGTGAATATTTTATTAATACTTGTAATGATACCAGTAATAATAATAATAATAATAAATATTATATTCCTAATGAACATGGTTTATATTTTTTGTTATTTTTTTGTATCATATATCAATAAGTTTTGTTACCACTGTAAAATAATTCAGTATTTTTTGTTAGCATTACATAATAAAAATAACAATTAAATTATTATGAATAAAATCTTCTTATTTAATATGATTTTCTTTTGTTAGTATCATATAATTATTATTATTACCAATAATTTATTATTATTACATTCAGTAGTTTAGATATAAATGGCCACAAATTTATTTTATTCTGTTTTTGGCAGGCTAACTATCAAACTGCTCAAGTTACATATTGCTCAGTTGAGAATGAATAGGTGTAAAACGTAAAAAAAAAACAAAAAAACAATGTGTTAGTTACTTTGCCTGTGAAAACCACTGTTTCCTGATGAACGCACTGTTTTAAAGGTGTTGTTTAGTGCTATTCTTTAGAGACCCATTAAAGTTTAATCAGTAAACCCAATATTAAAGAACACACAAACCAAATAAGTAGAAAAATGTAAATATTAAAAATAATCTCTTAAATAGGCGTCCAACAACCTAGTAAAGTTTACTAGCAAATTTAATAGCAGAAGGAATGCAATACTCATACACAGTAATTGAGAGATGCAACTTCTTGAAGAGTGTGCATTTATTGTTCAAAGTAGTGAACTGCGCAAATGTCATGTAATACAAAGGACTGCAGCAGGTGTGTGTGTGTGTGTGTGTGTGTGTGTGTGTGTGTGTGTGTGTGTGTGTGTGTGTGAGAGAGAGAGAGAATGACCTCCCGCTGTAGCCAGATCTGTCTAGATGCTTTATGCTACAAACACACACTAATCCTAAATAATTAACAGCGTCACACATAACACCCAGTGCCACACACACACACGGCTCCTCCAGACGGTCTGGGAGATGGGCACCGTGCACCAGACGCTGTATCATGCCAAACTAGTGCCGAATAACAGGAACAGGTGTGCTTACCTGAGGTCAAACCCTGCCCGCTGTGTACATACAGCACAGTGTGTCACCACTCCACAACAAACTAAACTCAACTATGCAATAAGGACAAAACAGACAAGAATGGTAACTAGGGATTGGGATTTATTGGTCTCAACACACATTTTGGACTATTTTTATAAAAAAAAAAAAAAAACATTGCAAGACAACATCCACTTGAATCCATCTGCAGTGGCAGTGCTCTAGAGGTACTTTTCCAAGTTTTTTTTATATATACACAATATTACATTAAGTTCTATTTCAAATAAATGATGTTCTTTTGAAGTTTTTATTCATTACAGAATCCTAAAAAAAAAAAAAAAAAGTATCACCGTTTCCACAAAAATATTAAGCAGCACAACTGTGCAACTAAGCAACAAAATCAGCATATTAGAATGATTTCTGAAGTAATTGCTGCTGAAAATTCAGCTTTGCCAATACAGGAATAAATTACATTATAAAATATATTAAAATATAAAGCAGTTATTTTAATTTTAATTATATTTTCCAAGACTACCATATTTCTTCACAGTATTTACAAATAAATGCAACCTTTGTGTGCATAAGAGACTTTTTTGAATGGTAGTGCATGTAACAATTCTGCTAGATGTGTGGTTATTTAATGATTGAGACCTATTGGAAACAGAGCCAGGGCTGACTACCTGTGGGCTAGACAGCTTATTTTACAACAGGAAATACATCATTACACAAGACAAACCAAAACCTGAGGCTAAATCTCCCATGCAGAGGATGTTTGAAGAGATAGATTCAATTGACAAGTAGAGTGATTTTGTTTGTCAGCATGTCTATCGTGGTCAGGACACTCCTATATAACATCCAAGTGTTTTGACAAGCAATTGAGAGCGTCAGCGGCGAGACGGCAATGAGCGTTTTGAGCGTTTACTACTTGACAGAGATCCATGCATCTTTCATACGGAGAACTCTTCGTCTGGGATCTGATTTAATGTGGCGTTTCATATACGCCACCTTTTACTTTATGGATGCATATGCCTTTTGGTGCTCTAGTGGAAAATTTCCAAAAAGGTCTGACAAACCTGTCTGAGGGCGTTTGTGAAGAAGCGATCACACAGGTTGTCTGTGTGCTGAAATGAAAGGCCAGAGGCATGCAGGGACAGTGAGAGAACAACACAAAACAAGCTGGCAGACTGGCACCCTGCTGGGCACCAGGAGAGTGGGCATCCAGCCCAGCCATGCAGAGGAACCATCAAACAAACAGCACAGACAATCTGAACCGGGTGCCACTGCCACGTTCGCCAACGCAGTCCGGTCTCCACAGCTATGCCACACGGGAGCTTTAACCGTCAATAATGAGATTATTTAAAAAGAACGCAGACGTCGAAGGGGGAGGGGTGACTTCTCGGTGAAAAGGCACATATTTCGGCTTTGGAAACATTTTGAGTCTGTTCTTGCGACAATGTATAATTACAGATTCAGCTTTATAATCATAGTTTGCTTAAGCCAAATATAACCTGCGCTTATTTTGGACTCCACGGTTAAGGGTGGACATGACCAAAAGAGATGACCGCTAAAGGTGTGGTGCATGTTGTGGTCTAAACATCAGCTCACCAATCCCACAAACTCCCATGACCGGGATTATAAAAACTTCGCCAGACACGTTTTTTTGTCTTTATTTCATTTAAAAAGGTGCAAGAAGCGGAACAGTCTGCCTTGGGGCATACTTAGCTATGAAAGGTGTTTCTGAAGATCTGTTGGAAGGGAGGGAAAAAAGCCTCGCTTTCTAAAACATTCCTTCAAGACCGCCAGATGAACTTCCAGGAAGAGCTTCAGTGGTGAGAATCACACTACTGCATCTGAGAACATTCGAGTTCGGGTGGGACAGAGTTCACCGGTGACATTTCCAAAGAGCGGGTTCAGCGAGAGGAGAAAGAGAAAGGGAGAGACGGAGAGAGGGATGAAGGAAGGAGGAAAGTCGGTTCTTTATTCCTCAAAGCCGTGTTGTTGTTGTTAGCCACACCCTCCGCCTTATTAAAACGTCATCCTTCATGGGTGGTCCTGTTTAACGCTAAGAAGAACAAAGTATGGATTTCTAACGAAGCACAGATCGTTTTGTGGGTTACTTGGGCTGTCGTGGCTAATGAGTCACTCCCGGAGGCTGGATCCTGCACCAGCTGCACTGCTGCTTTTAAAAGCTTTGAGCAGAACAGGCAGTTGATATGCAGTAGGTTACAGGTTTGGGTCTTGCTTGGAGCAAGATCTGTTACAAAGACATGTGCGGACAAAACAATCTATTCTACTGTAAGTTCTACTGTAAATAAATGCTGTTCTTTTCAGCGCTCTATTCATTAAAGAATCTTGCAAAATGTAGCATGGTTTCCACAAAAAACAGCACAAGTGTTTTCAACACTGATAATAACAAGAAATGTTACTTGAGCGCCAAATCTGAATATTAGAATGGTTTCTTAAGGATCATGTGACACTGAAGACTGGAGTAATGCTGCTGAAAAATCAGCTTTGCCATCACAGAAAGAAAAGTTCATTTAGACTGTAATAATTTTTTTATAATATTACAATAATTTTTAATCAAATAAATGCAGTCTTGGTGAGCATTAGAGTTCTTTCAAAAACATTTTACTAATTATTTTTTAGATTTTTTTAAAGTCAAATAAATGATTTCAAGGCAATATAAATAATAATAATAATAATAATAATAATAATAATAATAATAATAATAATAATAATAATAATAATAAATTAAAATATAGTTATAGCTATAGCTAATAACAAAATCTAAAATCAATACAACTACAATCAATAGTTTTTGTCAATGTCAAATTAATGTTAGGTGAATTTAGGGATCACAATTTTAATGTTCAGTATAAAGTACTGAAATTAGCAATCGATGAGAAAGTTGAATAGTTGAAGTGGGACCTCTGTTTTAGAAAAGCACTATTCAAGAAATATTGCAGTTCACTGTTATCTAGCGGTATCCATTTAAGTAAGCACTCGATGGCAAAAATAATCTTAAACAACTGTCCACAATTAAAAATCCAATATTGGTTGGAAAATATTTAGTATTGACTACAATGTTAACCAAAAGCCCACTACAGGCCAATAACTGAAAGAGGTAGACCCAATATTAAAGGTCAAACTACAGAAAAATATTGGTCAAACTGGTTATCAGCTGAATTTCAGAATTTGAGTTGAAGTGAGCTGAGGCTCCTCTTGTTACAGCAGGGCATTGTGCGTGGGCATCAGGATCATCCTGGGTAATGCCAAAAGCACTCAGACTGGCATGACGACACTGGCCTTTATCAATAATTCATAGTGGCACCTCGGGGCTGCTTAACCCGGCCCAGCTTTCAGTGTACTGATCTCAATGTGGAGCCATGACTGCAAGAGAGGCTGCTTTTCCAATAGACAATCTGTTTGGCTCAATTTCTGAGGGCCATTTTGTTTAGAAACTTTCAATATATTACTTTCCCATCAGAACTGCACCTTTTGGGATGTTTTAAGGTGCATGTAGATGTCTGTGAAGTACTCAAAATGCTGCAGAATTCAAAGGATAATTCAAAACCATATGTTCATGTTTAGCAGAAGCATATGTGAAGAGTCTCTGTGAGAAGCAGGAGAAACTACTGAAAGGCCTTTTCTACCTACTGTGTGGGAATTCCCCAGAACTAAATTCATAATTTATGATCCAGACAGAATATATGAACTTTTCACTCCAAGAACAGAGAAAGAGTCTGTGTTTACAGAGCCATCACTGACAGGCCAGCCAGAGCAGCAAACTGCACAAAGCGAACACCAGAACACAACACTGACATCAGATCTAGACAAACAGATGGACGAACTGAAATACTAATAATATTACACAATGCTTCAACCAAACCTTAACTTAATATCAAATTCTAGATCCAAACATGCTTTTGTTGCCAAGACCTTCCAGTCGAAGGAGTTTTCACTGGTAAACAAATATAACTTCTTATGGTAAACATATTTGCTGGCCAAAACACCAACCTTCTAACACTGTTCAAATAAAGACATAAAACGAGTTCAAAAGTTTTGGGTTTGAAAGATGTTTTTGAAAGAAGTCTCTTATGCACACCAAGTCTGCATCAAAAATGCAGTAAAAACAGCAATATTGTGAAGTTAAAACAACAGTTTTCTATTTTATTTTATTTTATTCCTGTGTGGGCAGTCTTCAGTTTTCACTGTCACATGACCCTTCAGAAATTGTTCTAATATGCTGATTTGGTGCTCAAGTAATATTTCTTATAATTATCAATGTTAAAATCAGTTGTGCTGCTTAATATTTTTGTGGAAACTGTGATAAATTTGTTTCAGGATTCTTTGATGTATGAAAAAGGACTGCATTTATTTTGTATTAAAAATCTTTTTTAACATTATGAATGCCTTTACTGCCACTTTTGATCAATTTAATGTATCCTTGCTGAATAAAACTATTAATTTCTTTAAAAAAACACCTCTGAACAGTTCTAACAGTAGTTTGAATTCAATTTAATATGATTTTAGACAAATAACAATGACTTTAAGGATATTCTGACAAAAAATATAGTTTTGAAAATATTAACAATGTTTAACAAAGAAAAAGAGTAACTAAGTTTCAACACTTCTCTTACAATGAGTTCAAAGTGACAGCTTGTATTCTTAATACTAGTTACTGTCGATAGTTCATATGAAATAAGAGTGGCAACACCAGAAAAATTAAACTTAACTTTTCAATTTCCAAGAAATGTATGTCATAAATAAGCTGTCAATATAAACAAACGTTTCTATCTTTCCCTAAATGTTTGCACGCAACCTCTAGACAGTCGTCTTGTGGGTGGTTTGTTTATAAAGTCCGGAAGGCAGGAGACATTTGCTCCAGACTCGAGTTAAAACACTGTCTGCTGGATTTGCGTACCAGACGCATTCAGAGACAGATTGCAAAGACGGCGGAGAGCCGAGATCAGACATTTACGGAAACATAACGTGCATGAAGCAGCTGATAAGAGTTGACAGCCAGACAAAGCTGCAGGCGGAATTAAATAAAACACTCAGAATTAAACTACACGCTCTAGCTCGAGTCACATTTACGGACGTCAAAACACAAAAGAACTCGGACATAATTAGCCATGAAGGGAAAAAAGTAAAACACTCACAAATCTCCAATCCCTGGAGTTGGGATCCGCATGTGACGTTAGAGCCATCCGGTGCGGTGAGGTTTCGCATGGAGTACACGGGAGACTTCAACCGGTGCACGAGCCAGTCGGTGTGCGCACGTCCAACAGCTCGCGCTGAGACTGAAAGCCCTCGGCAACAGCCTTGACATGCTGTTTTTTTCACTACATGCTCTCGGGTAACCGCTTCACTTCGCTCTGACTTACTAAACTGAACTCGTCCACTCTCTATCTCTTTTTCTGACCCCTCCGGTTGAACACAAAAATCAGAGTGTTGGTGAGATCAAGCCGACGGAGCTTCTCTCCACCCCCTTCTGCACACCCCCACACTCTCTTCTTTTTTTTCTCACTGCAAGAGTCTACTCGCACGCACGGCTGGTCTGTCGGTGACCGGCTGAGGGGGGGGGGGGGGGGGTGGGGGGGAGGGGTGCTCGAGCGCAGTGCTCGGGTGTCTAGTGTTACACCTCCCCATTAATGCCAGACACAAGCAGTCAAGGCAAGCATTGTAGGGAGCTGACCTTGGGGTGACCCCGCTGTCTGGCGACACAGAGCACATGTGTCCAGAACTATAGCCCCCCTCCGTCCAACTACAGCCTGTCTATAAATAACCTGGCAGCTATGTGGACTTTTATTGTGGGGCAAGGCAATACACCCGAATCCACACTGGACCAAAGGGGAGGAAGAGGTGCTAAAGTGTCTGTAATTCAGAGAAATGTCATAAAGTTGAGTTTTACTTCCTATGTATTAAAAAAAAAAAAAAAAAAAAAATTTATATATATATATATTATATATATATATATATATATATATATATTTTTTTTTTTTTTTAATTTATTTATTTATTTATTTTTTTTTACTGTTTTTATATGTGCAGTACATAAGTCTACAATACATTAATTTTTTTTTTTTACTGATTAAAAATCTTACTATCACTCCTGGCTGGGTCAGGGATGTTCAAATGAAATTTTTACTTAAAATCTCACCCCTAGTTAGCAATTCAGGCCTCAGGGGAATAAAATGACATTTATCTGTCTGAAGTCTAGTCTGGAAGTCGAGTCGATCTCGACACACATATGCAGACAGACACACCACCCCCCGTTAAAGCAGATATGGGGGAGAGACAGTCGGGGGTTTAAGGGTCAAGTCTGAATTTGAATGGCTGTCTGAGGAGGAAGTCTCTGGGGCAATGAGGTGGATTCTCCCAGCATGCTAATGCTATCGGGGCTGCTCTTGAGGTAAGAGAGACCTGCCACTATGTAAACTACCAGACCATATATTTTCTACATCATAAAATATAACAAGTACTTGAATGTAAAAAGTACATTCAAATTAAATACAATAGTGAAAAAAATTATCAAAATGTTTATGATGAAATCAAAACCAAATAGTTTTTTGGTTAAACCAAATAGGTTTTCTGTTGCTTTCTGATGAACAGCGCCACCTTGTGTCTCCACTTATCCAAAAATCTCTTTATACAGCAGGGGTCATTAATATTTTCAGGTATTTTTCAGATGAAACAAGGAGCCAACCCCTGTTAAAATTAAGCATTGCATTTTAAGCCTGAATCATAATAATGATGATGTGAACAGTATTTACATCCTTAACCATGATGTTTATCCTGCAAATCCATTAAAATAGTCATTACTGATGTATAGTATACAGTCAAACACATTCAATTTTAATTTGACTTAATTTTAATTTGGTATGGACGATGAAACATTCTTAACATTAGCTTTGGTCCAAGTTAACATAAGTTTACATTTTTAACACATTCATTAATTCTCTACAAAAAAAATAGTTTGAAATGAAATAATGTCAGACAATTCAGCAGTACCACCACGGACCCCCTAGGGGGGGGGGGGGTCGCAGACCCCGTTGAAGACCCCTGCTCTGTGTTTTCGACCCCAAAATAAACTAATCAACAGCAACATTCTATAACAAGAACAGCTGAAGTGGTTTATGTTAGTAGACACTTGAAATAATTATGCTAACAGAGACGTAAACACAATGCAGTGAACCAGCCACCAGTGGCTAACAAAGACAATAATCCTATTCTGTCAACCTTGAAGAGTTTGTACAAAAAGCCTGATAGTTTACCTGATAGTTCATAACAAAAAGGAAACATTACAAGACCATACATCGTGTCCAACAAATAGCTGATGACTAGATCCTCAAAATACCAGTGCTGTTTTACAGATTACAGCAAGAACTAAATTACACGGTGAGCTTCACTTGATGACAGGTTTCTTTTTTTTCACAACCCATCCCATGCCTTTGTGGCAGCTACAAAATTGTGCAACCCGGTCTGACGACAGAGGGAAAGTCCTGTGAAACAGCGAGACGCAGACATGTGAAAACATTCCAGTTATAACCTGTAATATAACTGCGAGAATAAAAATGGCAGCCATCGCAGAGACACTTCTGCAACCTGCATTCTGTGATATTCGCACAAATCCCAGCAGGACGTGGCGTGTGAGACAGGGAGGAAGGGGAAATTGTCTGCTTGTGCGAGTGAGTTTATGACTGGGGATTGCTATCTGCAAAGCCAAGATGGGCCGCCTGCAGATGTGATGCACTGCAGTGTGTATGTGTGTGTATACAATCATCAGGTATTGAGTTTTTTTCACCTCTCTCCTGCAGCCTGCTGAGCATCGTAATGGGTCGTCTGCCCAGGAGTGAGGTAATGTCTAGGTTTAATGCCAGCCTCCTGCACTGGCGCACACACACAGCAGCACAACAGGAAGAACAGCAGGCGCCACAACTCCCAAAATGGCTGCTGTTGTGACTCTTAATGATGCTGACAACATAATTAGCATTTTGCTAATGAGCCACATGGCAGCGCTTCCTTCCCTGGACGCTGCCATACGGCCTCGCGGACAACACCTGCGCACTCTCGGACCCCCTTTATGACACATCATCTCCTCGGTTATACAGACACAGAGACTGCAAACAGTCATCAAAGCGGAAGATCTTGGTGACAAATAACCGTGTGTTTCGCGAAGTGGGCCACTGCCCAGCAGGCTGTCAGTTCTGACTCCCAGTTGTAGCAAAATACTATAAAAACCTCATTAAATAATAACAGTACTCCATATGTCCAGCTGACATCTTTGCGTGTTTACAAACAGGAGAAGCTAACCTGGGGGTTTGATGTGTCGCTGTTGGGGAATTTTATAGGTAGGAAATACAAAAAAACCAACCACTTATAAACAAAGAGCAGTAACAGCACTGTGTGTTCAAGTGAACACTAGAAACGTGATGAAGGCCTGTGTTTGTTTTCACAAGAGAAATTCAGGTTGCTGATGTAGCTTTTGTAGCTTTAAATATTTAAAGAGACAGTTCTCTGACCAAAAATGAACAATTTGTCATCATTACTCACCCTCATGTCGTTTGAAACCCCTGTGACTTTCTTTTTGTTTCTGTGAAACACGAAAAAACATGTTTATAGCAGATTAAGCTTCTCATTTCTACACAATGAAAGTGAACCAAAGTGACCAAAACTTGTCAAGCAAGATTTTCAATGAATAACGGCTTAAATTTCAGTCTGTTGCCACAGAGTGATTGTATAGGTTTTTCAAATACAGTACAAAAGTCATATGGAGTAGTTTTATGGAGAGTTCACCACACTTTTTGACTTTTTAGGAGCCCCTGGACTTCATCCACCTTCATTGTATGGAAGAGAGAAGTCTGGATATATTGCTAAACTTCTCCATTGGTGTTCCATGGGAACAAGAAAGCCACATGAGTTTGTCATGGCATGAGAATGAGTAAATTAAAGGGCTACAAGATTAAATTCTAAATTAATCAAGATAAAAACTGTGACCTTAAAAAAAAAAAAAAAAAAAAAAAGGTTTGCTTGTTTTTAGGTTTGCACAATTTAATCAAAAGGCCTATAATATGTAACAATAAGTTAAATTATTATTATTATTATTATTAAATAAAAAATAAAAATAAATATGTAATATTTTGTCAAATGCAATAAAAGACACATTTAGGAAAAATAATATTAATTTCATTTTACAGTACAACTGTAAAATTACAATACTAATATTTATGACTTTATTCATTCTCAAACATTAAACCATCAAGCTTTTATTTTGGTGGAAAACCGCCCTTAAAGCTTCTCTTCTGTTTACAACAGCCAGTTTATAAGCGCTTCTTGGAGCAGATGCAGATATGAATTTGTGTGAAGCTGTATTAACTGCGAGTCGAGTCACTCTGAGACACTGAAAACACTGGATCATGAGCTGCTTGCGTCGCTTCACTTCACTCTGAAACATACAGCGCATATATTTAATTAAATCACCACTTTTACGACTTGATAATCTCATTTTAAATTTTATTTCTATTAATTGTGCAGCCCTAATAAACAATGATAGTTTTTATTTGAGCCTTTAATTCACCAAAAGTAATGATTTACAGCTCATAATACAAGTTTTCTATAAACACACACTCCATGATGTTAAGCTTAATTCATTTCCTGTTTCAAACCTCAGAGCTTCTAAACTAAAACAGATCTGGGCCTAAGGGCAAAACATGAGCTGACAAAAATATTTAAAATTTTCTTCAATAATAAAATGATTTTTAGCTATCTTACTGCAGACTGAATCGCACCAATTTAACAGACAGTGAAACTGATTTTGCTTCTCTGCACCATATTAAAGCAACTTTTAATGTGATGTTTGGTTGAACTAACCCTTTAATATGAGTCTACAGATCACTTTTTTATGGTTTTACCTTTAAAACCAGAAAAAAACTTCTGTGATCAATTAACCTCATTTCGTTCTAAAACCATAAGACTTTTACTCATCTTCGAAACAAATGATATTTTTAATACATAGCCCCTCAATAATCCACCACTTAACAGGGTCAAGCTGAAATGTATAATTTTGCCTCACGAAAACATAAATGGATTCAAAGTAAACAATGATTATAATCATCAAAAGTCTTCATTTTATATCTTGTAGAGTGCAGAGTGTGTAGTCTCTAACTCAAAGCTGAAACTATATCACTTCCACATCATTTCCACTCCCAAAAGAGTTTAAAACCTTCCCGCTCAGAGGAAGTGATGTTTACATCAGGGCCCTCATATTTTCACTCCACTCCCCTGAGTCACATGTTCAACCTCCAGCCAATCACCACCCACTGATTCCCAAAAACTGAACACAAGGCTGAGAGCACAGCAGACTGGCTTAAAGTGTTTGCCGCGACGCACCTCCTGCGTGTAGGTCACCAGAGAGAGAAAGTGGCACATCTGACTCGAGCTCAGCTGACCCAAAACTTCAAAGCTCTGACCCAGAAAAACAGACACATTCACTGCTTCTCTCATAACAACTACAAAATTAAAGCGATTCTAAATTATGGCTTTTTCAGTGGTCAACAAGTGGTCAACAATAATTGTGAAGTCATATAGAGTTTTGTGAAGTGATGCCAATGCATAAGCGTCACAATGCTAAGGCGACGTGAGTGGTTGCTATATCAAATCGAAGTGGAACTGAATTAAATCCAGAGTGTGTGAATCAGAATCAGTTTGAAAGGGGAAAATCAATACTTAGCCTTAATGTTGAATGTTGTGGTGTTAATACTTTTGCTCTTATGAAACTATGAAGCATGTACGCATATTAAAAAATGGGAGTACACATGCTCTGCTGTAATTCATACATACGCATACACGGAAACAATGGAAAAAAGACAGAAAACAAGACTGCAACTCACTTTTCTGGCATGATGTTTTTAACAAACAAAGAGCCATTAAAAAAAAAGAGCAGAAACTAAACAGCACCTCAGCAGGAAACATTCTTCTCATGTTTCATTCTCTCTCCTTCATACACACACACACACACACACACACACATTAAGAATTCATTTATTCCATTCATGCATCTTCAAGCAACAATACAACCTGACATCCTGCAATCAGAGAGTGAATGAGTTTAGGGTCTGAATTTCATCCATACAGCCATGACTGATATGACATAAAAACACATTATGAGGCATTATGGGTAAACTGGAAATGAGCTAATAGGATGTCTCAGTATGAAAGTCTTTATTCACTGAGGGGAGAGAGAGGAGAAGATATTTGTGAGAAATGAACACCTCAGGGGAACAAAAGCACAACGGGTTGGAAGAGGGAATGCAGAAAGAATGAGAAAGATTTCTCATTTGCATTCCAACTCATTTAAAATGGTTTAAAAATGGGCAAACATTTTGAGTGCGGGAGGGCACATGATAAAACAAAAAACAAAAAAACAACATACCAGAGAGTTTTCATATCATTTTTTGAATACAGCTATTTAGGTTGAGCAGCAAACTGCTATAAAGGCATTGAAAACATTAGTATAGTACAAGTCTTGGCCTTTAGAAGAAAAACACTATACCATGGTAGTGTACAATGGTGTATATACCATGTCCAAAAAACTATGGTATTACTATGATATTTTTGGAATCAGTACTGCTTTAAAAACTAGACTCTCTCTCTCTCTCTTTAGGTCTTGCTGGGTTATAACAATCCTCTAAATTCAACAAGTGTGCTGCCATCCATTTGAACTCATGAATTTCATCTACATCACCAGCACTCTGATTGGCTAGGGTGAAGGACATTTCATCTATTAAAATTTAGATCCTGTGGAGAACCTGAAGATGAAATTATTGTGATGTCAACAAGAAAAGTGTACTTCAGGGTTCTTCAGATAAGAGCAGTGCTGTGAATTATGATGGATGGATGATTTATTAAACAATATTCAATGTAATACTGATCACTGATATTAAGAAAAGATGCCTGTGGTTTATGGTGAAGAAATATAGGCAGAGGAAAATGAGCAAAATCAATTTAAGCTTACTGAATGCCCACATATAACACAAACTTCTGAAGCCTGAGCAATGTGGCATATTTAATGTTTAATATGTGCTCTTATTAAACCAGAGGAGACCTGCAAAGAAACACAACTGTGTCAGATCCTAAGACTATGTTTACACTAGTGCATTTTCATTTTAAAACACATAACTTTTGCTATGGTTACGCCTGTTGAAACCCTCGAAAATGGAGACTTTCGAAAACGCTACAGACCCCGTTTTAGTTTGAAAACTCCGGGGTTGCGTTTCAGTGTAAACGGACCAGACTTTTGAAAACGATGACGTGGCTGCCCACATTCGCTCTGCGTATCCTTGACGACTGTGTAAACAATAACATCATGATCATTGTTGTACCTGCATGAATGGTCATGTGATATGCGTTTTCGCTTGTGTAGTGTGGACTGAGATCATTTCTGAAACATAGTGAAAGCGGCAGTGTAGACAAGGATCGTTTTCATTTTAAAAGCCGTTTTAAAACAAAAACGCACTAGTATAAACAGGGCCTAAGTTTGTCCAATCCACCAATAATAATGGAAGTCTACAGAAGCCCAAATCCCCTCCAATCTTTTGGAAACTGGATACTTCCCATATGCGGCACTTTTTGGATATTTTAAACTCAAATATTGAACTGTGCGCGAATACAAAACTGAAGCTGGAAGTGTTTCAGCCAAGCATTTGTTTGTAAACAGTTATTTCACCTATACAGATCTTAAATCAGTTTTGGACATTAAGCACAAACAATTCACTTAATAAAAAGCTCCTTTCTTTCTCTGCCTCACTCGCTTTCTTGCATCTCTCATTGTTCTTGCTTTGGTCTTTGAGCCAAACTTGATTGGATTCCCGAGCAACTTGCCGTTTAAGACGTCTCCATTTATTGCTCTGCCTCTTTTTCTCCTCTTGTTTTTTCATTCCCCGTCTATCGTTCTTTGAGGGGAGCGAATGAAAGCGGAGGAGGAGAGCTGTTAGTTTCCCAATCTTTAATGGCCCCAGCTGCATCATTACTCTCTCAACACACTCACACACAGGGTCAAACGTACTTAGGTAACAGATGAAGAAACGAGGGAGGGATGAAGGCCACCGAGAGAGACCGAGGGATTCCATCATACTGGGAGGTTTGCGGCACAAAATGACTGAATGAATGCACTGAGTACATGAGTGAATGTAGAAGAATAGTGCCCGATAGACCTCCAGCTCAGCCACGATAAACAATCTAGGGCTGCAACAACTAATCGATAAAATCAATTATTATCGATTATGAAAATCATCGACAACGATTCTCATTATCGATTAGTCGGGTCTCCCCACAGTGCACGTCCAACTTCAGCCGGTCGCGTCAAATTACAGCACTGAATAACACATTTCTATGTACAAAATGCATCTAAAAATAGTGGAGGAAACAGAATGAGATTCTGCGGGAGAAGTACGTGATCCAAGCTGCACAAAACATGAGAATTCTTTATTTTCAGCTTTAAGCTAATGCTTTAGCGTAATGGCTTGCCCTGTCAGGCGCTTTGACAGATGCATGTTCGTCCTCAGCGCAAAAACTTTCAGTTTACGGTCATATCCTTATCTGTAAATGTCACAAATTCACGTGAGCATTTCCATTTTTGCATAAAGTTCCGTCCTGACAGTCTGTGTTAAGTTTAAATCTTTACTGAATGAGTGCCAGCGCGGCGGGCGTTTTTTTATTCTATCTTTACTATTATCTTAATTTTTGATGAAGAGATTTAAACTATAGGCCTATATACAGTGCTTAAATTTATTAAAATAAATTTATGTAAGGTTTATAACAAATTATGTAAGGTCTGTGCCACTGCTGCTCTAAACTAACAGTATTGGTGTTTACTAAAATCATTTTTTAGCTATCTGTATTGGTTATTCCTCCAATATGCATAAGCTCTTTAGTAACAGTAGGCTATTTCTAATGCTATAATATAATTATTGCTGTTATCTATGAAAGAATGAAAGATCTATGAAAGATTTTTTTCAAATACAGTCAAAAAGTTAGTCAAAAAGTACCTAAACAATGCCAGCAAGAATGCATGCTGTTATGAAAGAAAGGAGGCTATTTTTTATTATTATTAATACTATTTAGTTGTTTCAGTTTGTTATTTGCCAAATAAATGACGATAACAGTTTTAGATTTAAACAATTCTTTGACAGATTCCTAAAATATTTGTTTTCTCTCTTTATTATGACAGGTGGTCTAATAAATTGTTAAGCACTGTATGTTTTCATAGCATTCAGTTGGCACGTTTGTTTGAAGAACATTGGGCAGAATGTGGAAGTGTTTTTTTTGTCAATAAAATAAAAAAAGAAAAATGTAGCTTTTTAAAAAAGATCCGATTAATCGAAAAAATAACCGGCCAACTAATCGATTATCAAAATAATCGTTAGTTGCAGCCCTAAAACAATCCCAGAATCCACTGTGAGCCTGCGTGAGGTGACACTGTCTGAAACCCATCAGTACTGATGGTGTTGACAGCCAACGAATACAGAACCGCACGGCCCTCGCCCTGAAAAACAGCCCGGCTAATGCAGCGACGTGTGTGGGATGTGGATCAAAGGACCTGGGGGAAAGAGCGAGCGAGCGAGCAGAGGAAAGAAAAGAGGAAGGAAAGAATGAAGGAATCAGAGATTTCTCTTTTCGGACTGACAGTATTCGTATTCATTGGAAAGCTTTGGGGGGAAAAAAGAACTATTTACAACCAAAAACAAAATCACAACAGTCGCTATTGAGTGTGCGACGAATTTATCGCACAGGTGCTCAGACTGTTGATTCGTTAAAGTGCAAATCTAAGAAACATCTTCAGAGATAAATTGCTTTCCTTTATCCGGAATATTGCGAAAAGTCAAATAACGCGAATCAAAGTGAGCGCAAACAAAGCGGAACGCTCTTCAAACCGGCTCAGAGACATCAAATACCAAACAAGTGTCTCATTCACGTTGTCATTATCATCTGTCATTAAAACTCAGATTAAGACCCTCCGAACTTCATTCAAGTCTCTTTTACAGTCTGACATTCCTGTAAGCCAAACAATTCTATCATCGGGCACTTCCCTCTCTCTCTCTCTCTCTCTCTCTCGGAAGTTCAAACGCTTCATCTGGGACTTGCCCTCCCTCCAAGCGACACAGACTGCATACAGAAGACATGACGTCGGTTTGGTAATGAGCCCCTTAGCATGAAAATGCAGCCCGCTGCGGTCGGCCCAGATTAGCATGAGAGATGATGGAGATTAGTGATGGAAATCCTAAACTCAAACAAACTGATTGTTGAGCTCTTCACATCAGACAAGGCTCAAAACGTGACCTCTGCGGCCTCTGACCCCCATCAACCTGTTTTAAAACTGCAAAGGAGAAACGTGAGGAGAAAGTGAGAGCTCTATAGATGCTCGTCCCCTGACAGACATCAAAGTGGGACGTGTTGGTCCAGTGCGAGTGGGATGGTGTCTATGAACGTCCAGTGCCTGACAACTTCAGCTTGTCTGCAGCTCTTGAGAAACTCTTCTCTCTCACACACACTCTGGAGAAAGGAGCCATTAACAAACACGCAAACTGTTGAAGAGGCTGATTTACATACTCTTCAAAGCGTGCCGCTACCGTGCTGCCTTCAAAGAGGACACAGAGTACCCCGAGCTTTTATACAGAGTGAATAAACGTTTGTAGTTTTATGTCTGAGAAAGTTTGTTGTTGGTTTTTACAGCAAAGTTCTGCCAGCCAAGTTGCATGCTGGGATTCGATGCTGGGAAAGGGCAAACGTGATCGGTTTTGTGGTAACTGTGCTCATCGCAGTAAAAGCTAGAGTGTATGTAAGGTAAGATGATCCTCAGTGTGGTTTCTTCTGTGGAGGTAAGGTGTGGAAATCTGTCATGTTTAATCAGAATCACTCTTAAAGTGATTCCTGCAAATACAGGCAGAAAACGGCTGATCTGACTGTGATCTGAACGAACTGGCACAACATCTCTTTCACACTGTATCTACTGAAAATCCATTTCTTTGTCTGTCATCTTCAAGAAAATTACTGTATTTTAGCAGATCCCCAGAAAATTTGACCCAAAAATGAAAACCATCTCATTATTATTATTTACAAAATTTTTCCTTTCTGTAAGCATTTTTTGGTCCTTTTTCAAACTTTTAATAATATGATAACTAATAACAATAACAACAACAATAGTAGTAGTAGTAGTAGTAGTAGCAGCAATAGTAACAGTGACTTAATATAGTGAATTATTAATTAATACTGATTTATAGTGAATTATTACAGTTGTTTTTTAATAATAATAAACAGCTATTATTATACAACAACTATCATAACAATTATTATTATTACTACTACTACTATTATTAAAAACAACAGCTATTACTGAATTACCCTGCATCTTGAAAAAAAATTCTGCTGATTTGCAAATATTAATCAATTTGATGAGCAAATTGTTTAAAAAAAATATTAGTTAAAAAATATCAATAAAAACTATCACATACATTTTGAAAGTGTTCAAATACTCAATTTAATGTCAAAGAAATGTACATAAATACGTTTATAAATAAATTTAACAAGTTAATTTTTACATTATTATTGTTGTTTATGTTTAAAACTACTACTAGTACTACTACTAAAGTATTATTAACACTAACAACAATAACATCTACTACTGCCATTATTGATATTAGTAGCTATTACATAATTAAGAGTTAAAATAACTGGTTTTCAAAAAAGGGGGCATAGGAGAAAAAAAAAAAACAGACTGTTTAAATGGTAGGAAAGACTGTGAAAAATGGTCATTAAACTTTTTCCCTAACCTAAGTGTACCTTCTTAAGACGAAAGAAATAAAATGACAAATTCATGGACAACAAGCTTTACCCTGATATTTGTGCAGCCTGACTCCCATACACCTGATGCCAATAAATGCAAACCACTGACAAGAAGATCATTGCCGCACACCCTTAAACCCTGCAAAGCTTTTCATCATATTCTTCGATAAACACCCTCTCTCACTCCCTCCTTCTCTGCAGAGGCTGTCTGACAGTCCTGACCACAACCATTCAATGTGTGGAGGCAGAGAGCTGGAGAGAGAGAGAGAAGGGAATATTTTGTGCAGGGTGTCTAGACTATATTCATGATCAATCTGTCTGGCCCTGCTGTAGACAGAGAGATGGCAAACTCGATTAGACTCTAAACATTTCCTCAGATTCTGTCTTGCTCTCAGCATATTTCGTCTTCACTAATGTCTATCAGCATCATTCCTCTCTCCCTCTAGCAGTATATGGCGGCTGTTTGTCTGCTGGGGAAATGAGCATTACTGCTCTAACAGCTCTGACTGAAGACACCCCTCGGAGCAGAGGGAACACAGGGGAGCATGACACGGCAAGAACAGATGACTGATTTCAACACAGCCAGGAAAGAAAAATGCAGACGGAGCTACGTGCTTTTCTGACTTTTCTTTCTTTTTTTTTGGTCTGCTCTGGTTTCCTCAAACTTGAAGACACAAAAGATCGACGGTAGATCAAAACGGATTGGCTGCCACCGCCTCACACCAGGGGCTGGCCGAAATATCCAATATTCACAATGATTTTGCTCAAAAAAAAAACGTGTCACATTTGCCTCATTGCAGAACTAATATATGAGTCAATGACAAAGGAGTAATCATGAGAAAATACAAAGAAAAATCAAGATTAAAACATCTGCAAAGTTTATAGAAAAGTATCCTTTGCATTTATGATTGAGTCACACCATGACATTTTACAACCTGAACTAAAAGTGTCTTATCAAAAAAAACTTAAAATGAACAATTGACATTTTTTACTTTATCCCCCACCCAAAAATATTAAAACATTTTAATTCAGAAATTAAAAATATGCTAATCTTAGAAGAGGTGTATTCAAGTTGTTGTATGAGTAAATTGAATTTTTAATTTATTTTTGAAAAAAAAAAACAAATAAGATAATGAGTGCGTCATGTCATTGACCCATACGATGAATGTCAAATATTGTCAAGGCGGCTGAGAAATTATCAAGAAATTTTAGCTATATGACCACATCCTATGTTGCACACAAACCACTTACACTCTGTCAAACACACATTCAGTCCCTCTACGCATTTCAGTGTGCAGAGACACCACTTAACACTCATCTCACACTCACACCCTGCAGGTGGCTTGGATACAAACACCTCAGGTATTCAGATGAGAACTGACCAATGAGAAGCAAGAAAACATCCTGCTGACTTCATCAGAACCAGAACACATGCAGATCTGAGTCTGGATCAACAATGTTAGAGAGATGGACTCACAGCTGAAGATGGCAGATGCAGGATGTTGGGTGGAGATGGGGCAGTGCTCCTCATCACTGTTGTCTCCACAGTGGTTGAGCTGATCGCAGACCTGCGAGCCCAGGTTCAGACATCTGCCGTTAGTGCACAGGAATCTGCACTCTAGAGACAAACACAGAAAACCACAATGACTCCTTTTCAGATAGGTTAATCAATAACAATCAGGGTCAGTCTCTGTTTTCACATCTGCTGCATCAGGGCTTGTCAAATTTCCATCCTTGGTTTGTTTTGGCCCTTATGAAAGGAAACTAGAAAAAAAAGAATCTTTGAGCTAAGTGGATTATAAAGTTTGTGGTCAGTATGATTATTTTTTAAAGAAATTAATCATTTAATTTAGCAATGATGCATTAAATGGATCAAAAGTGACAGTAAGAACTTGCTACAAAAATTATTTCATATAAATACTGTTCTTTTGAACTTTCAACAAAGAATCATGGAAAAAAAAAAAAAAAAAAAAAAAGGTACCACAATTTTCACAAAAATAAGCAACAACTGTTTCAACACTGATAATAATAAAGAATGTTTCTTCAGTAACAAATCAGCATATTAGAACGATTTCTTAAAGGTCATCTGACACTGATGACTGGAGTAACTGCTGCTGAAAATTCAGCTTTGCCATCACAGGAATAAACAACATTTTAAAAAAGAAAACAGTTATTTAACAGTTATATTAGCAGTAATACTGAATATAACAGTTTATAGTTATATACAATATTATTATTTTACAAAGTAGACTTTCAAAAACATAAAAAAAACTGCACTGAACCCACTGTGAGTGTTCTTACATGTTATGGGGACCAACACTCTTAAAAATAAAGGTTCCAAAAGGGGGGTTTCCACAGTGATGCCATAGAAGAACCAGTTTTGGTTCCCCAAAGAACCTTGCAGTGAACGGTTCTTAAAAGAACCATTTTGAAGAACATTTTAACAATCTAAAGAACCTTTTTCCACTGTAAAGAACCTTTTGTGGAATGAAAAAGGTTCCATGGATGGTAAAGGCTCTTTGTGGAAACATTGATGCCAATAAAGAACCTTTATTTTTTAAGAGTAAAATGTCTCCGCAAGTATAGTAATACCAGTAAATTTTGACCTCGTGGGGACATATTTTGGTTCCCATGAGGAAACAAGTTTATGAATAATACAGAATTAAATTTTTGTAAAATCTTAAAATGCAGAAGGTTTTGTGTGAGAGGTAGGATTAGGGGTAGGGTTAGGGAAAAAGGATAGAAATACAGTTTGTACCATATAAAAAAAACAAAAAAAAAAAACAAACAAAAAAACAATATTGTCCCCATAAACATAAATAAAGGTAAAAGATGCTTTTTTTTTTTTGGAAGATGATCGATAGCTTGTTGTCAAGTTCAGCTGCGATTCTCAGACCCTAAACTATCAAACCAGTGATTCTACTGTTGGATATTGTTCCATTAAAGGGGTCATATGACGTTGCTAAAAAGAACATTATTTTGTGTATTTGGTGTAATGCAATGCGTTTATGCGGTTTAAGGTTCAAAAAACACATTTTCCACATACTGTACATTATTGTTGCTCTTCTAAGCCCCGCCTTTCTGAAATGTGTCGATCTTTACAAACACAAAAACAATAAAACCATTACAAACGAGGCATTTGTTGCATCCAGTGGGGACATAATTACTGATTATAATGACTTATACTGTCTTTTTACACATCGCGTTGCATCGCGCCGCATAAACATTACCATGTCTGCATTTGTGATCACAGAAACTACAAACAACAAGCGCTACTCTACACTGCCCAAAACTTGCGTTTGAATAGTCAGTGGCAAACTCTTTAAATATGAAAATATTAGTGCTGTCAATCGATTAAAAAATTTAATCGCGTTAATCACAGTCATGGGCTGTGATTAATCATGATTAATCACAAATTTAAAATACTAGGATTTACCTGTAAATGTGTTGAAAAAGAAATGCATGACAAACTAGTTTAAGGAAACAGAACCTTTCACACTTCTGCCAGGTATGAGACATAATCCTTATTCTTTTGTTTTTATTCAGCCATTATCAACCTTTATACTGGCAATACAACGTTTACCAAGCCACATCGCTTCAATTCCAGTATACACTTACCCAACTATTATCAAAAGTATTTCTAAATAAATACAACAAAACATTTTCTTGCGACCTTACATGAAATATTATGACAAAATGCATTATGAAAAAGAACTGGACCTGTTCTGCAAGTGTATTAGAGCTAATATTAGCATCATGCTTCATAAGACAATTTATGAGATTAATAGTACACTTTTACTCAGAACTCACTTCAAACCACCATCGAGTGTTTGTAATAACTTCCTTTTTGCGATCACGTGGAATTTGGTCGTTTACTGTTGTTAAAATATGCTATTTATAGCCTTTTATATCTCTGCACAAATTAGCATTTCAGATGTACACATTCATCTCAAGAAAATCAAATACAAATATCCTATCGTAATCGTGTGTTTATTATCTTATATAATCTATAGTGGCTGTTGTCATGTTTATTTCTGCTGTGTAAAAGCCTTAACATGTATGCTCTGGCTGAAACTCATGTTGTTTGTGATGCTACAACCGCCTCTACTTTCTTAAGTTGCCAGGTATACATTCCAAGTATAATAGACATTAGTAAAAGGATCTATTTAAATTTTTATTTGTCTATATACACCTTGGGTGGTCGTGGTACAAAACCGCAACCCGCGGCTCTGTAATTTTTCCCGAGACTGTATTTTCAAAATAGCCCACTTGTGCCGCTACCCTGGCAACACTGGTTCACTGTACCCTCATCACACAATGATAGATAACCTTCCGCGCTGCGATGACGGCAAGAAGTTGGGGTCAAACCTTATCAAATGATTAATTTGCGTTAAAAAATATTAACGCGTTAAATTTTCTAGATTAATCGCATGCGTTAACACGTTAACGTTGACACCCGTAGAAAATATACTTACAGGCTGTGAGTCAGAAGCGCCAGACTGTCCTTGCAAAGTTGGAATTGCCCTACTTTATAGAAACAGTCTTTGAGCACAGCTGTCAGGCTACTTCCAGGTTCAGGAAATAGTCCTCCGTAAAATGCGATGAACACACTCGAATATTTGGGTTGAACTGTTCTGGAACAGTGTTGTAAATACAACTTAACCACTGATTTCTAGCTGTGTCCTCTTTTGGAAGCCCAAACAAAGTAGTTTCGCTTTCACAACGAAACACACAACGTCTCCAGGACATGGAGCCGGTGGCAGCAACAATACTACAGCGAAAATAAAAGTCCCGCCTTCTTTCATTGCGTATACATTTGGGCGATGTTTTGCAAATCTCCCCACACCGTGACATAAACATGTGGGGGTGTGTTTGAATGAGCCGTTTTAGGGGGGCGTGGTAGAGTCAACTTTTATAAAGAATATCTCTTTGGTTTTGAGACTTTAGTCTTTGCAACTTCAGGGATTTTATTTATGTACAAACAGCTTGTAACACTCCAAAGAGAAAGGAAAACTTGAAATCGCATCATACGACCCCTTTAATGTTAACATTTGGAAGAACTTCACAACATCTGAACAACTGAAAACACTAGGACGTCCTGTGAGGATCTGAAAATGCTCAGCTGCAGGAGTTTGTGGGATAGTTTCACTGGGCCAAAAACTTTACAGAGATTTGTGGATCTCAGGCGGCGATGATCCTCTATATGTAGGTCACTGGCTTTTATAAATGATCTTAAAATAAGTGTTCCTGCAAGCATGCTTTTAGAGAAACTCAACACTGACCTGATAACGGTGGATATCCAGCTGTATGGAAGACTCTTCATTATACAGCATTAACACAGAACCAGAATGCAATGCAAATCAGACAGTGACGACACTAGCACTATAAACAACTTATCTCTGTGAGTAGGGCTGCAACGATTAGTCGACAAAAAAATTGTCGACAAATATTTTTGTTGTCGAGTAGTCGTTTGATCTCATATGACCTAATGTAAGAGCCTGCAATACTGCGGTTTGACCAGTTTTGACCAGCGCAAGACTGTAATTCAGCTCTCCTGGATGCAATTCAAGAAAAGAAGACACACAGCACTTCAGAGAAAGTGCATCCGAACGGCGTTTGGATGAATATGTAAATATATATTGCGCGCTTTCCTCTCAGTAACGAAATAAACACAACAAAAACTGACAGCAGTGTGAAAGCAGTACTTAAAAATGCATCTGATTACAACGATGTGTGTGTTTGCATGAGCTCTGCAGTTCAGCACTCCAGTAAAGTCCGGTCACATCATGTTTATTCATATAGTAACCTTACTTTATGCAATAGCCTTAATTCAAGCAGCTTTACAGTATTAAACACGAAAAACCAGAGTCAGTGTCGCTTTCAGTTAGAATTACAACTTGATTTTCTGTTATAAAGCAGCTCTCCAGTGTGGAGCTAGCTAATGATAAAATATTTTTATTAGTGGGGGGAAAAAATAATTTAATTAAAGTGACAGTTTGGTTTAAAGCTATCAAAGCTTGATCTAGCTAAGGACTGTTTTGGTTATCATAACCCTATAAGGTATTTTAAGACATTATGTTGTGAATAAAAGAGTTTATCCAAAGCGTCTTATCACTTACCTTTATTTTGTTTCTTATCTATACGTCTTACAAAAGGAGATGTTAGGCAGAATGATGTGTCATTCAGTTACTTTTTCATGTAGCTAATTAAATGGTGAGAGAGTGTCTCTGTCTGTCATCTCATTTTGTGTGCCAAATACATATTTGTATAAGGAATTGGTAACACTTTACAATAAGGTATCATTTGTTAACATTAGTTAATGTATTAATTAACATGAATGAACAATGCATTTATTACATTTATGTATTAATCTGTTAATGTTGGTTAATAAAAATACAGTTGTTCATTGTGTGTTCATGTTAGTTCACAGAGGGCTGCACTGGGTTTGGGCTCCCGCAGGACCCACAGGACCCAACGCAAATCTCGCGGAAGTGGGTGGTTTTACCTTTGCTGCGGGTGGGAGTGGGCGGTCAGAAAATTTCACGGGGGACCCGCGGGGAACGGTGGGATTTGGTGTGTAATAGAAATGGACACACGAAGTTGAGAAGTAAATTAAAAAGTAAATTAAAGCTGCTGTTTACTTGACAAAAGCAAAGCAAGGCAAGTCAGACATCTGGAAAAAAAAAAAAAAAAACTCAATTGTCACTGTAAAAAATGGGAAAGAGTTAAACTTAGTAAGTTGTGATAAATGTGCAAAAGTGTTTTTTTTTTTTTTTTACAACGAACATAAATCTGGCACCTCTTCCCTGAGGCAACATACCTATTTTCTAAGTTCTATGTGTTTATTTATTTAATAAGTTAAAGTTATTTCATGTTGTGGTTTGGTTTATTTACTTAAACTGTTTGTTAACAGTTATGCAGTAGGCTGGTTGTGGCTTTGTTTTTATGGTTAATGTTTTATAATGCTAATAAAAAAAAATACCCGATGTTTTTGTCACGTGTGGTGCTTTGGTTTAGCATTACTTCATCATATTTAAACGCAATCATGTTTAAAGCCTGTTATTCTGGATGTTAACTTGTACACAAATACGATCAGACTAAATATTCACACACAGGTTGTGGGAGCGGGCGGTCCTGGTCAGAAATTCAGCGGGAGCGGGTTTAAGAAAACAGTCCTGCGCAGGGCTCTAGTTCACAGTGCATTTACCAATGTTAAAACAAAAAAAACACAACTTGTGATTTTTATAAATGCATTAGTAAATGCTATAATTAACATTAACTAAGATTAACAAATGCTGTAGAAGTATTGTTCATTCTTAGTTCATGTTAACTAATGAACCTTATTGTACAGTGTTACCAATAATTTTAATTGCATAATATGCTTTTCTAAAGCTGAAGTGACCTTTATGTTAGAATATGTATAACATAATATTTTAACTAATTGGAAAAGCTGAATAATCAAAGTCTACTGATTAATAAGTGAAATAATCGACGATTAGTCGATTAATCATTCTAATAATCGTTAGATAATCAAAATCAAAATCAAAATAATCGTTTGTTGCAGCCCTATCTGTGAGGAGGTGATAGACAATACCAAAGCACACCCATGCAATCTCTCACAAGGTGCGGTTCAGCCCAATGTGGTTTTAAAAATTGTATGATCTGTAAACAAACAAATTAGCAGTTCTTTGCCCTACTTACACCTTAATATAGCATGAGACAATCCCAACATTCACCTGCACAAACTGAACAGCACAAAACAGCAATAAACAAGAGAGAATAGGAGAGACAAGACATAAGATGACAAGAAGACAAAATGAGAAAAAACTAGGAGAGCAAAAGAACAGAAGTAGACGAGAAGTAGATGAGAAAAGAAAATGGGAAACAGAGGAAAGACAAGATGAAAATAGAGGAGAAAAATTATACTGGACAAAACAAGACGACAAGATGAAGAGTAGAAGATAAGATTAGAAGCAGATGACAAGAATATGGGAAAAGCTGAGAGGAGACGTTATGAGCAATGAGGAGACAAAATAAAAAATAAAAAAAAAACCAAGAGAGAGTCTATGAGACAAGATGAAGAGAGATTAGACCAAATGAGATAAGAGATTGAAGAAGACTGAGAAGAGAAGAACGAAGAGAAATAAGTGGATGAGAAAAGTAGAACAGAGACAAGATGAGAAAAGACTAGACAAAAAAAGACAAGAAAAGTAGAGATGGAAAAAGAAGGGACGATGAGAACACGAGAACTAATGAGAATTTTTTTTAAAAGACCAGACAAAAGAGTACAGAAGAAGAGATCAAAAAAGACAAGAGGAGAGAAGAGACTGAACAATAAGAAAAGAGACAATACAATACAAGAAGAGATGAGATGAGAAGAAACAAGAAGGGACTAGACGAAACAAGGTGGAAAGAGACAAAACAAGGAGAGAAGAGATGATCAGAGAAGAGAAGAGAAGAGAAGAGAAGAGAAGAGAAGGTGAGAACAGAAACAAGATGACAAAAGGAAGAGATGGAAAAAGAAGAGAAGATGTGAACAAGAACAGAGATGAAATTAGATTTTTTTTTTAAAGTGCCCCTATTATGGATTTTTGAAATTTACCTTTCATGCAGTGTGTAACACAGCTCTAAGTCAGGGTGTCTACAGATATGAACAAGTTAAATTTAAGACCTTTTTAATGCCACCTTATATGAAATTTAAGACCAAACCTCTGATGGAAATCACATTATTTTACATACGTATAATGGAATCCCAAGCAGTTTCATGGTGACGTCAACATGAAACATTAGTATATTGCCTGGCCACTTGTTGGTCTTTTCACGTTGGTCTGAATGAAAATGCAAATTCTTTCTTTGCCACTAGGTGCTGCTTTTGGAGCGGTAAAAAATAGCTGTTTCCCCGGTAAGGGCTGTAAACAAAGCAGCACTGTGCTCACAAACGCTGCTTTATCAGGCATTACAGGCATGATGAAATGAAAATAAGACCAATGACTAATCACTGCAGATTAGCGTCACACAAAGGAGGGGTTTAGAAAAATGAATCGTTAAACGGATCGTTTGGGAGTCCTTGAGCAAACAAGGTAAAAATAAATGCATATTATAAGACAATGAAAGTGTTTTTTGACCTTGCATGCATGTCAACCTGTTGTTGGGGACTCCCAAAACCTAAATATGAATCTTTCATTACCCATAATAGTGCCACTTTAAAAAAAGACCAGACAAAAGAGGACAGAAGAGAGATAAGACGACAAGAGGAGAGATGAGGAGAAAACAGACTCAACAAGAAGAGACAAAATACAGAAAGAGATGAGATGAAACAAGAAAAGACTAGACGAAACAAGGTGGGAAGAGACAAAACAAGGAGAGAGGGGAAGATGAGAAGTAGATGAGAAAGCGAGAACTGAAACAAGATGACAAAAGGAAAAGAAGTACAAGAGATGTGACAATAGCAGAGTTTCCATCCAAACTTGCGAATTTAAATTGTGCGCAAAATTAGAATGTCGCATAAAACATTTACGAATAAGCACAGTTTCCATTCGACAAGTCAAAGAGAACAAAATCGTCACTTCCTGATAAACTGGCACTGAATATCACTAAGAAAAGTGGGAGAAGCCTCTGAATATAATAATTTTCATATATAATAAATGACTTGTGCCTAAAATAAATGAGTGAGCAGACTAAATACAATAAATGCGGTCATTAGTTGTGGTCAAACGGCCATAATATTTCAGATGCTGTGCAACAAGATCGGCCCAATGGTTAGTCGGGTTATGTCGTCTCATCGCGCAAGTCACATGACTTTTGTTGCGCATGGGGGAATTTATTCGGCAAATGCGTTTCCATCTCCCATTATTCTCATTAATCCTTTTTTGCACAAGACAAAAACCACCAAGCAAGCATAGAAACTTTTTTGCGAATTAAGCGTTTTTTTGTTTTCTAAATTTGGCATTTCCATCACTCGTTTATGATGCGATACTTTAAAATGCGCATTAAAACAGGGTGATGGAGAGAGATAAAGGGAGAAGAGACCTAACTAGAAGAGATAAGATGAAACAAAACATTAAGAGAAAAGAAGTTGAGTGATTACATTATGTCAGTAAAGTAGCACATTTCTCCAAGTCCTGTTCTGCTGTCTGTCTGCAATGCACTAGACTGTCAAACTGTGGTTTAGTACACAGCCCAGCCTCCACCGCCCTCCACCCATCTCGCACTTTCTCTGCATTCCATTCCAGGCAGGGGAGAGAAACGCAGCCTGTCTGAGAAATGGAGCAGAGGAGTCTGGGAAGGGGAGGGGGAGTGAGAAAGCAGCTTTGAATATTAGCGCACACACACACACAGAGACCATCATGAGTTTGTAAAGCACAACATGACCCTCCTCATGAACATAATCTTCACCGCTGGCATGAATCATTAAACTCACGTTCACGCCAACTGATTATCCCGCATAATTCCAGCACTGAGGTTATAAACCTGATCCGGCGCTCACCTGTGAAAGCATTGGTGGCCGGTAGGTCAGCCTCCTGCATACTGCTCCTGCCGCTCGGCCCGTATGCGTGTGTGTGGACCCACGTTATTGGCTCCGATCGCCTGAGGGCTCCTGGGGGCCAAACAGCCGCCGTGCTGCCATTCTCACCTCATAAGTCCATGGCTTCCGCTCCGGCTGCTGCCCTCTACCTCCACAAAAGGGCAAATAAACTCTGAAGAAAGGTGGAGGGGGGCTAAAAAGTCTTCAGTGACAGACTAGGGCTCTATTCAGCAGGAATCAGGGTGGGGTTGCCAGGGCAACCAGCGCACCGATTACCCTCCCAGCCAGAGCCAGCCAGCCATAGCTGTGTGTGAGTGAGCGAGCAAAAGATCCAGACAGGTACTTGATTCAGAGCAGGCGTCTGATAGCCGATTCAGGAAGGGAACGTGTAGTTGCTGCCGCTCGTCCTGCGTGGATAAACTCTTCTCAGCGCAGCAGCATGCTAATCAATGCGCCCCACCTCATCCTTCAGACCGCAAGCTCACTGAGAGAGACAGACAGAGAGAAAATCACTTGAGTGGCTGAAATACATACAACCAAAAATTCACTTGCAGAACTCACTTACAGAAGGTCACTATAGTTTCCTCTATGATTTACTACAGCTGTTTTACTGGAGTAAGTACTAGGGGTGTAACGGTTCAAGTTACTCACAGTTCGGTTTTTTGTATCATGGTTTTAGACTCACGGGTTTAGTACAGTTCAATATGTGCTATGTTTAGGGAAAAAAGGACTATACCATCAAATAAAAATAAAGACAATATGAACAAACAATCTAACAACAAGCAACAGCACAAATACACACAACAGAAGAAAGATAGAATAAAATAAACAGTTCTTTTCAGGTTTTTTTTTAGGTAGGTCTAAAATTAGTTTTTAGGTACAGAAACTGAATAAAGTAATCAAATGTAAAATAACATTGCATATTTGACTGTATAAATTAAAGATTAATCCTTATTAAAGTTACAAAAGCTTTTCAGTCAAGAGCAGTGAGTGATTTCCTTGTCTTTTGTTGTTTGATTAACAAAGTGCTGTCACTTTAATACAACGCACGGATCCAGTACACTGATACTGTACGTTCAACCGACTATGTCTGCTAGGATACATACAAAAATGGCCATGTTGACATCATTTTTGTGCAAATTTGTCCATTCAAGAACAAGACTTGAAAACGAAATCAATGTTTGCGCACATTTTTGTGTGAATTTGTCCATTCAAGCACAATACTTGAAAGAGAAACATACATTAGTCAAACGGTACGGATCGATTTTTTTTTTTTTTTTTAAATCGAGAACTGTTACACCCCTGTGGAATCTTGTTTAGGGATTGACAACGATTCAATTAATGATTCACTGGGTGGATTGGATTCATTTGATTCAATTCTAATTGAGAACAATTCAGTTTGATACACAATTTGATTTAATTTGTTTATTAATTCTGTTTCCGTACTTTAAAATGCATTTATAGGATTTGTTAAACACTTTCCCTGAAAATGTTTTCTGCAAATCATATCATCAACTAAACAGTGCTATTCTACTGTTATCTTTGAGACAATAATGGCAAATGTATTAATTATTTGCGCATGTTAATTCACCATTGCTTGCACATATGAAGGCGAGTTATTTAACATACAAAGGCCGCATTTATTTGGTCAAAAATACAATAAAACTGCAATATGGTGGAACATTATTACAATTTAAAAGAACTTTTCTATTTATTGCATTTGAGATGCATTTGAAATTTTCAGCAGCCATTTCTACAGTCGTCACTGTCACATGATCCTTCAGAAATCATTACAATATGCTGATTTTCTTATTATTATCAATGTTGTGCTGCTTATATTTTTGTGGAAATGGTGATACATTTTTTTTTCAGTATTCTTTGATGAATAGAAAATTCAAAAGAACAAATGCTGATTTTTGAACTTTCTATTCATCAAAAAATACTGAAAAAAGAAATAGCATTTGAAAATAGAAATTATTTAAGATTATGAATGTCTTTACTGTCACTTTTGATTTGAACCCTTGCTAAGAAAAAAAAAAAAAGAAAAAAGGAATTCATTTAAAAAAAAAAAAAAACAATCATACTGACCTCAAATAATCGAACTGTAATAAAACAAAACCAATATCAAAGTACCTTCTAATACTAACCCTGAACCATTGTTTTTTCCAAGGTAATGAAAACAACTGGTTACCAATATAGTTGTAGTCATCTAAGATTCTGTCTGATCTGGCAGACAAGGTCTAAGACAGACATAAAAAAAACAGACAGACCCAACACAAACGCAACACGGGTGTTTCATTAAGCAAAAATTAGAAACAGCAGGGGTTCAACACATCAACATTTTATGATCTTACGGCAGATCTTTACCAGCAACAAAACATCAAGTTCCTGTGAAGAGATGCACATTAGCATCTACAATCCCCAGCAGGAGCGTCAGCCGTTAATGACTGTTACATAACACACTAGAACACTTTACTGGACACAGAGTTATTACAAGCCACAGCTAATGTTTCTGTGGCTTAATATCATTGATTTAACATCTCAAAAAAAATAAAAGAACAACTCCATTTTCATTTGGAGAAGACTAGAGCAACGGACGAGGCAGTACGTGTCCTCAGACAACCTTTAAAGCTCTCCGAAATCCCAGCGGACGCCGCGCTGAGCCCAGACTGCCGACTACACATCGGCTGTGTTACTTAGAAACACGGCAAGCCCTCACCTCGTCTGACCCCTGCCGCAAGCCACACAGACAGAGCACGGATCCATCACACAATAAATAATATTCCACACACATGAAACAGGAGAACGCCGTCCAAATCAAACAAAGACTGAGACACACACGCAGTCAAGCGAGGTCGTTTCAGGACACTACTATGGCTATCACAGATAAAACAGATGAACATCTGCCAGATGTTTAGATTTACTTTTCTTCATTGTTATCTCTTTGTTCCTCCATGGGTCCCTTTTCTAAGTGGTTCTCCTCTCACAGTCGAGAGTGAACAAACCATGCATCTAAGGCTTTGTTCAGACTAGGGATGACTAGGAAAAACTAATATAAAATTATTTTTAGTTATTAACTTATATTCTGACATATACTGACCAAAGTTAAAATTCTATTCTATAAATAGAATTTATATATAAATTATTTATAAATAAATATAATTACTATAATTAGGAATTAAATATATTGACATTGCAAACCTAATGGCAACTATTCTCTTCTAAATTCTAATTCAGTATAAAGTCATAGTTATTTTCATGTTATGACTGCTAACAATAAATTTCAGATATTAAAATTCAATAGTATTTTGTCTAAATAAAAAAAGCGCTGGAAACTAAAATCTGCCATTTAAGTGCAAGTGAATTCAGAAATCACAATATTATAAATGTACAGCATGAAATTTATTTATTTTGAGACTTAAAAATGAACTTTAATATGTATATACAATAATCAACAAATACCGAAAAGATACAAATAAATCAAATATAAACTGAATCATTCTTTTACTTTCAAGAGGTTCATTGGTGTTGATGGATCTCAGAGTATCCTTGTAAACATGTGATTGACAAGCATGATTGGCTCCTGGACAAAACAAACAGTGTTTTCCCTTAAAGACAATTTTTATATAAGATGTTAACTCAAAAAAACGAGCTCATTTGATCAAATATTACTGGAATTTTGAGTGCTTCCTTTGGTGAAGACATTCTTTACATTTCTGAGATTCAAGTTCAGAGGATGTTTAGAGGAATATGTTCAGAGTATAACATTTTTGGCCAATAAAATGACAGAAAATCATTGTCAGTTTTGGTCCGGATCAATGTCTTATCCCTATCATCAGTTAGAACTACAGAGGAAAACTACCTCAACATTTGAAAATCAAAACATGCTGAATAAATTGACTTACATATGCTGAATGGACATTTTATTAGTGTCGGTATTGCCCAGAATTTTAATATCAGTGCAAAAAACAAACAAACAAACAAACAAAAACAATAATTATCTAACTAAAAAACAACCAACAAAGTGAACCAGACATAGAATCACATTAGGACACAGAACTCTCCACCTGTAGAGACTCTCAGTCCTAACACACACAGAGTTTGATGAATAGGCTGAACAGCAGCCATGCTGAAAACCACTAAAATGACTGCAATAAACGCCTGCTAAAATATTCTCTGTATCTGTCTGTCTGTGTAATGTGATCTCAGCAGGGGGTCTGTCTCTTTCTCACTCTCGGTGCCTGGTTAAATCATGATGAAGCTCTTAGGAACAACTATTTGCTGAACTGATTCATCCAGCCAGACTCAAACATCATAACAGCCCATGCCATTAATCATTAGTAAAAATGACTAATAGCTGCTACCTTTCCTGTCAGTCCGTCTCAAAAGAAACCGCAACAGGGTGATTAAGACTCTGGTGTGAAACAGTGGGGTTTTGTATCAGCCTAAATTTGTTTACTTGCCAATAACAACCAGTTGACTGTACATTATCCCACTCATTACACAGCTTTTTACCAAATAAAATATTTTGTTCTCTTACTTGTAGATTATCTTTGCACCTTCTGCTAAAGAAAAACTCCAGGCAACCTGAAAAAAACATCCACTTTTACTAAGTCAAAGGCCACCGCATTCATGCCTTGCGGTTAATCAGACAGATTAACCATTTTCCTGCCCATGTCCTAAGCTGACCTGACAACCAGGATCTGCAGGTTAACAAATGATGACTCAGCTGTCTGGGTTAGTCAGTTTATAGGTGCATATGTGTGTGTGTGAACCAGTCATGTTTAAGTTTTAGTGCCGCCCAACTGAGACTCGATATGGTTGACGGGAGACAGAACAAAGCACATCAGAAAGACCTAGTCAACAACCTATTTTAGGTTGCAAAATCAACACCTCTTGTGAGAGAATTAAAGGATCTTACGGGTAATTCCGTTCTTAAGAGTTACAACATTTTATTATTTAGTCAATTTCATTATTGATTCTGTACTAAAAATTGTAACAATTTTCTTCGGATACAAAAAAGCGGTGTTTAAATAGCTTTTTTTTATAGTGAAATGCAGCATAAATTCAATCCAACAATACAAAACATTGTTTAAGCGCATTTAATTAATTTTTCTTTATAAAATACTTTTGTCAAAACACAATGTATGTTTTAAACAAGTGGTCATATGAACAACCAATCAGTAACTACACTGATTTAAGTTTCAATGTTACTTTTAAACCGTATGTATTTTCACAAAATTCTTTTAGTGATTGATTCACTAAAAGAAATATGACTCGTAAAAGTAATTTGTGTGGGAATCAGTCTACAGCGGTTGTACTCTGTTCTGATTCACTAACAAGAACCAACTCAGAGTAATTTGTTCTGGAATTGGACTACACTGGTTGTGCAGTGTTTTTGATTCACTAAAAAGACTTAAAGGAATAGTTCACATAAAAACAGGTGAAAATTGTCACCATTTACTAATCCTCATGTCGTTCCAAACCTGTATGAATTTCTTTCTTATGTTGAACATAAAAGAAGATATTTTGAAGAATGCTGGTAATCAAACAGTTGATGATCCCCTTCCACAGTCTTTCCCTAATAGGGAAGTCAATGGGGACCAACAACTGTTTGGTTCTTCAAAATATCTTCTTTCGTGTTCAACATAAGAAAGAAACTTGATGATACACAAAAAAATAACCGATTCATCAGAGTCACTTATTAGAGAATCAGAACCCTGGTTGCGCTGTACGTATTTGATTCACTAAAATGAACCGGCTCACGAGTCATTCATTAATAGAAACAGACTACACTGCTCGCTGCATGTTTCACGCTCTGGATCCAGTAACAGTGTTACTCCACCATTGAATAAGTAGTGCAGGAAAGACTGCCAGAGTATTTTCATACCATATTACGCCCGCATTGGTGGAAGAATGCACAATCGAAAACCTTAACTGAACCATACATTATTCAGTTCTGATATTTAAAACTAAAAAAAAAAACTAAAAAAAAGAAACAAATAGAGTAACTAGTGTAGAGATAAAGTGTCCGGCTATAAAAAAGTATTTCTGAAAATATACACATCAATAAGATATACACAGACAGAGAGACAGAAAAACAGATGAAGACGAGTGAAAGGAAAGTAAGTAAAGGAAGAAACGCACATTGTACGCCACACACGCAGAAACTGGTCTCTTTACAGACACTAGCTAGTTTATAATAGTTACAACAGCGTGAATTTATGACAACATGCCTGTCTGCACGGTGTCAGGACGGATGTTGTTTTGACAGCCTATCATTTTCAATACAGCAGTCCCTGCATTCCTCTTTCTCCTGACAGTCTCTTTTACTCCATTGTGATCACTGTATGTTTTTTGGGCTTGTTTGCCCTTAGCAGTAATTTGAGTGACAGCGCTTAATCCCACCTCTTATGTATTTCGGCCCACCTCTCTTAAGTGAACAGTTTATTTAGCTTAACAATCCTGCACTGCCAACAAGGCAAAATGTGGGATGTATTAAAGTCTGTTTTATGCAATATGCTGGAGATTTTGGTTGCCTTAGCAACAGCGAATGAGATGACTTCCTTTCTGCACCCAAAAAGAAAAGTGATTACCCTTTAATATAACGCACTAAAGTGATCCGAAATCATTAATGGTTTTATTGATCAGGTCAGGTCTTGCATTGACAACTGCATAATGTTACCTAGAGCACAGAGATGAGACGCTACATGAAGATAAGGCAAATAAAATCAATCAAATTTGGAGCCATGTGGGTGGAAAAAACAAAATCAATCCGTCCTCCAAAAACTGTATTTTTCAGACAGCACAGGAACACACACAGAAGCAAAACTGAAACACAGACCGCAAACAAACACGAGCCTTTGAAGTGAACGTCTAATCAGTTTCAGGATCTCTCCTCTCAGCCAATCAATCGACAGTCCTCTGGGACTCCGCCCACAGCGTCTAGACAGCTAGACCTTTGCTGCTCTACTGCATTCTGCAGCGGTGCACACCGCAGAGGTCATGGAGGTCAAGTCTAGCATTAGCTCAAACCAGACACTTGTTCTCAAGGGGTTCTCCATAACATCCATTCCTACATTGAGTAAATCTGTTGATATGTTTCTTAAGTGTGACTTATGCAACATCACTACTTTTATGTTTTGATGCCACTGATTTGTAACATGTTTGTACATGTACACTTAAAATACAAAAAAATCTGACAGTGACAGATTTAGAAACAAAAGTGTAATGTGTTTTTTTATATATATATATATATATATATATATATATATATATATATATATATATATATATATATATATATATATATATATATATATATATAATTATTTTTTTTTTTTTATTATTTGGGAAGGGTTTCAAAAGTCAGTATGATTTTTTTAAAGAAATTAATATGTTTATTTAGCAAAGATGCATTAAACTGCATAAAACTTGAGAGTAAAGGCATTTACATTGTTACAAAAGATTTCTATTCCAAATAAATGCAATTCTTTTGAACTTTCCACAAAAATATTACTACAGCACAACTGTTTTCAATGTTAATAATAAGAAATGTTTCTCCAGCACCAAATCAGCATATTAGACCGATTTCTGAAGAATCATGTGACACTGAAGACTGCAGTAATGATCCTGAAATTTCAGCTTTGCCATCAAACAAATTAAATTACATTTAAAAATGTTAAAATTAAAGTATTACTGTATTTGTTCATATAAAAACCATTTGAAAACCATACCAAAAACCAAATTTTTGAATGGTAGTGTATAATAGTTGCAATGATTAACTGATTAAAACTGAAGTTTATCTTAAACTAGTCATTTTCTCAAACTGACAATGAGCTCTGTCTGACTTTGCTTGGTTGAAATGACGTGTGACCCTCTTCCAGACCTGTGAAGGGTAATTTAGCCAACTAGATGCTGTAAATAATTAGTCCTAAAAGTTTGTGTTTGCGATGTCCTCTAGAAGAGCTGATGTCAAAGTCAAGCTGCAGCACAAGAGAGAGAAAATGAATGTGAGAGAGAGAGAGAGAGAGAGAGAGAGAGAGAGAGAGAGAGAGAGAGAGAGAGAGATTGCTGCAGAGTGCTGCAGTGTCCTGTATCAGAACGGAGATCAGCTTTGAAGCGTTAGGGAGAGACAGAGACATTACAGGACTCGAACCCCAACCACAGCATTAATGGGTTTCTAACTCACATCTCAATCTCCATTAAATGTTATAAATATACTTGGAATGATAAGTGATAATGACTGATCATTAAAAACACAATTGATTGAATTGATTTCTTCCCAACATTTCCAGCTTATGAAAACACAGTGACAAATGAGAAAATGTGCTAAACGGTGCCTCATCTTCCTGAAATTAGTTACAGCACATTGTCATTTTTGATGGAAACTTCATTTCTGACAGATGACATTTTTGTAACACCATTTCCAAAGGAAACTCACAGAAAGTTCTGACAGGATCAGATTTGAACTACGTAGGCATTAATACAGGATAATTGTGTGAAAATTACCAATTATTTTTAGTTCATCCCTATTTCTGTAGAATTGATGATAATGAATAAGTCAGAAATAATTCTTTACATTATTTAACACTGTAGCCTGGGGCAACCCATAATATGTTCCTTCTAAAGAATTGGCAAAAGAATTTTTATAAGCTTTTACTTGTCTAGAAAAAGGCAGTTGCTAAGAAGGGGCTAAATGGGACTACGGAGGTTGTGGAACCGGTAAACTCTTCTATACTAACTAGTTCACTTTCTTGTGTTTATATCTTGGTTGTACAAACTATTCAAACTCAAACTTTGACTGAAAGAGCTGTTGGAAGCTTAAATGTGGTAACTTTAAAGTCAGGAAATGTAGTTCATTTATAACCTACATTTAGCTTTTTACTTCTGGTGATTGTATTTAGGCTTCAAAATTCATAAAAAAAAGTGTTCATTTGTGAAGATTATCATGACGAACAAAATGTGTAAGAATCAAAAACTTTTGTTGGTCACAGAGCTTATTTTCTGCGACAATCCAAAAGCCAGTGGAACCAGGGTGATGCTAACTTCTGGGTTAGCCTACAAAAATACGCCATCACTGCAGCAGTCTAGAATGGTCAATAAGTTCATTGCGACTGCCGTTAGGGGTGAACTGCGAAGATCGCCAGCGGTGTTAAAAGCCAAAAAAAGTCCAAAAATAAAGTAAAAAGGCAAGTGTAGTTCTGTAATGACTGCACAAGTTGAGCGGTAGTTAGTGTCTTTATCTCCACTCCACCAGGACCACAGTTCCCCTCATGCCCCGGCATGCCTCCATCTGTCTCCCACCACAGGATGCCAACCAGGGACCCCAACCCTATCAGACCATCTCTGCCATATGCCTCTGTTCTGAGATTAACCATAGGGATCGGTCTTTGAGAGACCATCCATCTGAACCTAAAAAGCACGAAAACATCAGCTTGAGTGTTTGCTACTAAAAAGCAGATGCACTCTGCACCAATTTATGCAAAATAACAAGGGTTTATTTAAAACGACAAAGTCTAAGCAGTGAACACATAGGTGGCGTGACCTTTTCCATGGACCGATCCATAAGTGTCCGGCTGTGATCGCTGTCTGAGAGCCACTCTTTTTGGTTGCACTGTTTTCTCTCCAGTCTAAGTATGTTCTGAGTGGGTGCAAGTAATTTTAAGATCCTCCGGGGCGTCCTTTCTTACACTGATCTGGGTCCAGTTCTGCAGCGTGTCAGATAATGACAGACAGCAGGGTTTGCAGAACGACAGCTGATCCCGGTTCAGCGTGTGTGCGGCTCCTACCCAAAGCCCTTATGCCACCTGACGTTTCAGTGCCAGAGGCCAGATGATGTGGTTCGCAGCAAGACAGGGAGCTTGGCGTACGATGACTCCGCGTCAGACAGACGGCTCTCAGCGAGACAGGAAGCTTTCTTCCCACAAGCAGTGAGTGTTCCGGTCTGGAGTGGGCTGCTGTCCCAGCTCTCAGCCTCAAATCACTCACACACCAACAGAATAGTGCTCGATTTACTGTGATTTACCACAACAATATTCCCAAACCACTACGCACCAAAATAAAAATTACAATTACTGGTCGATACCAATAAGATGATTTTTTTCATTTGTTATGGCCGATATTAAAATTTTATACTATTTGTGTCTAAAATTAAAAATAAAACACCAAAAATTCAAGTCTCAACATTATAAAGTATCAAAAATTAATATTTATTTTGAATTACTTTTATTAAAGATTTAACAGTGTTATTACATATTTTTTTAATGAATTAAATAATTATTTTAAAACATTTATTAAATGATTTATTTTATTATATATTGTAATATATATATTTTTTTGTTCATTGAAATATTATAAATATAAAAATCTTTATTTAAAATGTAAAACATACACATTTAAAGATATAAGTTAGATTTAAATTGAAACAGATGACAATAAAAGTATTTAAACATAAAAATTGGGAAAAAGAGCATGCACAATTATATATCCTATTACAAAAATAATAAATCTGTAATATCGGCCAATATGATACCGATATTTTGTGCATCCCTAATAAAAATCCTTGTCAATGAATAATAAGTGTTGTAATTTTTTATATTGATCAACCGTTCAAAAGTGCAAACAAATAAAAAATGGAAACATCGAATAATAAATTGTCATTAAAAAAAGATTATTCAGTTAAAAAAAAAATAAAAAATAAAAATAACTTCAAAAAAATGGGTAAAACTTTAAATTAAGCATGCACAATTAAATATCCAAAACACACAAAAAAAGAAATATTGGCCATTATGTTACTGATATATTGTGTTTTTTAATTCCCTAATAAAAACCATGTCAATGAATTATAAACTCTCAATTTTTCATACTGATAAGCCATTCGAAACAGTAAAAAATAAGAAAGAAAAAATAATAAAAATAAAACTAAAAATAAAATAAGAATAATTAAAAATGAAAATATACATATAAGTGCTTAACATTTTGCCCATTTGTGATGATCACTCAGCAAGCCTGCTGGGTAATCTGGGTAAAACTGGCCAACAGAGTGCGTTTTGTGCAGGCAGACAGATGCTGATGCACCGTAAGTCCTGTTAAGCTTCTCTCACGCTTTGGACCGATTTATCATTCTTCAGTCCCTGAGCTCCACGTGCCTCCACGACTCACTGTTACACTTGGCCCGATGCCACCGCAGATCCATCAGACGACACTCTGACACACCTCGCTGTCTGCCTGGAGCCGATGACATCACAGCTGGGACACGAGCTCATTTTTCAGGAGTGGAAAGTGTCCTTCTGTGTCAATAAACGTCATTCAGGGGTAACGCAGAGGAACGGCTCACATTCATAAATACAGAATGAACACGAGGCAATGACCCTTGGAGACAAGTGGGACATAGAGTCGATGACTGAATGCCACAGACGAGAAGTTCGAAGTGAAATAAGCGTCAGATGCCTTCGAGCAACAATAAACGCTCTGTTGGACTCTATCTGGCAGCGTATGTCACAATCATGTCTGTGTCTCTCAACTGGGCCAGAACCTGCAGCGCACAGGAAAGCACACAGAGAGTGGAGTCTAAAACTGGGCCGAACACTAGTCACGACAGCCACTGGCAGCACACTCAGTCCAAGTCTGGACAGGGTCAGCTGACAGCTACACACAGGCAGACGGGAGGCCACAAACACACTCGCAGTTGGTCCCCTTCTCAGTCTCACATGCATAAAATATTAACAAGCAATTAATAGGGCCCGGAAAATAGGATGTTAATGGCTTTGGACGTCGCTGACATTAATAAGAAACCATTTCGACATCTCACAGTCGTCTCGTTACACAGATTAATATCGTTTTCCATCTTTTTGGAGCTCAAAAGTGATATCGGTAAGTAAATATGAAAGCTCAAAATGAACAAATGTGATTTAAAATGAGTGTCTGCAAGACAATGACTATCCATCACGCTCAAGACAAGAAACCCAAATATAACCACCGCACATTAAATGAATACTTTATTAAACCTAACATAATGAATTAATATAATGTCTCATTTTAGTAGCAGAAAACTTGATTCTGATCAGTCGATTATGTAAAACTGAAAGTTAAACTGGTTATTTCATCGCTGTTCATGGCAACATACTGATGCTACTTTCATTTTCTGACTCATAACATGGATAAAAATAACACAAGATAGATAGATAGATAGATAGATAGATAGACGTGTGTGTACACAAATTTAAATTAAGTTGTTCTTGTTATCAGATGTGAAATGTACTATTTTTCTTAGAAGAAACTTTTAAGCTATTACCAAAATATTAGCAATTTTAACTTCTTTTATGTCCATGTATTAATTTAGTAAGATGCCATGTAATGAATTCCTTTATAATGATACAAGAACCCTCTCGTACTAACTTTCAGTAGAAAATAGAAATATATACAATAATAAATTAACTGCACTAAAAGTACAAACTGCAAATCCATCAAAATCAGTAAATAAAGAAACATTTATAAATAAATGTTTAATTATTTTGTCATTAACAAAAAAGAGTGATTTTATAATAAATGTTCAAGCTATAACAACAAAATTTGATAATTAGCTGATGATGGGAGAAAAAAAGGAGACGGCTCGCGCTGTCTGGCCCAGAATGAGCCCGATTTCGTCTGGATGAAGAACTGGGTTACATTCAGGGTCCCGTTAAAGCAACCGGCTGCGGTCTCCGTTAACGCACGACCACTTCTTTCTAATTGTGCCTCCGATAAATGATCTGATTTATCTAAGCACATAAATATGTCTGTCTATAGTCTTAACTTGTGCAACGGCCCGAATATTGGCTAGTAGTTGTCGGTCTGATATGAAGTCGGAGGGTCCTAACAACTTTTTGTGCCCCAGACTAAACCCGCTCCTCTCTCTCTCTCCGCGGGGCCACTGGCACAGCTGGCATCATTAACGTTACGCACCCATCTGATGCCATCTGCACAAAAACCAGACATATACGAGGAGAATATCAGCTCCTTACCTCTGCAAAGTGTAATGAGGAAATGTCACGGTGAGTCCGCGGAGAGCTGAAGCCTGAGCCGCGCTGGCTGGCGACCCGACCGGCGGAGATGACCTGGATTCACCGCCAGACGCGACGGCGTGAAGATAATCAGGCGCACAGCGGCGAGTGAAGCCAGCGGCAGCAAGACACACACACACACTGATGGAGGACAGACGGACAGCTTTTAACATAAGAGACTCGACGCGAGCGCGCCTTCAAAATAAGAGTTTAATTAGAGGGGGGATTGTGCTTTGCTTCAGTTTTTAAATTTCAACGTGAGTTTTATGATTAATATTAGATGTTAGAGTTTTTTTTTAGGTTTTAAGTTAACATTTTTTAATACAATGTAAAATGATATCTTATGTTAATTTTAAATGTCTTAGATGTTTACAGGTTATTATTCTCATTTATTTCCTTGTGATGATTTTATAGGTCTGAATTGAATTTACAGTAGTCATTCTCTCATCTTGAAGCCTGAAGGGAAGCAGGAACATTAAGTGTATTCATATGCCGCCCCCTACTGGATTGTTTGGGATTAAAGTCATAGTTTTACTCGATGAATAAATGAAAATCGACCACTATTGTATTTTTAAAACACAAACGTTTCTAGTTTTCTTTAAAAGATGCAAAATAAAAACCCACCAAAATAAAGATGGTTGTTATATGCTTGGTGTTATGATTCTTTATTTTCTTACTGATTAAACAAGACATACTTTCATTAATTATGGAACTGTAGTATTTATTAATATTTTGAATAGCTTTATTTGTATCGGTTTCAGTTTAGTCATTTTAGTATTAAAAATTAAACTTTCATTTTAGGCAATTTTCATTTCTTAAGTTTTTAAATATTTCTAAGTATTTAAATTATTGAAAACAATTTTAACAGGTTCAGTTAACCATAGCATAGTTTCTCCCAGCTGAACAGAAATACTGAATGAACAGTCCTTCAGAAAATATGTCTGGAAATAAAACATGTGGCACCACTACATCACTACACTGATTATAAATTCCCTCCTGGCGAAGATAGCGATGCCCAGAAAACCAGAAACTGGTTTCTTCCAGTTTGTCAGGAATGCTAGTGTTAGAATCAATGTGGTACACAGAACAAATATTTTCCTGTGGAGTACATAATTAAGATGTTTGTAAATGCTTATATATGCATGAAGAGTGGATTGATTTCTCAAAATCCAGGAAAAATGCCCTTTAGATGATCTGAATTACAAAAATGATGTCCCATGGTTTCTCTCTTCTTTACACTTCAGATCATATAAATTTTATAGCTGACAATCAAGCCATGATCTATCTATCTATCTATCTATCTATCTATCTATCTATCTATCTATCTATCACAGTAACTGTATATATATATATATATATATATATATATATATATATATATATATATATATAAACAGTGAAATTGTGACCACAGTTTTCGTTCATGTGTTGACATATTTCCTATTGAAACAGGCAGTCTACTGCAGTTATATACATACACACACACACACACACAATAGGAAATACATCAACAAAGGAAACAAACCTGCACTCAATTCACAAAATCCGTAAGAATTTTTTACTCATATTACCAGATATGTTTCCTGACAGAATAACTAACTAATGTGTCACACATTCTTATGTATAATCACAATCTCTTCACATTTTTTTTTTCAAACCAGGAAACATGACTCCAACACTCATTTTTTAATTCAGTCATAGCTTTATTTTACCTCTAGGTGGCACAAGGCCCAAATATACAACGCTGTCCCTCTTAGTCCTAGGGAGAAGCGTGAGAGTCCGCAAAGCAAACCCAGATTTTGCGAATCCAGACTCAACTCAAGTTCTACTGTGCAAAAGAGTCTCAACTTCTACGATTCCCGAGCCAAGCGGGATCTAGATTTATGTGGTCTGGCTGTGGAGCTTGGGCTTGTTAATGAAACACAGACATACTAGATACAGTGTAAGAGTGTCTCTTTTCCTCCAGAGACATTTAAAGCTCATAGCGGAGGTCAGAATCGCCCTCTCAGCGTCCAGTCATCGGGTCACTATGTTCTCCAAGAGATCCAGTCGTGATGAGTCTGGTCCGGTCCAGCTCATCTGTTAAATAAATACAGAGCCCTCCTCACGGTGCCCATGGTCTACCGTGTGACTTAAACGTGAGGGTCAGTGAGTAGTGAAAGGGCCCGTGAGACTCCATTAGTGTACAAGTCTGTGCTGGTGTGTTTTTCCAGGGCGTCATGTGCGTCGTTGTGTCCTCTAATGCGGTCGTGCCTGACACAACATCTTCAGCCTGGCCTGGTCAATCACATCCAGCAGGTTCTTGGCATCTACAGCGAGTGCGTGTGCAGCTGTTAGCATCTGTTTCTTATAGTCCTGCTGCAAGCTGGTCATGACGTACTGCTGGGCCAACTTCATCTTATTGATCAGCTCAGCCAGGTCTGAATTTAGAAGCTTTTGAGCCATTTCGATCTGAAGAGAAAGAACAAGAGTTAGAGTTAGCTGAGCTGGCAGGAAGGACGTAGAGAATGAGAGTATTTAGGGTTAGTTTGTGAATGCATTTACCTCTCTGTGTGTGTGAGCCGGTAGTAAAGGTATCGTCTCATCCACAGTGGCCAGCAGTGTTCTCAGTGCTAATCCCACTTCCTGAAAAACACAATGTCAAAAAAATATCGAAATTACAAAAAAATGTTTGATGGAAAGCAAGCTTACATAAAAAAAATCTGTCATTATTTGCTCTTTATTCACCCATCAATGCAATTAGTTTATGGTGAACACAGGCTGTCGAGCTCCAAAAAGGACCAAATAAAACCATAAAACTAACATAAAAGTGGTCCATGTGAAGTCTTTTAAAGTCATATGACAGCTTTAAGATAACAAAAGACTGAAAATTAAGTCATTATTCACTTATAATCTTCACCTCCGCTGTGGCTCTCAAATCAAACTGGTTTAATGTTGTGATGTTTAGTTGTAAGCACTGTTATATTAGTATTATTTATATACTATTATAGCATTTATTAATATTTTGAATAAATGTTTATTTTTATATTTTTGAGGTTTTTTTTTACATCTTGGACTTTTGCTATGTGTTTTTTATTAGTAGTATTTATTTATTTACTTACATATTTCTATCTAGGGTTTTTTTTTTTTTTTTTTTTGTGTCAGCAGCACCACCTGTATGCGTCGTGGTACTCTCCTGAATGCACGGTGAAGACTGATACGGAAGAGAAGAAACTGTAGAATTTAGAGTCATTATTTTTGTTTTCTTTGCGCACAAAAAGTATTCTTATGGCTTCATAAAATTAAGGTTGAATCACTGATGTCACATGAACTATTTTAACGATGTCCTTACTACCTTTCTGGGACTTGAACGTGTCAGTTGCATTGCTCTACGTAGGATTTCATTAAAAATATCTTAATTTGTGTTCCAAAGATGAAGGAAGGTCTTACGGGTTTGGAACGACATAAGGGTGTGTAATTAATGACAAAATTTTCATTTTTGGGTGAATTATCCCTTTAATTTCCATAATACATAATGTTTCCTCCAGTGAAAGTCCATCCCCTGTTGACCTCTCACTTTAAAATCCACCAACATATTTCTTTAGAACTGTTTTTGCTTGTAAACGGTACTTGATCTGTGCACATTTCTCTCCTGATTGAGAAAAGATTATTTTTTTTTACTGAAGAAAGCAATTTTATGGATAGAGGGCATGTATTTTAGCCTAAAGCAAGTTAAAAAGTTCTTAATGATGGAGTGGTTTATTACAAACACAAAGCTTTTTGCTTCACAAGACATTAATTGATGGACTGGAGTCATGTGGATTACTGATGGATTGTTGTGATGTTTTTATCAGCTGTTTGAACTCTCATTCTGACGGCACCCATTCACTGCAGAGGATCCACTGGTGAGCAAGTGATATGATGATAAATTTCTCCAAATCTGTTCAGATGAAAGTTTGTGTCTTACCTTCACCATGGGCACATATTCTTCAGGGGGAGCTGGCTGGATTTTACTGGACATCTCAATCACAGCCTTTACCAGCCCGGTCACATTTTCATAGACCTTGTCGTTTGACCGATCCAAGTTAGCTGTTGGGGGCGGGTTGATCTCCTGAGGCTGAATCTAAAGACAAATACAAAGTAACAAGCTTTAAAATGCTGCATTAATGAAGATTATTCAATTCCAAGTATGAGCATTTAATGATGCTACATATATAAACAAAGGATATAGGATGAAGGTTGTGTTACTGAATACATGTTACAGGACACAAATGATAATGAAATGAAGAGGTTTGTGTTACGATACAAATTTCATGTTTGACACTAGATGGCAGCACAAGCAACTACTGGAGACCCACCACCGCCTACAATACTGAGCTGATTAGGAATCCATCTGCGCACCCTTGATTTTAATACAAAACATGATATGATGACAAAAAGATGTAGTTCCCCCATGTTAAATGAGATAAAGGAAATATTTTGGTGTCTATTTTAAACACAATACTGTGTCCATCCCACCAGAATGATCCAAAGCCTCCACTAGATTGCACTACAAGCACATTAGCTAAAATCAAAGCTGATTTAAAAAGCAAAGGACATGCATAGTGACACAAGATCTATACAACCCATGTAATTCAGTTTAGTGAATAATTAAGTTATAATTCTAAATGATACGGTTGATTAATGACATACTAACTGGTTAAAAAGGGGGGCACAAACACAGACAGAAACATAACAGTGAGTCTACAGGTGGTCTTACCCTCCAGGGCTACCAGTGCAAAAACAGTGCAACAGAAGAAGGGCAGAGGCACAGAGCAAGAGAACAGTGAGCAGAGAGAGAAAAAAGAAAGAGATTAATAAATATAACTTTACATATACATGCTGCAAAGAAAGAAAGAGAAAACAGCTTGGAGTTACGTCTTCATTCTATGTGCAAGTCAATATATTTTTAAATCCAACACCATGAAAATGTAAGTTTAGTTCTGTGAAATTATGTAACTAAATTTACATGTAAAGACCTAATGAAATCAAAATTACAGTGCCTTAGTTTTGTACTCCTGAAAGTTGTCTAAAGTATCTTTTTAGTAAATAATCTTTCTCTTTGGTTACAAATACTGAAAACCATCTTCTACTACAAATTTTTGTCCAATCAAACGGTTTCTACAATGAAAACATCCCTCTTAGCAATGCTTCAGACTAGCAATAGCAAGTGGGCTACATCAAGACTGTGACATTTAAAAAATTTCCCAACCAAACTTGTTTAAACAGAAAATACAACCTAAAATCAGCACAAGAAAGAAAACCGCACTCATCGAGCGTTATTATGAAACCTTAAATGTTTTCTACTGACCAAACACGCCTACAGGTAAAACTCCTAAAAACTACAAAATTGCAAAGCAGACCGCAATTACATGTGTATTGCTCCTAATTATATTTTCCATTCTGCACTGCTTTTCTGCTGTTGCTTGAGAGACCCCTTGCACGTTGACCCACAGCATCAGGAAAATGCACTGGAATGGAAACTGCCGGGTTCTTGGTGTGCAGGGATCTTTTTATGAGAGACCCCGCAGAGCAATTGTGTGCTTGTGTATGTGAAAGGGGTTTCAGGAATGAGGATGATTTTAATGAGGCTTGGCAAACAGCATTTGTTGGCACGCTAGCTGCTCCTGAAGGCGACCCGTAAGTACAGATGCTAATCTTACCAGCCTTGCTATGTGTGTGTGTGTGTTTGGTGCTATTTCAATCTTTATGTGGTTTAAAAACAGCAGCAGTGATTATTGTAAAGTTAAACATGCATAATCCGAAGTTGTAAAAGAGTTTTGATAGGAGATTGCCATGCGGTATTTCTGGTACCTTCACGCCTTCATTGTAGCTGTCTGTAGGGTTGAGGCCGGAGACTCCTGCTGGGTGGCTGGGAGCTCCGGGCCGAGGAGGCTTTTTAGGAGGAGCTGCGTGTTCTGAGGACGACAAGAAAGAGTCAGTCTGTAACTCAATCTGCACTTTTATGTAAGTTACACATAACAAGCAAAAAAATACCTCAAAAAATTTATTGATCACCAAATCAGCATATTAGAATGATTTGTGAAGGATTATGTGACACTGAAGACTAAAGTAATAGCTGCTGAAAATTCAGCTTTTTCATAACGGGAATAAATTACATTTTAAAATATATTAAAATAGAAAAGTGTCACTTTAAATTGTAATACTATTTTAAAATATTACTGTTTCTACTGTATTTTTGATCAAATAAATGTAGCCTCGGTGAACATAAGAGACTACTTTCAAAAACATTTTAAAAAATTGTACTAACCCCAAACTTTTCTACAGTAGCGTAACTTGAAATGACACATTACATGAAACATAACTGGCATAACTCACCTACTTTCCCTATAGGTTGGTAGATGTGCTGATTTCCAGTCTGCAAGCAAAAAACACAGTTAAACAGTTAAAAATATGCAGGAGTCAAGACAGACTGTGCCATGTGTGTGTTGTTGTGGTCTGGGTGGGGAGCAGCCTGGATGCCTGGCATGCCAACACACACACACACACACACACACACACACAGAGATAGATCTGCCAAGACCACAGTGAATCAAAGAGGACAGCCCAATGGGGCAGGATAGACATTCAAAACCACTGCAGCAGACAAACAAGCTCCACAGAGCAGCTGTGGATTTCTGTGGAGTTCCAGATCATGACAAGCATGAAATGCATTCAAAACCTAGTAAACATCTGTAGTGGTTCTATGTTAACATTAGAAGTGGGAAGGCAGAGCAGATTGGGTTTCTTGAGTGTCCATTGCTGCTTGTTTCCTCACAAAAGGGCTCTTGTCCTTGGTCATCCATTTATCCCACTGATTTTGGATAGATACCAGCTATGATAGACATTTCAGTACCTTAAAGCTTATAAAAACACACTATGGCAAACTAAATGCAAACAAACTTAGTTCACTAAAGGGATGACATGCTGAGATATATCAGTGGAGTCCAAAAGTCTGAGACCACTAATAAAAATGGTTCTATTTTGCATTTCAAATAATCATATTATCATTTTAAAACTTTCACAATGTCTCAGTATTTGGTTTGTCCCTTCACTCTTGAGCTGCATGAAACATGCTTCAATGAAAACAATAACATCTGACCATCTGTACAAAGAGTCACGTCACAAATTTGACTTTTTTTATCAATGACTTACAGTAGGAACATCACACTTTTAATTTACATTATAATTATCCTTTTTAAAAGCTTTAAAACCATAAACAAGTTTCAGATTTTTGAAATTATTTTTCCAGAATTCCAGATTTTCAACGTGCTTTGAGTTTTAGACCTCTACCGTAACTATACAAGAGCGCACACAATCTCACAGTTGTACAACATAGAGTTATATAATCTTTTAGTCTTCCACCAAAAACAATTGAAGTGAAATTCCCGTGCATGTACAGAATTCCCCCACAGCGAGTGTGTGGTGATGCCCATTTACAATATAATTTACTGCAGATGTCCATGAGCGGGGAACACCACTATATTTAACATGACCTAATCAGATGATTAACTTTCTCACACACACACACACATACATGAATAGTTGTTGTATAGAAAGAGTTGTGTAAAAAATCTTCCTTTTCTTACTTTTTTTTTTTAAGACATGAATCTTGAAGACAAAAATCTAATGGGTCTAGAACAATATGAGGATAAGTAAATAATGACAGAATTTTTATTTTTGGGTGACTTATCCCTTTAACCCTAAAACACTTATGTTTCTTAAGATTTACACAACGATTCAAAAGTTGGAGCCAGATTTTTTTAAACTTTTTTTTTTAATAAAGTCTAATGCTCACCAAGGCTACTTTTATTTAATCAAAAAATACAGTAAAAACAGTAATATTGTGAAATATTACCACAATTTAAAAACTGTTTTCTATTTTAATATATTTAAGAATGTAATTTATTCATGTGATGGCTAAGCTGAATTTTCAGCAGCCATTACTCTAGTCTTCAGTGTCACATGATCCTTCAGAAATCATTTTAATAAGCTGGTTTGGTGCTCAAGAAACATTTCTTATTTTTAATCAGTGTTGAAAATAGTTAATATTTTTGTGTAAATTGTTATAAATTTCAGGATTCTTTAATAAATAGTAAGTCTGAAAAGAAGAGCATTTGTTTTGTAACAATGTAACTGTTTACTGTTACTTTTGATTAATTAATACATAATTGCTGAATAAAATTATTAATTTCTTCAAAAAAAAAAAAAAAAAAACACTGACCCCAAACTTTCAAACGGTAGCATATTTAAAAAAAAAAAAAAGAAAATGAAGAGAAACTCACTGGTCCCTGGAGGCTTCCATCATCATGGTCAATGCTGCCTCTGGAACTTCTCCCATCAGACTTCTGCCACACACACACACACACACACACACACACACACACACACAAAAGAAGAAAGAAGGTCAAATCTGACACCTCATTTGACAAATCGATGTCTGTCCTATCTATTGTGCTAATTCACACCCCGTCCTGACCTGGAGCGACACAACAAGATTCCAGCTAGAAGCAATTTGCATTTCCACAATGAAAATGACAATGCTGCACGGCACAGTAGCAGCCAATCAGAACACATTTGATGTTTAAATGCCACAAAAAGTAGAAAACGTGATCAACACTTTCTCACATGGTCAATCACTTCATTCTCACATGGTCAGTTGTACTCATTGCTCACAAAACTTCACACATTTACTAATGTCTGTTCCTACTCCTTAAAATAACAACGATAAACCAGCCATAAAACAACTGAATATAAACCAATCACTTACAGCAACAGAACTAAGTCCATGACAGTTAAAGATCTTAAAACAGTGTTCAATCTACACACATTAAGCTGTACTAAGATGGCACCCTCCCCTTCCCATTCTTCCGAGTTTACTGTACCAGTTTTCCGAAGCAGGATTTGAAGACCTGCATCTTCCCGTCTCTTCCTGTGAGTGTTTCTCTCTGGCGTTTCTTCAGCATGGAGCAGAGCACGGAGTGGATCTCCATTAAGCAAGCGTGTGTGTGGGATAAGTCAGAGCGTGTGTGTGGAGTGACTCGTCTCCTGAATGTGAGACATATTAAACACACACACTGACTCACTCACAGCCAACGAGCCTCAACTCAGCAAAGCCAAGCCCTGTTCTACTCTCCTACTCCTCTTCTCTCTCATTCCCTAGCTCAGTCTTTTCTCTCTTACCCTCCCATTATTCCTCATGCACATTTGCGTATAACATCTGCGAAGAGATGAAAACTTCCTCTGATCAGTAATTTAACTTTCATCAGATGCAGGTCAGGTTGAGTTTATCCGTCTCACGCCTCAGTGCCAACGAAACCCTTCATTACTGAGGAATTCCTGAAAACTGCACCTGTATCAAAATGGCCGGGATCAAAAACTCATTCATCCGCTCACAGCATCAAAAAAACTTTAATGGGTATGCAAACACTTTTAATCCGTGCTGAACTTTTTGAAAAAGGTCACACCTTGGCTGTTTGAGGTCATTTTTGACCAGGAAAAGTAAAAGTGTAGCTTTTGGTAATGAAAAAAATTAAACACTTTGTTACACCACTAACTTCCTTGAAGTAGTAATAATAAATCATGCACTTTTTTGAGGATTACAGATCTTATGTGAATCTTATTTAAGTGTAAAAAATAAAATTAAATCAGATTAAAATGACAGAAAAGCTTATAAGAGTTTTAAAGAAATAAATGATATCCAATTAAATGATTTGCTCATATTGGAAACCAAAAGGTGAATTTTTGAAGAATCTTTAGACAATATTTTTTTCCCCCATACAACTGCTGTCAATCTCCTAAATAAATGAATGAATAAATAAATAAAATAAATAAATAATACAATAAAATAAATAAATAAATAAAAAAAATAAAAATAGAAAAAAAGTTACAAATGAACAAACCATTCTTTTGAGCCAGTTCTTTTCAATAAACTGATTCACTTATTGGACTGAGTGATTTGTTTGCAAATCAAAATTATTTGGTTCTTAAACTTAAATGTACGGACTCAATGATTCAGTCAGTGGAGGGAAAATTATTAAATAATAAATATAATATTTAGGTCTGTTCATCGCACAGTTGCATTGTTTGATATCAGAAGATTTGGAATAAAGTTAACAAGTCTACTTTTATGATACTTCTATGGCATTTGTTGTCACTTTAGTAGCTAGCAACACTATGAACAGTCACTGTATGGAAAAGAGAGCATGACTTGCTCCACTGACTAAAAACAGTTTACGTGTTTAGAAAAGCACAAGGATGAGCAAATCATTTTTGGATGAACTATTCCTATAAGAGCTGACATTTCGTTTCAGCATAAGTTGTTTGTGAGGAAAAGGAATAGTTTAAGCAGAAGAATGAATGTTGTTTGCTGTGGTAGAGCGCTGAATGCCCTTTTAGTTGGTACAGGAAGCTGTGTGAGTTTTTTCTGCGAGACAGACTGAACATAATGACACAGTGAAGATACAAATGATGGAGACTGTAAGCCAAAACTTGGCATACCACAAACGCACACAAATATTCTCAGACAAACTTATGTGCATAATAACATTCATATGCGCACATATCACTGCAATAATAACACACTCACAGAAGTGCAATGCCTTCTAATTCATATTCTTTCTGTAGTTTTTCAACAATGCAAATTATTTACAATAAACATCCCAATGCCAAAGCTGATGTTGTGAAATTGTGAGGATCTCTCACAACCGTTTACAAATAAATGGAGCAGGAAACCACAATTGGTGGAAACACTTATTCTCAAACAAACATGAAAATGACTGTTTGGAATATCATATTGCTGCGGCTATAAATAAACATCATCATGATTCTCCACTAAAATGTTTTTAGGAAGAATTTAGAAACTAACACAACCACATAATACAGCTAAGCAAGGGGGAAAATGGGATAAGAAGGGTTAGGAAACAAAGATGAGCAAATGAATGTGAGGAAAAGTTGGAAGAGGTAAAAGTGAGTGGGATCAGTACCAGTAGTCTCTCCTCCTGCTCCAACCAGCGCTGATCATCCTCCATCTGCTGCTGTTGCAGTATTAACTGCTCCTCCATCAGCTGAGACAGACCACCGCGCACAGCCACACCATCCTGAAACAAACACAATTCATCAACATGATAATTAACATTTTTTTCTCCAGTCTTGTTAATGTAGCTTGTGTTCAAGAACAATAGCTGCTTGGTTTGAAAGTGACTTATGTGTGAGTAGTGCTTCATGCATTGCTACACTATTGACAAATGACATTTTTGGGCCTTTTTTCTGAAAAACAGTGAGCCGTTTGACTGCTCAGGACAAACAAGGGACTTGTGAACAACTCATGAAACTCCTCACAAAATTGTTAGTTCAAAAATCTCGAGTTTTGATCTAACTCGTTTATCACAATGATTTAAATAGGATAATCTTGTACCATATTCATATAAAATACAAAGAGTAAGAAAATATATTCCATTCACTGTTATTAACAACACAAAGTGCATTAAACATTACATTACATCAAGGTTTCCCAAACTGAGGTTTATAAGTTTAATAAAAAGCTAATAATTAATTAAATAAAAAAAAAATGTAAAATTAAAACAAATTATTTTAAAATAACATAAATCAAAATAAAACACTTACTAAAAAATGAAATATTTTATTTGTTTACCTGCATGTCACGCAAATGTGATACTTAATTATTAAAATAAGTATTTTAAAATCTCAGGGGGTGCTTTAAGTAAATATATTACTTGAAAGAGGTTCAGATTACCAAAAAGTTTGGGAATACCTACATTGCAAGTAAATAAGACATAACGTGAATTTGTGCATTTTAATGTGTTTGAAAGACTAAAGCATTCCAAAGACATAGTAATACATGTAACCATAATTCACATAAAAAGTAATGTGTTTATTAGTACTTGATGCAATTTTAAAACATATTTTAAAATGTTAATTACAAGTACTTCATTTTTGGAATCTGATTACGTAATCCAGATTACATGTAATCAGTTCCTACACACTTAAGACACACTTGGTGTAGCCTTCGACTTTGGCCAAAATGAGCTACCTTAAAAGGCCTTGAACATTTGTTATTAATGTTTAAAACAGTCTTCACATTTGGAGCATCTCTGAGCTGCCTAAAAATGCTGTTTATGTTGGCAGCTTGTTCAGTTATGAAACAGATCTTAGATTTCAGCATTCAGAAAACCTCCAGATTTCTAACCTCCATGCTAGGATTCCACATGTGATCCTGAACAGCCCTGCGATGGTTCCAGCTGTCGTGAGGATCAAGTCCAGTCCCTGCGGCCTGGGGAGGGTATAACCCACCTGGCACGGGAAGCAAGCCGTGTGGGCCAGAGTGCCCTGCCATCTACATCATGCCGAAAAAACATATAAAGCAAACTTTTAAACATTCAGGGGTTAATTCAGTAGAGGTTTATTCACTAACCACCTGCAATCCAACTAGCTGTTTCCTGCATCCTCCATACTCTAGTAGTCAGAACTGAGTCTTAGTGAATTTACCCAACTAATACAAGCACTGTACCTGGTAATGATTGTGCTGACCCATGTGCTGAGGACTAGGGTAGAACCCTTCACTGGAACGGGGACTTGGATAACCAGGTCGACTGGGCTGTAATCACACACAACTATGTCAATATACTAGCACATCTTGACCAATCAAGTTAATGTTAGGAGATGCTGTTAAAATCAGTCCACCAGACGCACACAAAATTCTTGTGCATTTTGTGTGGATGAAGATTTCAGGCTGTTGAAGGGAAAAAATTAAAACAGTCGAACATAAAATGCAAGCAGTTAGTTAATGTTACCACAATGCACATGTTATTTCTGAAATGTATTATATGTATCATTCTTAAATGTATAACATGTTATTATAGTTTTACAGTACATGGGCGGGAATTATAGATTAGAGGGAGGGGGTTGGAAAATGAATGCTGATTGACAGAAGGCGGTCTTCATCCGATTGGTTGGAATACTCCGTGCTCAGCTGTGGGCGGAAAAACAGCAGACGGACTGATCTACCTTATAAACACGCTCATAGAGAGAGTTGACTGACCACAGCTCCAGATGAGCAAAGGAGGAAACAGAAGGAGAAAAGTGGGTGACAACATACAGTAACATACACTAAATGGACAGATAAGGGTTAAAAGGGGGGAAAACCCACATGGACACTGGCATGAGAGTGATGGGAATTATTGTCGCTATTGAAAAAGAGATGTTTATCACCAATCTGCTTTAAGAACCAATTTCCTTTTCTTAAGAATGATGTTTTGGGGATGTGGATGGGGTTGAGAGCCTTTCTACAACTGTTTTGTCTGTGTTTCCGAAAATAAAGCTGTCTTTGATATTAAATTTGAGATTCATAAAACCCCACATGTCTATGGCAGGTTAATGCTAAATTTGAATACAGATCTGGCACACAGTTTAGTTTACATGCACTGAAGAGGCAACATGCAGTTTCCCACAGAGTTATATCTGGAAGATTACCTGAAGCTAATGTGGCAGTTTTTAACTTGGTTTTAGCCTAAAATCATCTTTGATCATGACTGAAATAGTCTAAAATGGCTAAAAAGGCACCACGGTAATTGAGAGTCATAGTAAAGAGCAGCTGAGTCATTAAAATGCCTTTACTGTTTTAAAGTTCAATTTCAGTCAGACTAAAGCAATAATTTGTCTTTTTAAAAAGTAAATGCTGTTCACATGCTATTTTTTGGAAAGTTCTACTAAAAAAACCTACAGACGATAATGTGATTGTAATTCAGCTATGTCCAACATGTACTATATATACACATTAATCTGACTCTACACTTCCTCCGAAAGACAGAGGTGACACACAATGTGAATTTAATCCTTCATATTTCCAATAGAGTGCAACAGTCGGGTTCCAGAAGTAAAAATCACATTCATTTTCTCCATAGGGGAACTGATTTTTTAACAATAACCTATAAGCCTTTGAAGACAGACCTACTGTGAGCTACAAGGTTGTTAATTGACAGAATATGCTTTTGTTTAAGGTATCAGTCTGCATTATTTAAACCCATTTTTCAAATAATTGTTTAAAAAAAGGAAAGCTGTTGAAAAACTACATTACCCATGATTCTGCAAAGAAAGCAAACCACACTAATGAAGCACGGTGAATGATGTAGTCAGTTCCTCTATGCTCTGAAACTACTTAAATATTTGTATATATACACACATTTTGTAATAAACAAAATATATTGCTTCTAAATACATAATCAACATCTTTAAATCAAAAGTTTTATAGCTTTCCATCTTTTTTAAATTTTTATTTTATTTGATTGTCATTCAAAATGGGACTGTACAAGAGTTCTTTCCCTCATTAAAGACAAAGTAAATACTTTCTTTTAGTAATATAGCAATTCAACCCAAAACAATGACTTTTAAAAAATCCCTATGGAAAAATTTACGGAAAAATTACTTTCAGAACAAAGGCTGCTGAAAAAGTGGGCAGCACTGTTGCACCCTCTTACAGACTGTATACTTAGTCTCGATAACAGACTGATTATATACAGTCAACATAACCGACTCTAATACACTAAGCCCTTATATACTGCCTTTTTAACTCTATAACATTTAATCTGAGGCTAAAAATGGCATGCACCAATAAAAACACTTGTGTAAATGAAGAAGCTACAGTAAAACTCCTGGGATGCCCTGCTAACAGTCCTAGCACACCTGCCTGTGAGAATCTGTAGGGCACGTGGGTCAGGCTCAGCTGTTGTATGGAGGGATAGTAGGGGTCGAAGAAAGCAGGCTGGGTGGCACTGGGGGGGACAGAGGGTGTCCTTCTGGGCCCCTGAGGGAACAGCAGGGAGCAGTGCAGCGGTAACGGCTGAAGCAGAAGCGGGGTCTGAGTTTGCGGGGGATGTATGCTACGCTGTTGTGTATTAGCATGAGTGCTGAGGTGTAGCGTTTGCTGCATGTGTGGTGATTGGTTAATGATGGTTTTATCGCATGGCCCCAGAGGAGAGGCAGGAGGCTTGGGCTGGCGGATGCAAAGGGAGATCTGGGAACCAAAGGGTTGCTGTGGAGGGCGAGAAGCAGCAGACGTGGGTGCAGACAGACAGTCCATACTGAAGCTGTGCTGGAGGGGGCGTCTGCGGGAGGGCTACACATACACATATACACAATGAAAGATGAGCTTTTCACTTAAACAACACAAGTAAACACAGAAGGGATGACAAAGGCAGAAATTTAGTGAGGCACAACATGGATGAAAGCAGTTTCATTTTGGTCATTAGCACAATGGCAGGTGTGAAAAGTCAACACAAAAACAGACATCAGCACCTGGACAGGATGATTGGCAGGTCTGACAGGGAGCAGAGGGGGTTTGAAAGTAAGAGTATGAGGTGCTTTAAGCCACACACAGAGCGAATGAAGAGATCAGCCTGGCCCATATCATTCACCACAATATGAGCAACACAAGACATGGAAGAATTTAAAACCCTGTCAAAAAGCAGACAGACTAACAATATCAATCACAAAAATAAAAACTACAATTCAAATGTTTGGGGTCGGTAAGATTTTTAAATGTTTTTAATGTGAAAAAAGTCTTTTATGCTCACCAAGGCTGCATTTATTTGATCAAAATACAGCAAAAACAGAATAACTGTGAAATTTTTATTTTAGTTTCAAACTGTTTTCTATTATAATGTATTTTTTTTAAATGTAATTTACTTTTTAGCAGTCATCATTTCAGTCTTCAGCGTCACACGATCCTTCAGAAATAATTCTAATATGCTGATGTGTTGTTAAAGAATTATTTATCCTTACGATTAATGTTGAAAAAGTTGTGCTGCTTAATATTTTTATGAAAACCATGACATTTTTTTTCAGGATTTGTTGATGAATAAAAGGGTCAAAAGCATTTTTTAAAATCGAAATAATAAATGTATTTAATGTCACTTTAGATCAACTTTAATTTATCCTTTGTGAATAATTTATAAATTATTTCCTATTATTTGTTAAAAAAAAAAAAAAGAAAAAAAAAAAAACTTATTTCAGATATTATAACTAATTTCTTTAAAAAAGATCTTTGAATGGTAGTGTATTTCCTACTAAATGAGGAAGTTGGGAAAGGACCTATCATAAGACTCAGTGAGTCATCAATATGTTTAAATTGTTTTCCTAGAAAAGAAAGACTACCAATTTTTAATGCACATAAATTTGCATATTTTTAAAATGAATTTTATCAACTTTGAGGAGCACACTAGCACATACAGATCTCAAACCTGGCACAAAATTAAAGTCTTGATTTCATGGTTCTATTCATTTTCATCCAAAAAAGGCTTATTGACCAGTTTATTGATCAATCAGTGATTGATTTCTTTAAATTCTTCAAGTGATAAACGGAGCTTAAATCTGTCTTTAGTTTAACAGAAATATGGAAAGATTATGACACATCTAATAATATTTATTGTCCCCACAGCTTGTTCAAACAGATGAAGAGAGAAGTGAAGACAGAGAATCACATGGGAAGATTTTTGCATATGGGAAGCATATGTAACACACAGTGCGTCCAAAAGCCTGAGATCACACTGAACATATGTGATTCAAAATCAAATTCAAATATGGAAATACAAATATCTAGGTAACAAATCAAAAAGTAAGTAAATATAATAATATAATTATTTATGTATTAATTAATGTAGTTATATTCTTTGTATCAAATTCGCCAAATGCAAAACAGAAGATGTCTTGGTGGTCCCAATATTTCAGACCTCACCTAATATAACCATAACAAATGAGAAACTAGAATGGTGTTGTATCCAAGACACAATGATGTTACGTGACAGAAGACGTGACCTGTCACTGGAGAGCTGAGATTATAAACAAAGAGAATGTCTAGAAATGTGCAGGTTGACTATCAACACACGCAATAATCAATTAATCACAACAAGACTAGCCTTTTTCTTTGATAGACATAAAACCTTATCCTATATAAATGTTTAATGATGCACACACACTCTTGTTTAACACTTGTTTTCTGGTAAATAAAATGAACAAAAAATATTGCAGTCTAAGTTTTCAGAGGGAAAATTGCTCTAGTACTTCTTTCACTTTCATTAAAAAAATAAATAAATAAACACGCAGGCATGCTGCTACTTCTCCTAACTAGCCACCATGTGCCAGAGTGACAAATGGTGACACCCTGTTAGCCTCGGTAATAAATCTGCTGTTCCAGATGAACTCAGGCTGCCATAAATGTAAAAACATGAAAAACACATGAACAAGCCAATGACTTAAAACTGATGTTCTTTTTGTTCAGCTGCCCATTGATTAGGACATCAGATTGTTTAACAAAGAAATGACCAAGCGCAGTTACTTACTTTGGGTGGTGCTTCATCCGAGCCTCCTGAATCCCAGGATACAGGGACCTGTCTCCTCATCTCCATACGGCTGCGCTCCTCTTGCTGAGCCTTCTCCTCCGCAAGGATTGTACTGCACAAACACCGATGGAAAACTTTGTCAAACAACAACATCCTTCTTCTAGCACTACAATTCTTTAGGAGACCTAAATATGGATCCTTGAGCTTGCGACCACTCTTGCAGAGCGGGTAGGTAATAAATCTCTTCGATGGAAATGTGAATGACAAATTTTCCCTTTATTTTTGCTTTACTTCTTATCAATGGGTGTGAGTTCAAGAGAAAGACATTTCCAACTTTATACAATTGGTTGAAATGTGGAGTCACACTATCGTCACAGACGAGTCAGTGTAAGATCCCAACCCACACACAGTTGACTACCAGGAAAAATAAAGCAAAACAGATTCATATCTGAAACACTATTCAAGCTGTTTCACAATAAAATACGTCATGACAAGCTGTAAGTAGTCAACGTGAATTAGAGGACGAGGGTCATCTCATCACGTTAACATATTTAATCCATCATCTTCTGTCATGCTAGACTGTGAATAAAAAGAGACTGTTGAAAACTAATATAAGGATTTACAAACACTTTATGCATAAAAAAACACCTTAGGGTGCATGTTCACAGGCTCAATTTCTTTCTTTTTTTTAAAGAAATTAACACTTTTATTCAGCAAGGATGCATTAAATTGATCAAAAGTGACAGTAAAATATTTACAATGAAAAAAATCACAGTTAACACAAAATATTGAGCTGCACAACTGTTTTCAACTGTGATAACAGTAAGTGTTGTTTCTTGGTTACCAAATCATCATATTAGAATGATTTCTAAAGGACCATGCAACACTGAAGACTAGAGTATGGCTGCTGAAAATTCAGCTTTGCCATGAAAGGAATTATTTTTAAATGACAGGAATAAAAAAAAAAATCATTTTAAAATATATTAAAATATAAAACTGTTATTTAATATTTTTATATTATTTAACAATATTACTGTTTTTACTGTATTTCAAACTTTTACTGTATTTCAGACTTCTTTCAAAAACATTTAAATAAAACCCAAACTTTTGAATGGTAGATACAGCCACAATAAATTCACAGCAATGGCTTTAGTGATCAAATAAAAGCTTTAAAGGATGTAAATGTTAGTAATGACCTTAAAACTCACCAGACAGTCCTTATAGTATCGATATGTGAAGTTCGTACATGAAGACTCACACTCAGAGATAGCTACAGAAACACAAGAGGTGCGAAGAAAGGCTGGAGCCTGTAAGTCTCGGGGTGAGAGAATGCAAGCTGACTGAGAGAGGGACTATTTCTGGAAACTCTATTATCTCTGAGAGACCATGAGTGTGTGGATGGAGAGAGAGAGAGAGATGCAGGATAAACAGAAGGGACACCTGTTGTGATCAATCCAGACCTGCTGAACTTCCCCACACCCAGACCATCATACACAGCTATGACTTTGCAGGGGTCTCAGGCTCTCAAAAAAAGACAAAAACTGTAGCTGAACGTAATATAACAGACCAAAAGGTGTCAAGATGAGTTCAGGCTTAAAAGTTCTTCAAATATTATTTAATAAAATGCTTCTTAACAAAAATTTTTAAAATGTTAAAATCAAAAATGTGGAAAAAGGGCAGTTTAACAATTATTAAATTTTTTTAATATTAACAAAACTGAAATGTGTTATGATAAGCTTGGACTAAAGGGCTCTTAATGATAAAAATAAAATTCTTAAAAAAAAAATGAAGAAAAAAATATTTCTTTAAAAATGGTAAAAATCATGAGGCTTGGGCTTGACTGCCCTTTATTAATAAATAATAATAATAAAAAAAATTATAAATCAATTAAAAAAAAAAAAGCTTTTCCTAACCAAAAATGTAAGAAACAAAATGATATTATAATTAAAAAGTTTTATAAATGAAACCAAAGTTAAATCAAAATTTGTTATGGAAAGGTTGGGCTTAACAGGTCTTAAGGATGAATAATATTTGTGAATAAAAAAAAAATACACTGTCAGTTAAAAGAAGAATGAAGTACCAAACATCTGAACATACATAGAAATTCATACACACAAAATACTGCTTCAGTCTCAGTGTTTAGACTATTGAGTGTGAAGACAAACATAATGATTCATTCCTCAAGTTGTTTGGGCTAGACTTTCTGCAACTACTGACAGACTTCTCAGGAACAGAAAATAGACTTAAGCATCCTGTGCATCGAACCCATGTGACTTCATTAAATTTCATAATCCAAACTTCTGTCGTGACGTATTGTCAAGTACGGTAACCCATACTCGAAATTGGTGCTCTGCATTTAACCCATCCAAGTGCACACACACAGCAGTGAGTAGTGAACAAACGCGCACACACACACACACACACACACACACGCACACACGCACACACACACACGCACACACACACACTGTGAACACACTGTGAACACACACCCGGAGCAGTGGGCAGCCATTGCTCCAGCGCCTGGGGAGCAATTGGGGGGTTCGGTGCCTTTCTCAAGGGTACCTCAGTCATGGTATCGAAGGCAGAGAGAGTGCAGTTCATTCACAATCCCCACCTTCAATTCCTGCACCGGTTCTAAAGACAAACTTTAGTTGTTCTTTAGACAAACTTTATGCTCTATTACAACAGCTGTTTAGCCATCACAAATGTGACAAACCCCATCAACACTGACATCATAAAGACCATAAATCCACTAATCATAGACCTCAAGCATACAGCAGCTAATTTCCTTATCAAACACAACAGGATGTTGACTAAACCTCTGCCCTGATACCTTCAGCACTAGTTATGGCAGTATTTTGGATTTATAAATGCCGTTAACTGTGTAAATATTTACATGGTCTCCTAGAAACAGACGTTCTACAATTGAATGTACTGCAAATTTAATGAGGCTAGAGAAAGGGATCTGTATTTTCCAATACGCATTTTAAAAAAAAATTCACTCCATCCAAGATACCTAAAAAGGAATTAATTTTAAACTCGATATGCAACATGACATATCTGCCTCAATCTGGATATCTGGAACATCTGTGTATAACTCAAGATCTTGGAAACATCTATTGCTGTCAGATCTGTTTTTAGCAAATAGAAAACTTGGATATTTTTTGCTGAAGGCAGACAAGATTCCTCAGATTATTAGGGATTCAGGTGTTTGATGGCCTGTCAGAGTACAGCTCGTTTTTTTCCATTTCCATTAGCATTTATGGGAACTGACTGCATGCGCAGACATGAACAGACATTTGGGAACTCAATACTATTGCATCACGAAGGATGCAGAGAGTGTGTATGTGTGCGTGTGTACGCCTGAAAGGGTCAGAAAGAGATAAAAACTCGAGGATAAAAGAAGAGTATGATTTTTTGGTAACACTTTATTTCAAGAAAAAATTCTCACTATTAACTAGTTGCATGCATATTACCAGCATACTGACCATTTATTAGTACTTATAAAGCACATATTAATGCCTTATTCTGAATGACCATATTTTAGGTCTCTAATCCCATACTTAAAATGATCAATTACTTTACTAACTATTAATAAGCAGCAAACTAGTAGTTTATTGAGGGAAATCTCTTAATTAATAGTGAATATGTGTTCCCTATTCTAAAGTGTAACTGATTTTTTCTCATATTCGATATTCCAACTATGAAATCAGGTCCAGACAGGAAGTGTCACAGACATGCAGACGGTGAATCAAGGCTTAACGGGATTAAACCCGTTAATCCCTTTCTGAGTGTTTACACTTACATATAGACTACTACTCAAAAGTTACGGGGTCACTAAGATTTATCAGTGTTTAATGTTTAAACATTATTACAATTTAAAATAACTGTTTTCTGTTTAAAAGAACAGCATTTGTTGGGATAAAATCAGAACAGAAATTTTGTAACATTCAAAAAGTTTTTACTGTCACTGTTGATAAATTTAATAAATAATTAATGAAATTAAACATGATTTTACCCCCTCCCCTCCCAAATAAATAAATAAATCAATAAAGTCTTACTTTTAGGAGGATTTTATAAATCCTCCAACTGCAAGTTAAATTATAAAATAGTATAACAAATAACATAATAATTCCACTGAATATGTCCAGTGAACATTTGTTGTAAATAACGTTAAGAATCTAAATATAAAAAGTGAAAAAGAGTAAAATATGTATATAAAAATATTTGTGATTAATAGAAAGTACAACATAAATATAAACCCAATGTAACAACACCAACTAGGAGAGTAAAGTAAAGAAAATATTCCACCTCTCTCCATTCAAATCTTATTAGTGTGCATCAGCTTGACTTCACATAAATCTTTTGTATCTTGGACATACAGATACGGACAACTTACATGAATCCGTAACAACCATGGTAAATGTACAGCATCTTTTTAATATACACAAAGCTAAATATTGGGACCATACAGCTCTAAACCAGATATGTAAGTGACACTTGAAAACACAGTTTTGCTGTCAAATGTATCTATCTATCCTAATGTAATCTATCCTCAGTCAAGTATGGGTGCATGTTGGGCTGAATCTCTACCTGCTGTACAAGACTGTTTTCTGACCAGCAATCTTTAAATTAATCTACAATCACTGTAGTCAGGCAGTTATTTATACTAGAGAATTACAGCGCCCTCTACTGCTATTAGTCATGAGACTCTAAACCAGGAGGGTGAATGTAATTGTAGAGACGGACGGCCGGCCACTAAAATATCAAGTTTTACACATGCAAACAACAAAATCTTCGAAACCATGACCTTTAAAATTCAAATGCTGTTCATAGTGAGTGGAGTAGATTTTGTGCAATGCTTGACAAAGTCACGTGGACTGACCTTAGTTGGCCTTTGAGTTCAGTGAATCGCGGTCGTTTGCTGGGGTCGTACGCCCAGCACTTGGTCATCAGGCTGTAGAGGGTTGGTGGGCAGTTGGGCGGCATAGCCAGACGCTCACCATTCTCAATCCGGCCTATCACATCGTTATTCTTCACGCCTTGAAACGGCTTCACTCCATACATTAGTATCTCCCACATACAGACCCCTAAAAACACAAAGTGAGGTTAGATGCACATAAAGACAAGATTCCACCTCTAATGACTCAATCTGATCACTAATTAAAGGCGGCTATAAAACAAGAGCCATTACTTCCTGATCTACACTATTAATTAAACTGTCGTTACAAACGCAGGATGGAAAAAAAATCCATTTCTGCTCTGCTATTTCTCTTGACAAACATTCTAGAAATAGTTTAGATGTCCCAAATGCACTGCAAGCATAATGCTAACTTTCTATTGTCTGAACATGCACAGGAGGTTGAGTTCCTGATTCTGACAGAGGAATTCATAGCAGTAAAACACACACTCACTTACCAAACATCCACACGTCGCTGGCTGAGGTAAAACGTCTGAAGTTTATTGACTCTGGCGCCATCCATTTAATAGGTAGTTTTCCTTTAGAGGCTGTGAAGAGAGAGAGAAAGAGACAATGAATGAGAATAAGTGGAGGACTGTACA
>CM077227.1:22584273-22964273 GCA_039654775.1 Spinibarbus caldwelli
TGCTAAAACTAAATCAGACCTTTCTTTAGCTATTTACCAGGTAACTGTTTTCCATCTGAAAGCCCTATGCACACAGAGTGTCTCAGTGGGACTGAATCATCGGAGACGTGCTATGACATACGGCCACCGCTAGCAATCATCTTTACTACGCCTTTATGGCCGGTTTATGAGACAAGCAGTCACGATGGGTTCCTCCAGCCTTAACCCGGCTGCCATCTTTGTGAATAATGTGAGTTTAATGGGTTTAATATCAGGTCACGTTCCTTTGGAGATTTAAGACGTGTACCAACCCCTCCCCCCAACCAAAATCAAACTGTTACACATAAACCAGATTGAAAAACCCACCTCTCCCAGCGTGCAAAGCTCCATGATGATCCACACTGGGTTTTCTGTAATGACGCCAATCAGCTTTACAATATGTGGGTGATCAAACTGTCGCATGGTCACTGCAGGAACATGCAGAGACAAAATTAGTCTAAAATTACATTTTAGCAGCATACATAACTGCATTTGTTAGGAAAAACATACACTACTCTTCAAAAGTTTAGGGTTAGTGAGATTTTTATTCTGTAACAACATGTTAAATTGATCAAAAGTGACAGCAAAGACAAATGATTGTTATTACAAATTATTTCTATTTCAAATAAATGCTGTTCTTTTGAATTTTCTATTAATCAAAGAATTTGGGGAAAAACTCAACCTTTTTCAAAATTGTGGGATGTGCATGATGTGTATCTAAATCAGACAAAATAACTGAATTATACAGTTAAATCAATCTATATCTGTGAAGGATCTAAAAGCTGTGGTAAAAACATCATGTTCTGTTTATTACTGTCTGACTTTTACTTCACTCTCACACACATACTAGCACCTGTTCGGGTGTACAAAAGCCAACAGCTGTGCTCTTACAAACTCCACATCCTGAAAATGCTTGGAGTTTCGGCACCAACTAACCAAAACACATTCCTCTCAATTACAGTGATGGAATGCTGATGGATGCAGCTATGGGAATGATGCAGATAATGCAGTGCTGCTGGGTATCAGTGATTTGACACTCACAGGCCTCCTGGAGAAACTTCTCTCGTACACTGTCCGAGGTGCAATTCTTACACGTCTTTATTGCCACAGAAAGAGCTGGGTTCTCCTGTCAGCACAAAAGAAAGAAAAAGTATTTTAATAACCGTTTATTATAAAGAAAACATTAGTCTTTTCTTGCAAAGTAACATCAGATCATCATCCTCAATTGAGTAATTCTTTATTATAGACTAAACAAAGATATTTTTTTTGTTTGTAGAAATGAATACTTTTATTCAGTATGGATGTATTAAATCAAAAGTGACAGATTTTTTTTTTACACTGTTACAAAAAAAAAATCTATTTGAATTGGCTGAAATTTGAACATTTTGAAATTTGCTGTTCTTTTAAATACTGAAGACTAGAGTAATCAACATAGAAAACTGTAATAATTTTTCACAATAATAATGTTTTACTGTATTTCTGATCAAATAAATGCAGCATTGGTGAGCATAACAGACTTCTTTTGAACATTAGTATAAATAAGTTATATACAAGTTAAATAATTTAATAAAATGTAATAAAAGTAATTTATACCGGACATATGTAAATCCCTTGATGGACATCTCCAAACTGGCCCTCTCCTATACAGCGTCCCAGCTCAATTCTGTCTCTTTGGATCTCATAGTCCCTGGCTGAAAGACAAAATAAACTCAGTCAACAAACACATAAAAATACCACTTCATATCTGATTATCACAGGCCACTTTCCACCACGTACTCAGAAAAAGAAAAGACACCATGCAATTCTTCAGTCCATCTGAATCAGTTTATATACAGTATGTTTTTCAATATAGAATCCCATACATGCCATACCAACCCAATAATAAATCAAAATGCATACAAGACTCAGTAAAGAAAATATAATAATGGTTCTTCATTAAAAGGATAGTTCACCAGAAAAAGAAAATTCTTCCACCATTTACTTACACTCAAGTTGCTCCAAACCTGTGTAAATTTCTTTCTTCTACTGAGCACAAAAAGATATTTTGAAGAATGTGGGAAACCAAACCGTTTCTGGTCCCCATTGACTTCCATACATTGCATTTTCTTCCATACTACTGAAGTCAATGGGGACCAGCAACTGTTGGTTACTGCTGGTCTTCAAACTATCCTCTTTTATTTTCAACAGAAGAAGGAAATTTATACAGGTTTGGAACAATATGGAGTTTGAGTAAATAACAATAGAAATGTCATTTTTGGGTTAACTATCCCTTTAAGAGGAACAAATCAATAATTATTTAACAAGCCCTTTGAACATCCATTTGTAAAAGTGCCAGTTCGGAGCACCTTCAGTGGAGCTTGAAGGTGTCAGTTAAAACTCTGCATACGTGTATAAATCCAAAAAACAATTATTTCTGTTTACAACATCAGTAAATAAATAAAGATATAAAGATTCAATCACAAGAAACACAAACAGGCAAAGCAAAAGCAACACACAGGCCCCACCGTCACACATGAAGTCTCAAGCATATGGAGGAAAGGGAATGAAAACAGCAGGAGAAACAGCTTTACCTTCATCTAGTCCATAATATTCTGTTGTGCCGATAACGAGAGAAAACAAAGTGCCAAATATAATACTGAATAACATTAACGTCACCATTAACTGATAATTATTTCCTTTTATAAAAAGACATTTTAATTAATCAAAGCAATGTTTACAAAAACAGTAAGTCTTGTTATTAAGGCCTGGTGATTTTAACACTTATGTGTTAATTTCACAGTTGTGGGCAACTTATTTAATAATAAACAGCATAATTTCCTTAAAAACAAAACCGCCTGTGGAGCAAATAGGCAAATAAAAAATAATACCCTATGTAGCAGTCAAATCTGTATTACAGGAGTAAAAACTTGTTAATTTGCTTGAAAATATTATGTATTTAAAAAAAAATTCAAAGGCAAATGAAATACAAATAATTTAAAATACAAATTAAACTTTTAATAATAAAACTTAAAATTTTAGTAATATATCAATGTTATTTCAATAACATGAAATGCCACAACAAGAATGTTAGATAAATATATGGACCATATCTTATTTCAGGTAGATAAAAAATAAAAAATAAAAAATGTAATAAAGAAATATCTAATAAAATGAAATTTAAATTACTGTAACTTTTTTTTTCAATATTAATTGAAAATATTATGTTTTTTATTAGTTTTATAACAACAACAGTGAACAAACAACAAACCAAAAAACAAAAACAAAATAAATTAAAAAAAAAGGTCAATTACTGTAAATTAGCCCTACAATTGTTTTGCTATAAAAATGTTATTCAAGTAAAAGATGATTTTAGATTACAAACGTACAATAATAACAATAAAAATATATTAAATAATTTGATTAAATAAGGTAAATGTTCTCCAAAACATGGCACAACAATAGTGCACATGCTTAGGTTCAAGTCTAGACTGCGACAAGACTTTCTTTCCAATAATCTACCCAAAATAACAACATGACAAAGCTAAATGTTTGTTCCATTTATAAAATGGACATTTAACATCATATCCATTTCAGTGCTTGCTCACCACCGCACTGTGCCTTTCTCATGTGTCCTTTAAGCACATGGCACAGCGTCCATGTGCCCAGTGCCGGTCAATTAATGGAATTAGTTCTATTATTACAATAAAGCCTCCTCTATTCAAACCCACACTGAGCAAATGATGCCTGAAACGCAAGCGCACAGAAAAGAAGAGACAAAACTGAACACCCCACTACTCTAGAGTTCAGTAAACAAACAGCTAAGCAGAAAGCGACACCGACTCAAGCAGCTATAAACGTCTCAAGAGCTTCTGTGTCTGTAATGCCAAACAGTGTGTTCAAAAGTCAGGTAGATAATAGGAAGTAGGTCAGGAAAATGTGTAGAGTGATATATTTGCTTTAGAGGATGCTTTTACAATATAGAACAGCTGAACTAACTTATGAACACAAGGGTGTTGTGTAGAACCCATTTAAGACATACTGAAATATTGAAATATTCACAGTATACAATTTCAGGTTTCCTCAACAAGTTAATATTTATGGACAACACACACAAAAGGATCTAATTTTTGCTCACCCAATCAGTGATTTTAAGCCAGAGCACCATAACACTGGTCTGAGATCAGTATGAACCTGTGATACTCACTGGAAGGCATGGTGTATGTGTCCTCTTCGTCAATGATCTCAGCGTAGTCGTCTGTTTCTGAAAAGGGAAAACAGTATTTTAAGACCAAATGTATCAGGACCAGCTAAAAACTGCCCTTCCAAAACCAGAAACACGTCTTCTCATCTCCACCACAACTCACACACTCCTTGGCAATTACACACGTCGTCTCTTTGCCATTAACGCCGCAGTGCTAAGTTTAAAAGTGTTTTGGTGTATTCTGCAGGAGCTTCGATCACATCCACACAGCTGTGATATCTGAGTGTGTTTAAAGAGCGAGTACATCTGGCTGAGAGGGGGAACTTTCTTTCCAAAGCATTGGTGTCATTGGGAAAAACAGATGAAGTCATGGATAATTTGACAGCTATTGTGTCTGTCCTGTCTGGTTTTAAGGAAAAAGTTTTGTTAAATATTCTCGACACAGCAATGCGGCAAAAGTCAACAGATTTTGACAGCTTATATTGACTGTCAGTGAAGTCCCATGAGTGGAGTGCTGTGAGCCGACACTTTCCCCTTACTGTGAGAGAAAGGGATGTGTGTTTTCAGTAGATAAAGTCTCCAACGTGGCACCGCTGACTAGTTTTACCAGATCAAAACATCAAATTCCATTGTAAGCTACTGCTGCGGGAGATCACAGATACACACCTAGGTATTTTGTTTTTCTTAAGTTCACAGGACTGAAACATGGGAACTGAATGTACTCAAACTGTGCTATCAAAAAGAAAAACACTGAAGCAAGCAACTGTTCACTTTTCTTCTGAGGTGTCAGAAAACAGTTCTTCTAGAGGGAGAAACTGCAGCGGACTATGATTTATACTTAATATTCTTTTTGCACTCATTTCTGAAAAATAAATTCTGTATTGAGTTAGTGTTCAATTGCGTGAAGTTTGGTTGACGCAATATGACTGGTCAAAATCGCTAAAATACATCTGATTAAAGGGCAAACTAAAGGACTACCATAAAATTTGGAATCTGTTTATACAGTTTCTGGAAAATGACCAAATACTGGCACAGTCAAAGTTAAATAAATCTCAGTCTACTGACTGATATGTGTATGTATGTGGTGCTTTTGTATTTGAAAATATGTAGATATGTCTGCATTGGCCTTTATAATAACTTCTTTACCCGTGTAATTGAATTTTTGGATGCTTTGGGTTATCTTCCAAGTCCTTTTTTAAAAAAAACAACAACAACAAAAAAAAAAACATCTTATATCAATTAATAATAATGTTTAAAACTATAAATAACTATATATAACTATAAAATAATAATACAATTATTAAAATATATTATTATAACTAATATCTGTATTTTCCTGACTTTTGATGATATTCAATATACATGTTGCTTTAAAATGGTAAAAATAACATATGAATTTTAATCATAACATATCTAGTAATATGCAAGTATAAAAATGGTTTAAATATATTAAAATAACACATTTTTGACAATATTCAAAATATCTAATGCAATAAAATTATTTTGGCAAAACCGCTATTATTGCAAAGTTAAAAATGTAGAAATAAGTCAAATACAGTAAATCAAGGCATGTTTTCCAACTTGAAAATATTAGTAAGACTTTCAATTATTTTCATAAAAATAATTAACTGCAATATCTACCTATAAATATGTTTTTAAAACATTTTATTATAAGAATAAAAAGCCATGTGGAGACTTTTGTGAACATTTCTGAGTGATGGCGCAAATGAATAGTTACATCAGTTTTGAACTGATTCAGAGAAAAAAAACTCTAAAGCAATTTTTGCAACTGAAATTTAAATGTATATACATTTACACTTTTATCATTTAAAGTTATTTTATCATTAAAGTTATATTCTCAAGTTACAAGATAAAGAGGGAATCTAAAACTAAAATGTGCCTATAGGAAACTTCAGTGTGCATTAGAATCAGTGGGATATTCACATTGTTACAGTTTATCACCAAAAAAAAAATCTCTGCTGAAAATCACAAGATGACTTGTGAATATTAAATATCTCGCCATGCTCAACTCAGCAATAAGATTATCAAGCAAAATTGGACTTTACCATCCCCACCAATATCATCTGTGGATCCAATCAGCATGCAAAAGATTTAAAAGAGAGACAGAGAGAAAGAGAAAGCATTAGATTAATGTCTTCATCAAAAGACATTACTGAGGAGAGGCAACAGAACGGAAGAGTATTACACAAAGCAATAAAACAAAGCACCAAACCATTATTATCAACAGACAGATTTTGAAAAATTGCATTCTCATTCTGTGGGTTATATTAAAAACACATGCACTATCAAGGTGGGGACTTTCCACTGACCTGCACTGTTACTACAATGAGCTAATGATATTTTCTATCCTCTAAACCTCAAAAAACCTTTCTGAATTTTAATTAAGACTTTTTATAGTACTTTCATTAAGCCATTTTCCTTTTAATTTAGGTAACTTCAAGTTTAACCATCCTAGAGGGGACACACAAAACAGTTTAGAAACAAAACAACAGACGTTCATTTTGACTAGAACAACTGCTCAGAATTAAGTGTAGAAAACATCAGAGGGTTACACAACATGCTTGGAATTAGTTATGGATTAAGTTCATTATCAATGAAAATGTGAGGTCACATTCAGGTCTTACCTGAAACGGAGATGGCTTTGGTCCGGACTCCCTGCAACCGTTTCTCATGGTTTGCTGATCTGTGAGACAGAGGTTGAAGAAGATGAATCGTGTACATTTTCAATCAAACTTAATCACAGCGTGACCTTTTCCACACTGATCTGTGCTGAAGCCACTAAGCGGGTCTGTTTCATTAGCGTGTGCAGGGGGGTGACATAACAGATGGGCACTACCACAGCCACGTAATGGGAGCTGGGCTGCGGGTCACATTAGTCGAGGGTACACTGAGAGATTCCTCATGTCTGAGCCAAAGAGGCCAAAGGAGCAAGAACAGGGCGTAAAAGAGGAACTGAATCTATCTAATTAAAAACTGTTGGGAAAAGGTGGGATATCTTAGGGTCCGAGTTTTGCAACTTACTTTGGAGCCTTTGGGATAGATGGAAGAGCTCTCTCTCCTTCTGTTGACAAAGATTGAGAAATAAAATTGATTAAAAACAACCAAACAGTAAAACTGTGAAATTTTATTCATATTTAAGATAGCTGTTGTCCATTTTAATATATTTTAACCAGCCATTACTCCAGTCTTCAGTGTCACATGATCCTTCAGAAATCATTCTAATATGCTGATTCTTATTATCAGATGCGAAAGAACAACATTTATTAGAAATAGAAAACATAAATGTCTTTACTGTCACTTTTGATAAATTTAATGCAGCCTTGCTGAATAAAAACATTTAATTTATTCATTTATTTTAAATCATAATGACCCCAAACTTTTGAAAAGTAGAGTATTTTAATTCGTCTGAGATTGTGTGAATCTATATTTGTGTCTCACCTTTCTGTACACGGACAATAAACGATGAAGAAGTTCCATTAACTAGTCTACAGTAACCATCGATGAGGTCAGCCATGTTCTCTGCTGTGTTCAGTGTTGTAGTTGTTACTGTCAGAGGCTGGAAAATTAACAAGAACACACAATGTCCCAAACTTCACTATATCCATGTATAAAACCCACATACAAGACAAAATTATACACTGAAAAAAGTGTGTGGAAGTTACCTCAGGTGCTCCAGCCACATCTAACTGCAGCGTTCCCTTTCTATCTCGCTCCTCGAACTGGATACTCTGCACTTGTGTGAAGTTAGCAAGGTGTGTTGGCTGCAAAGAAACAGAAGCAGACATTAGATTCACTGCCCAACTGTCTATCAGTCCAGTCCCTCTTCCATCGAATCGAACAGTACTTACGCTGGAGCCTTTGTCTGTCAAATAACTGATGCCCTCCTCGGGTCCGATGGCCAACTCCACTGATATCACCCAGCTTGACTGTCACACACAACATCAGACATATTCAACTCAAACACTTCATGAAACACACAAACTGATGAATACAATGCAACTTGATTTCCTCTCAAAATGATGAATGATAACTTTTGAGTACTCATTTTAAAAAGAAATTAACAACTAAAACTACAGAACATGAATATATGGAGAAACTTAATCTTTTTGCCAACAGAGGGCACTGCAGACCATTACAGCAGTCTATCATCATTAAGATAGAATAGTAAAACAGGAGAGTTATTACATGTAAATGACTTGTGGCTTCATTTTAATTAATTGAATTAATTAACATCTCAACTCAACTCACCCCGAGAGCGCATTTAAAACACTCCTTATCAAATCTGTATATAGGTGAAAGGATCTCAAAGAACTTGAGGATACACTGCTCATCGTCCAGATTGGCGAACTGTTTAAAAGTCTGCTGGATCAGTTTCCGCAGGGATTTAGCCTGTAAAGACAAAATACAATGACTTGTAATTAAATTACAATATTAGTTACAAACCCTTGGTGAAGTGTGAAATTTTTTGAGATAAAATACTTTCTCCTAGCTAAATTTAGTTACAATATGGCATTCATAAGATGACTTAGAAAGATTGTAAACACTGTGAAATACTGCTTTGTTTCCTCAATACTGCTAAATCAATGGCACACGTTTGAGGCGAGACTACTTGTTTGGTCTTGCCTGGTGCAAAAATTACACAGTTCACATTTAGGTGTAGACAGCAAGAACCTAAATGCAACAAACAGGGACATTTGAACTTTTTTAAATGAAAAAGCGTTTGTAAATTAATTCTGTAAATCAATATTTCTTCAGAGAAGGAATTGAGGCCCATGAATCATTTTGATGGCACAACAAAAAGACCATAGCAAAGGAAAAATCACTAAATGTTTGAATAAAACTGTCTTTGCAAAATAATTACGTGATTTTCTCTCAATAAGGGGTCTTAATTTAAATTTAAAATGACAAACAGGTTCCTAAAAGTATTCAAACCAATCTTTAACAGTGTAAACAAGGCCTGTCAAATTATGCAAACATTATCAAAAAGTACTTATTATTCAGAGATGATAATTAGCCAATTAGCAACAGGGTCCTCTCCTTGAGAGATCTAGAATATTTGTAAATCTAAAGATTCTCAAATTAAAAACCCAAAAACTGGTTGGTAATTCTCTCTTCCCTCTTGACATGGGCTTGGGTTTCCATGGCAACCAATGAAAAGGAAGTGATTTTGGGCTGCTTTGGGGTAGAATGTAAAATGTAAAAAGGAAGAGCAGAAGAGAGTGAAAGCCACAAAATATGCAGGAAATCTCCTTTAATAAAGAACAGGGAAATCCCTCGGGAACACAAATACACAAACACCATTTCCATTCTCAATCTCAATTCCCAAATGCATTTAAATGCGCACAGAATTAGAATTTACTCAAACAATTCATGATGCAATGAGCAGAAAAAAAAATTAGCAACAGAAGATTATCTCTGAAAAATTGCAAAGGTGAACTGCATAATATTTGGATTTTAAAATATTTTCTTTTTTGTTTTTAATATAAAAATAAATATTTACATATATTTATTTTTAATATGAAAAAATAAAAATGTCTATTTAATTTAATTTAAAGCCATTCATGGGTTATTTTCTTTTAAAAGTGTACAAATCATGGCAATTTCTCTGTATAGAAATATTCACAATCAATACTATACCAAACTTTCCAAAGAATAATGCCTTACAAACAGCTAAAATAACAGCAGACATCATGCCACAGCATACTGAAGACTCAAAGGGACTAGGTAGGTCAGGTGGAAAAGGAAACTGGCTCTCTGGCAAACTGCATTTCATTAGAACAGTTCCCTTCAGTGGCTTCTTCAGAAAGAGAAGGAAAACAGAACTGGGCCAAAACATCTCAGGGGTGTGAGACCACAGAGGAAGCCAGGCAGGTAATAACATTGATTTTGCCTGAACAATAGCATTTTCTCACATCCAATAAATCAAGACAACCACAGTTTTGAAGAAGTCATCACAGGAGAATCAGAAATTACCTTCACTGAGTCTAATAAACTTTTTGGAAAGAATCTCCGCAGACCAACGTCCTTCCTACAGAGAGAAAAAACAAAACAAAAAACATTGACTTCAGTCTTTTAAGATAGTAAAACATCAGATTTGGCAGTAAAAGCACAAGAAATGAGACAGCAACTTGTTTGTTGCTGAGCCATTATTACAGATTGTCTCTTTCAGTGCAAAGCAACACTACAGTAATGGAGACCCCACAACACTGCAGGAGATACGCAAAAATCATTATACTCCACTAAAAATAGATCAGACAGGTTTCAGAGGGCCATGCAACACGGACTAGTTATTCTGACCCATATACACACAATTTGAAAGAAAAAGAGAGGGAGAGAAATCCTCTAATGGTTCAAAGAACTACAGTACTCCTTTCAGTCTAGTATGAGCTTGGTTTGAAGTACACCAACAGCATTACATCACAAGTGAACACTGCAGTAATATGAGAATGAGAACTGATTAGAATTTAATTTCTAATATAATGTCCCGGCACAACGCAAAAGTGTTAATCCAAGTTTCTGTCATGAGAGTGGCCACACATTTTTTGTGGTGTCATGCCAAGTTTCCCTATGTAAATCTCAAAACTGCAACCTTATTTCTCCCGATTGCTCTTAATTGACTTTACATTTCACAAATTTCAACTTTATTTCTCACAAAACAATGCAAAGTTTATTTTTAACTTTCTCACAACTAGTTTCTTTATTCTGAGGTGAAAAAAACATCAAAACTAATTGGCCCAAAATCCCTGAAGTTAAAAAAAAAAAAAAAAAAAAAGCTGCGTGAAGAAACATATAATTCATGTAAAAATCGACACAGTGTGAGAATACGACACCAATGATCCAAGCACAGACAGCATTACTTACTCTAATAATTCATAATTAGATTTTTTATCCAGGGCGTTTCCACGCATGTCCCTGAAAAACCGCCTGTAACAGAAGAGGAAAATGATTTGTCTGAATTTAATCTTTAGTTGTTAAACATCATGGGAAAACATTTATTTATTTATTCTACTGCTGAAAAGTTTGGGGTAGGTATGATTTTCTAAACTTTTTGAAGGAAAAATCTCGCCAACACTGCATTTTACGGTGGCCGAGAAGTGCAAAACAAATCACAATTCTGAAAACAAAATAAATTACAAACGCAAATGCAAATCTAACAAACAAAATAATTCAAAAAACACAACAACAATCTATAAAACATTATAACAAGTCAGAAAACACAATGACAAATTTGAAAACAAAATAAAAAGTCAGAAAACACAACAACAAATACGAAAACAAAATAAGTCAGAAAACACAACGACAAATCAGACAAACCAGAAGAGGTAGGTATAGTTTGAGACAGCGCCATTGGTTTGGGATTACTCACCGCTGACTGGATGAGACATCTGTCAATCAAGGTATACAGGAAGAACAGCAGAGTCGTGGTAGAAAGTTCGGAGATGGTTTTAAAGTAGCTCAGTTTAAATGAGCTACTTTTACTGTTCTTCCTGTATACCTTGATTGACAGATGTTGGGGAAGTCGTGGCCTAATGGTTAGGGAGTCGGGTTTGATTCTCGCACCGGCAGGAATTCAAGGTGGGGATTGTGAATGAACAGCACTCTCTCTGCCTTCAATACCATGACTGAGGTGCCCTTGAGCAAGGCACCGAAGTGCACTGCTCCGGGTGTGTGTTCACGGTGTGTGTGTGTGCGTTTGTTCACTACTCACTGCTGTGTGTGTGCACTTGGATGGTTTAAATGCAGAGCACCAATTTCGAGTATGGGTGACAATACGTCACGACTTTCACTTTCATGCATTGTATGAATTGCCCTTACTATGTCTATTTACACTCAGTGCAACTAGCCTGCAGTAATTCCGCTCTCCAACATGTGATTGGGCTAGTCAACACTTTAAAAACGGCTGTTAACATCAGCTCCAGTGGCGCAGATGGTTAAAGGGTTACTCCACCCCAAAATGAAAATTCTGTCATTAATCACTTACCCCCATGTCGTTCCGAACCCGTAAAAGCTTCGTTTATCTTCGGAACACAATTTAAGATATTTTAGATGAAAACCGGGAGGCTTGTGACTGTCCCATTGACTGCCAAGTAATTCTCACTGTCAAAGCACAGAAAAGTATGTAAAGCATCGTCAAGATAGTCCATCTGCCATCAGTGGTTCAATCTGAATTTTATGAAGCGACGAGAATACTTTTTGTACGCAAAGAAAATAAAAATAACGATTTTATTCAACAATTCGTCTCCTCTCGGTCTCTCTGTGTCAGCGTAGTGCCATTTTGGATATTATCCACTGAACGCAAGCAGCGTACGCTCTTCTGTATCAGCCACAACACAAGAATGCACTATTTTCGTTTGAATCAAAGCGTAAATACACGTAGAATACGCATCCTTGTGTTGTGGCTGATACAGAAGAGCGTACGCTGCTTGCGTTCAGTGGATAATATCCAAAATGGCGCTACGCTGACACAGAGAGACCGAGAGGAGACGAATTGTTGAATAAAGTCATTATTTTTATTTTCTTTGCGTACAAAAATTTATACTTTTCTGTGCCTTGACAGTGAGAATTACTTGGCAGTCAATGGGACAGTCACAAGCCTCCCGGTTTTCATCCAAAATATCTTAAATTGTGCACCGAAGCCGAACGAAGCTTTTACGGGTTTGGAACGACATGGGGGTAAGTGATTAATGACAAAATTTTAATTTTGGGGTGGAGTAACCCTTTAAGCGTGTGTCGTCGGCTTTTTGATGCGATCGACCCGGGTTCGATCCCGCCTTTTGCCGAACTTTTTTTTCTCCCTTTTCAAATCTCGTATCACATCGTAAAGGCATTTTTTTTTCAATAAAAATTAAGGAAATAATCAAAAAGTTGAAAATAAAGTATCGGGTAGGGTTAGGGTAGGTGTAGGGAGGGTTTTATTGTACCAATAAGGTGGCATCCATTTAATAATTTGAATTAAAATTATAATTTACATTCAATACGTTATTATTGCATACTGTTTTATAATGTACTACAATACTGAAGCGCAGATAATTGCCACTATTTGCAACAAGTAGTATACATAGCAGAAAATCCTGCTATTTTAACAGTGTAAATAGGTATTTGCACTTAGTGCTTAAAAAAAGTTCGGGAAAAGGCGGGATCGAACCCGGGTCGATCGCATCAAAAAGCCGACAACACGCGCTTAACCATCTGCGCCACTGGAGCTGATGATTAACAGCTGTTTTTAAAGTGCTGACTAGCCCAATCACATGTTGGAGAGCGGAATTACTGCCAAGGCAGGCAGGCTAGTTGCACTGAGTGTAAATAGACACTCCGTATTTTTTATTCCATAGTAAGGGCAATTCATACAATACATTTAAACTGAGCTACTTTAAAACCATCTCCAAACTTTCTACCATGACTCTGCTGTTCTTCCTGTATACCTTGATTGACAGATGTCTCGTCCAGTCAGTGGTGAGTAATCCCAAACCAATGGCGCTGTCTCAAACTATACCTACCTCTTCCGGTTTGTCTGATTTGTCGTTGCGTTTTCTGACTTGCTATTTTGTTTTCGGATTTGTCGTTGTGTTTTCTGATTTGTTATTTTGTTTTCGAATTTGTCATTGTGTTTTCTGACTTGTTATAATGTTTTCTGGATTGTTGTTGTGTTTTCTGAATTATTTAGTTTTTTAGATTTGCATTTGCGTTTGTAATTTTTTTATTTTGTTTTCAGAATTGTGATTTGTTTTGCACTTCTCGGCCACCATAGCATTTATTTGATCAAAAATACTGAAACATTTTGTAAACTACAATTTAAAATAATGTTTTTTGTGTGATAATCAGCTAAGCTGAATTTTCAGTTTTCTGTGTCCAGTCTTCAGTGTCACATGATCCTTCAGAATCATTCTATTATGCTGATTTGGTGCTCAAGAAATATATATATTTAATATCAATTTTGAAAACAGCTGTGCTACTTAATATTTTTTGTAGAAACAGCAATATGTTTTTTCAAGATTCTTTGATGAATTACTGACCCCAAACTTTTGAACGGTACTGTGTATCACATACCTGATTTCAAGGCAACCTAGTTTAAGTGCTATGTCTTGATCAACTTGATCGGCAATCTCCATCATATAATCACTTTTCACCTGGGCACACAGAGGTATATATATTAGGCAAGGCATGGACAGAGGCATAACACAATACTGACCATAGAGAGTGGATAATGACAGAATTTATCATTTCACTTCTCCTCTGGAACAGACAGATATCACATCAAATAAATAAATAAAACGACCTCATAAATTCAATTTACAACAAACACAATAATACAGAGCTAATTTGTTAGTCATGAAAAAAATAATGAAGTTTGATGTAGTCTAATGTACTTTCCACACAATTCATTTAAATCAAATTATCTTGTTATTCGTAATGTGTTATCTTTTTAGATCGCCACAAAAGGACCGGGTGGAATTGGTTTCCTTGACTTTCATGTGATGACGCCATAGAACAGAGACATGAAATTATCACAGGGCCAGTCACCTGTCAGTTAAGTCAGTTAAGTGTTTTACAATGTTTGTGAGCTTATGGCTTGATCTTTGTAACCTGGCAGGGATCAAACCAGTTGCAGACCCTGAGCCTTGAACACTAAACCACCTTTCAGTCTCTTTTATTGCACTGTGTGGGTGAATCTCATGAAAATGGGTCACATTTCACCCCAAAATAATACTAATAATAAAAAATTAATTAAATACACATTATAAAACAAAAAAAATAAATAAAAATTTTCATGGGAAAAAAGAAACCTATGGTAGGACTGTTATTTTATTTAATTTTATTTGCATTGTGATATTATTATGATTATTATGATTTGACATTAAGATCTGCAAAAACGAAAGCAGTACAACAAAGACCACCATGACTTTACAATTTGAACTGAAAACTAGAGAGTGAGAATGCTAATTTGTCATGGAAATAATATCAAATTGCAAAACATTGTATTGGTGCTACAATATAGGTTTCACTGTCTAAATATAATAATAAGGTAAAACTAAGTATAATAAAGCTTCTTTTGATTTTTGGGGTGAAACACGCCCCTGGCATGTTCTTGACAGGTTTTCTGCGAATCACCTGTGCAATGTTGGCAGAGAGGAGGAAGTGTCTATACAGGGAGACATTAGCAAAAGGTTTGGCAGCAGTAAACAGGCTGCCAGAATAAACTATCCATCACCTGATGATAAAAGTAGTTGAGAGTTGGCTGGTCGTCAGTAAACTGGTTTAAAAATCCTTTAGGCAAGTATCGAATCCGTAGCTCATATCTGGAGAGAGAAGAGAGAGGAAAAGAAATTATCTAATAAAAGACACACTCCTCATGCTGTTAGCTCTACCTGCATAATATCTGCTTAATATCACAGGAATATCAATCACAAGTGATCATCAATGACTGGCAGCTGTCGTACAGCCTGATCAATCACAACAGATGCTATAGAAAATGAAGCCCTCAGGTTGAACACCTTCACTGTGTATTTTGAATCTTTAACAACAATGATGGTTCAGATTCTGGCACTGTTTACTCATCTTCCCTTTCATATGTGACTGATTAGAGATGCCGGTGAGACAAGATCTTCTAAAGTCTGCCAGACAACACAATTACGGTAGTATTAGTGGCTGCTCTCAGCAGCTGTCTGTCTGGGAGGTAAAAATCACGCCCCGTTCTCTCACAGCTGGTTCACTGTCTGCTCTCAATTATGCTAAATTAGTTTTACACATCCCTCTACCTGAGCAGGAGCCAGAATGCTGCGGCACCTGCCTCACACATTCAAAACAATGTTCTCTAAATTGGCTAGGGATGATGTACCTGGAACTTGCTGCCATCTGCCTCAAACATAATGCACAGAACATGAAGACAAACTGAGTTTCAGATAGTTTTAAAATGCATTGTGGAAAAGTCCTCTATCCATAATATTGCTTTTTCTAGTGGAAAAGTCGTCTTGTCTGAATCAGGAGAGAAATATGCACAGATCAAACATCGCTGACAAGCAAAAACAGTCCTAAACAAAATGACTGTGGATTCTGATGTGAGAGGACAACAAAACTTTTTCACCAGAGAAAGTGTTATTTTGGATTATGGACTGGTATTTTGGCCAGCAGCGATGATTAAACTTAAAACAAATTAATAATGGATTTGTTTCTTAGAAACACACAGTTTCTTACTTCACAAAATGTTATTTGATGGACTAGTCTGGACTCTCATTCTCACGGCACCCATTCACTGCAGAGGATTCATTGGTGAGCAAGTGATGTAATGCTACATTTCTCCAAATCTGTTCTGAAGTATTAAACTACATCTTGGATGAGTTGTTAGTTCACTCTAAAGCATTTGACTTGACAAAAAGCTAAGTAGTGCAAAAATAGATATTTGACATTACAACAATGTTGTGTTTTTGCCTCAACTTCAATATCCATACAGTTGTAGAAATGCTGTCCCTCCATGAGCAGGCCCATTAAAATATAACCAGTAAAAATGATGAACAAACACTGCTCTACATATATTAACACATTTTCCCACCAATACATAGCAGTATTATTAAAATAGAACCACTTTGGATTCTGGTTTAAATCAGTTTATTAGTTTTACTGTACTTTAGGCTGTGCTGAATAATAACATTATTCCATGTGGGAAACATGATCATAGACAATGTAAAACAAGAGGTAGCCTGCAGTTAAATCCTATGCATTTCTGCAGAAACTGAAGAGGAGGATCTTAACCTGCTGATCTGCATTTTCAGAGGGTAAAATGTCTTGCTTTAAAGCAAATGCTGCATGTATTATGAGGGTTCTGTTTTTCATTATAAAGACATGCTTGAGGGCAAACAGAATCAAGCTCATCCTTTGAACCGCGGACTTCCCCCTAAACGCATAAAAAGCCCATTCATTCATAATGAACGGTTGAAGAAAGAAGACGGGTGAAACAAGCCCCTGGCTGCGTGAATGGAATATAAACAATAGAGCAATTAAGCACGGACTGCTTTATTTAGCTTCATTAAGATAAAATTCACTACGACGAGCCACATTCATTCTGAAGCTCCGCCCACTGGGTCAACCTCATCGTGATGCAGAATTATTCACCCCCACTGTATGAATTATACATAAGCCATTATATCATCCTTTCATCCTCTAAAGATGAACAGCACATTCACTCCCATAATGCTTTAGAACAGAACGATGTGCAGCGTCACCCTCAAAAAACAGGCATGACCAGATATAACATGGCATGTATTAGATATAAAGACTTTGGAACAGGACTCATGTTTTATGCAATTAAACAAAGGAAAGTTTGCATAATTTAACACTTTTCTGAATGGTTTTAGGCTCGAACCACCATCATATCTTTCAATAGACCACCAGTGACAATAGTGACCACCAGACAAAGAAAATAATATAACAGATAATAATCCACCACAGCACCACAGTGGTCTCAGATGTCAAAGATGTGCTATTTCAGAGATGTGAGAGGTGTTTTGATTGTATTGCAGACAGAAAGATCAAGCAGGAGGGGGAACGATGACAGAAATAAGTAGCGGCAAACTTTAGTAAGCCCCTGTACGGCCACACAGACATGCCAGAATCTAAAGTGCGGTTACTTTGCTCTTCAGAAAGCTCACAGTTCTGATTTCGTTTATTTTTAAATGTATATTAAAAAAACATTTTTCAAAGGCTAATGTTGATACAGATATCAATGTAAGGTGGTGTAACTTTTACTACTATTTTACTATTACTGTTTTTTTTTTTTATCTCAAAATGAACAAATATCAGCCAATTAACATTTACCCCATTAGTGTCACCAAATTAAATTAAACTGTAATCATACTGAATTAATTATTTTCAAATACACTACCTTGCAAAAATTTGGGGTCAGATCTTTTTGAAAGAAATTAATGCATTTATTCAGCAATGAAGCATTTATAATGTTACAAAAGATTTCTATTTCTAAACTGTCTATTCATAAACGAATGCATCACACAATGCATTACAGGGAAAAATGCATCACAGTTTCCACAAAAATATTAAGCAGCACAACTGTTTTCAACTTTGATAATAATAAACAATATTTTTTGAGCACCAAATCAGTATATTAGAATGATTTCTGAAGGATCTATACTGAAGAGTATAGATGCTGAAAATTCAGCTTTGCCTTAACAGGAATAAATTACATCTTAAATATATTAAAATATTATTTGAAATTGTAATAATATTTCACAATAGTACTGTTCTTACTGCAATGATCAAATAAATGCAGCCTTGGTCAGCATAAGAGATTTCCTTCAAAAAGATGAAAAATCTTGCTTACCCCAAAATTTTGAATGAAATTTTATGTTTTCTGACAATCACGTTATTGTTTTCCATTGGTTGAAAAACAGACAGACCAACACTGTACTGTTTATTTATGAACTGATAAATAAACAGTTAATAAATAAACAAACTATTAACCGTGACAATGGTTTTATGCTTATAATATGAGCCTTAAAACAGTGACTCACCTCCAGTCGTCCTGGGGATGGCTGTGCTCGTACCTCTCCCTCACGTGAGACACGCCCATGTCGGGGTGGAGCCAATGAACTTCACCTGTTCTCAGGTGGCTCAGGCGCAGACCAAAGCAGGACACACACCTCACCTTATGGATGTCTACAATCTTCTGTATAATGCCCTGAAAAACACACACAAGCATTTGATGGAAACATATATTATTCTATAAAGTATATTCTGAAGAAAATAGGTTCAAAGCCGGAAGAGTTTCAGTTTAATCTTTCTTTGATTAATGTGTCATGTTATGGGTCAGTAAGTTCTGTGGTTCAAATCAATGTAACACAGCGATGGCGAGAGAGGAGATAGATGAGACCAAGAGAGAGCAGGACGTTCAAGAGTCTGTTGAGGCATAATATATGATGTCTAACAGGATGGAAAAACTGTTATTTCATTTATTATGCAAACTGCAAAATGCATGAGCCATCAGGCAAGAACTTATAAACCACATTAGTGTGTGATGAATAAAACGTCATGGCCGTTATCTTTTCTATCTCCTTACAGACATCATAGACTACATGTCTAAAAAATAAATAACATTTTAAAAAAAAGAGAAAGCCTGGCTTAATCATAGGGCTTTATCACAGTAAAACCACCTGCATAAATTTTATCTTAAACATCAATTCAATCTATTTCATTTATTGAAGTACTGTGAGTTAATGTGACGTTTCTGTGGCAGCGGTCTGTGTAGTTTGGGCCAGGTTTGGATGAGGTTCAGACCTGATAAGACTGATAAGCATCAGAGGTAAACCTGCACAAAACAGCAGAGAACTGGGACAATGGCAGCCATGTGAAGGATGAAAGCGGGACAATGCGCTTTGAAGTCGTACGGCTACTTGGCTTCAAAAACCAACCTCATTAAATAATTTAGAGTAGCATGCCATTGTCTGAGGGGGTTTTACCACGAGTGTTCTAGGCCACTGCAAGTTGCATTCTGAATAATGCTGAAAAGCCTGGAGCTCAGAGAAAATATCCTCTTTAGTCCTGCATAGGAATGTTTGTGCTGTCAAACTAATGTTGTACAAAAGTGGAATCCAGTCATAAAAATGGAATTTACTGTATAACCCAGAATGTGATGGAATTTGTCAAATTTTGGACGGATAAATCAAAAGTAGGTCAGTACACTTAAATCAGAACGTGATGGACTAGTGTCTGTGAATATTAAGCCACAAAAATACTATTTCAATATGAATCCTGCATATTCTGCATGCCCCTGGGTGAATGAATGGCGCAGACAAGCGGTTTCTTTTACTTCACACATACTGAAGCGCACACAACATTCGCGATGTTTCCAGCCAATATGAGTACATGAACACATAAACATACTGTCTAGAACTGCTCTGAGAGTTACTTCATAAGCATGTTACCATTTCTTTTGAGAAAAACTATTGTCCAATTGAAACTTAAAGGTCTTCAAAGTAACCTGTTAAAATAGAAGTCCGGTTTAACTTGAAGAAACCGTGAAAGAAATATATTACATAATGTAATGATAGTATTACTACTAATAATAAAATTATTATTAAAACATTATTTTTAAGGAATCTTTACCAGAAATATTATTTACCAGAATTTATTTAGCAGAAAAATGTACACAAAACAGTATTTCTGAAAAAAAAAAATAAATAAATTAAATTAAATTAAATAATAAATACATTTTTTATAAAATCAATTAATTAGAGATGCTTTTGATTATTACATTTTAATGAAACCATTAAAATGGAATCCAGAAAATTAATGGAAAACACAGAATTTGGTGAAAAAAAACTGAATTTGAGAATTAAAAAAAAAACATTTCATAAGGCCTTAAAATGTCATTTTTGTTGAACTTTTAATAAATTGCTGTTAAATTGTATAAGTTTCATAATTTCAATTAATTAGTCATATTTTTTTATTAATAAAATTCAATTTAACCATTAAAACAGAGTCTAGAAAAATTAAAACGGAAAAATGGAAAACAGAAAAATTAAACATGGAATTTTGGAAAAAATAAAACAGAATTTGGGGGAAAAAAACAGATTTCAAAGGGCCCTATACAAATACGCAATTTAGAACTTAGTCGCTTAAAATAGTCCTATTAACAATAATGAAGCAACTGATACAACTCCAGAAATTAGCAAATAATTATGTTTCACCAAAAATGAATGCTCATTTGATGATCTATTGTCTGTTTGCTTTTAATAATGATGAATGAAAAAAAATCTATTCAGCAATATGACTGTGTAATAAGCCTTTTTTCTGTTATTAATTTAGGTTTTTTTCTGTTATTAATTTAGGTTTTTGAAAGATAATAATAATAAAAAAAGCTCTCAAATAGAATTCTGCATGCATATTAAAACATTATAATAGAAAATATGGATAGCTGGCATTTAAACACACCAAGTAAAAAAAAAAAAAAAAAAAAGAGAAGAACATTAAAGGGGTGACCCAGCTGATCTGCAAACTCACCCTGACATCGGTTGAGTCCCCGTGTCGGATGTTGCTGGCCCAGGTGCAGGGTTCACTACTGCTCTCGAAGTAGTGGAAGACTCTGAGTACGCGCTCCAGAGCCCCTGCCATCCGCTCCATCCCTGCGCTGAAGCGAGGCTTGACCCCCTGGTTCAGGGCATGGGTCAGGTTGGGGTCCAGGTAAGCCGCTGCCATGGCTTTGGTGGGTGCTAACTGTCCGTCATATTCTGAGAAGATAAAATTGTCACTGCAAACGCCTTAAAGAAGTACAATAAACAATTACCAAGTCTGCAGAAAATATATTGTTTGTGCTACAAATATGATCTGAAGGATTATGGGAAAGCTACTGTGAATGGATGAACTATCAGCTTTGCAATACCTTCAGTCTGTTTAGTCTTATAATAATACTAATCAGATCACTGCATAACGGAATATTCTTGTTCAGAAAGAAAACACATTAATCAGTGCACAAACATTCATTTCCACTGCAGAGTGCACAGATGAATCAAAACACACTGACAAGACAATGAAAGCTCTCAGTCAAATCAGTTCAGAGATGTCACCTGAATACATCAACAATGAATGGCAGCAAAGCCATCCCAAGGCTTTGGATCTACACTAATAAATAAGACCGTCCGATCAGCCTGATATTCAACTATCAGAGCAAAATTTACAGCAGGATGCTGCAGACGCTATCAGGAGGTTGGACTCCTGGGAGGAAATAAATGAAAAGGTCCAGACACCAACACTTCAGACAGACAGATGTCTCCTGCAAGCATGCCAGACGAGTGGCCTTGGGGACTATGATAGTGTCAGATATTCTGGCAAAAGAGCTTCAAGTACAACAATCCATGATGGCAAACTATAGCATTCCAGAGCTGCAAGGTCAACACAACAATGGCTGACTGTTTCATGTCAGCTAAATCAGCCCGAAAACATTCCCACGATGTGTTCACAGCTCTATTGTAAGGTTAGATGATGAACAGCTAAGCATAAAGGTGATAATAGGCCTGCATTGTCATTATGAGTGGTCAGCTGCACTGGACATTGATCATTATTGATCAATCAGAATCAAGTATTCCACAGAGAACACTGGAATTCACAGTAATGTAATAAATATGGGCCATTAAAATCACACAAACAACTTAACATCTATAAATAAAGTACAATGACAAACAAAATTAGGGTCAAATACACAATAAACTCAGCAAACAGGAAATAAAATCAGCGTGTAACAACCGGTAAGGATATAGGACACATTTTATGGCAGTTTTTAGTTAGTTTCAGTTCATTTTGAGCTCCTCTCCTACCTTTTCTGAAGAAGGGCCAGCAGGTACACGCCAGCGTGGATCTCAATAGTTCAGGGCTAAAACAGCCCTCTAAAAACACAAACAATGAGCCTGCGAAAGCAATTTAAGTCCAAAGCACACATGGACTCTGGTGGGTCCGAAGGACATCAACAAAGCGCAAACTCCATATTGTCACTACTGTCAGTCTTTTGGTACACATTACAGACATAAACGCCCTCTCACACATATTCAAACAGACAATATATTTTAGAAGCTTCCTCTCTGTGACATCATATCCTGTTTATTATAATGTGTCCAGACTGGCCCATGCTTCATGTAACCAGCGATCCAGTTCCTGTCCGCTTGTCCAGAGGAGACCATGAGAATGCACAACACTTCCTCACAAGACCGTCATGAGTCAAAGACCTGGATTCAGTGGCCCTAAAATCACAACACTTGGGTTAAACCAGCTCACAGACTGCAAGCACTTGCGCTGGACTACATACACACACACACGACTGAACTCGCCCACAAGTAAACACACGTGGTTAAATGAGACCTTGGCCAGGAGGAGGAGTTCACACACATATCTGACTCAAAACACTGGAGCTTAGCATTTACAATACAATCAAAATCCAGTATATAGCAACTGAATGATGGATTTCTACTACATTCTGATTTAATAAAACCTCAAAATCCTTAATAATAAATTATCCACACAAACACACACAACAAAGACAATTAAATCCGGTCCTACTTTTTTTCTTATTTAAGAAGCCGTTTCACTTGGATATACGACACAATAATGAAGATAAGACCTTTGCAACTTCCATTTCATGCCTACTTTAATGATTTTACTATATTGACAATCTTAGTTTTTGTAAACTCTGTTTGAAAAGATATACAAGAGGAAATATCTTAGCCTACATGGGGGCTTTGAATATTGTCTTGGACAATCAGGGGGCCTTCGTAAGTCAGTAAACCTGCTGAACACTCAACTCAGATTTTTTGCTTGATCCTAAAACATTATGAATCGTGACACTAAATATGGCTTGCACAGTAACACCTGAGAGTATTATATTTAGCTGTGCTATTTCCATAGTGGAAATAGGTCCGGTGGCATTACAATGAATGAAATAAGAAAATGACTAAATGATCTTTCATTCACTGTGCATAAGATTATTCACATGAATGTCCTTGACTGAACCAGAGGCAAGAGAGAAAAGCTTTGTTTCTGTACTCATTGCCTTCGGTAGGTTTTTATCATTTATTCATCTAGTAGCCTGAATGGTTATAATTTCTACACCCCAAATACTTTGTTTCCTTTTTATTGAACTGATGCATAGTGGCTCAAAAGAACATTGCACACATTGCGAAGCCAAAGCAAAGCAAAAAAAACAAAACAAAAAATTAAACAAAAATAAAACAAGACAAAAAAGAAAGACAAATCAAAGCAAAGAAAAGCAAAACACACATAAAACAAGAATGCAAACATTCTACAAACTACTACTAAAAACCATTATTTAGATGAAAGTGAAGAGACTGCTTAGACATATCAGTGTCGTACTCATTTTTTCTAGCAGTACACATGTGCCGCCTTCACCTAATCTATCTCCCAGCTGTCAATGGTCTTTTCAAAGTGCTCACTCTCCGCCAGTGAGACTTAACACACAATAAAGCTCCTGCATCTGAGCTCAAGAAACGTAAGCTGAGACATCTGATGGTGAGAGTGGTTTCTCTCAATGTCTCTTTCTCACTTAAAGGGGTCATATGATGTTGCTAAAAAGAACATTATTTTGTGTATTTGGTGTAATGCAATGTGTTTATGCAGTTTAAGGTTCAAAAAACATGATTTTCCACATACTGTACATTATTGTTGCTTCTCTATGCCCCGCCTTTCTGAAATGCGCCGATTTTTACAAAGCTCATCGTTCTGAGAAGCGAGGCGTGCTCTGATTGGCCAGCTATCCAGTGCATTGTGATTGGCCGAATACCTCAAGCGTGAGATGGAAATGTTATGCCCCTTACTGTATTGTGATGCCGTGTCCCGGCATGTCCCGTGTCCCAACGTCTCCAGGACATGGCGCCGGCGGCAGCAACAATACTACAGCGAGAATAAAAGTCCCGCCCTCTTTCATTGCGTATACATCTGGGCGGTGTTTTGCAAATCTCCCCACACCGTGACGTAGACATTTGGGGGCATATTTGAATGAGCCGTTTTAGGGGGGCGTGGTTGAGTCTTAACTTTTATAAAGAATATCTCTTTGGTTTTGAGACTTTAGTCTTTGCAACTTCAGGGATCTTATCTATGCATAAACAGTTTGTAACACTCCAAAGAGAAAGGAAAACTTGAAATCGCATCATATGACCCCTTTAACGTCTCTTTCTCTTTCTCCTCCACAGCTATAGGTTAAATGGAGATGATGACTGGAGGGGCTCTTTTCACAGGGTAATTCTGCACAGATACAGTACATTTCATCTATTTGGCCCAGATGGTTAGAGAATAAACAAAAGAATGCTCACATAGGAGTTTATAAACACACACTGTGTTTATGAAAAAACAATAAAATTACAACTTTTATTCAAAAAAAAAGAAGCACTGTAAATTGCATTGTAAATAGCTGTGTGAAATAGGGCGAAATTGGTAAGGCAAAAATGTGAGAAAAGCACCGAAAGTAGCTGTCAAGCTGTGTGCCTTTGGTATATTAATTCATAAAGGCATATAATCTCCAATTAACAACAGTATAGCTGAAATTTGTTTAACTCAACTATAAACACAAAGTAATTTTAGAGCAATTTCAGATGAGTCTGTATAGGAAAGCTAATATCAGAATCCCTATTAGTTTTTTTTAATGATCAACATTTATTTGATTGAGCAAATAAAATAAAATAAATAACATCTGTATCAGCACCATTCATCATCCCCTCAATGAAATTCACAGATAAGTCTCACTGACAATAATCATCAGTATATTCTGTATTCACTATGTGCCAAGCTTCCCACACACACACACACACACACACACACACTCAGCTGAGTGCCGATGGGAATTCACCCCTCAGTAATGAAGCTACACTCCACCTACATGACTGCTCTTGCACTGATGTCAGCGGACAGATAATCAGGCTGACAGCCGCTCTCTGATTGTTCATTAAACTCAGCCTAATGAGCTGGAGCTCTTAGACAGAGAGTTGAATTCTCAGCCCTATATTTCAGAAGAGATCCTTTGGTGGGGATGTTTTTCACTGAAAGCATCTGTATTAAAAAAAATAATAATAATTGAAAGAAACAAGCCAATTTAAATAACTTTGGCCAGACTTGCATACAGAGTAACAGTATAAATCTGCAACTTTTGGAATGAAGAAAAATAAACATAAGCAAACAGACCACTCAACCACAGGCAAATGCAAGTGAAAAAACAATCTTTGGTGAGTGAATAAAATATTACACGACTCATGACATCAGATTGCCATGTGTGATTAAAATCTAAGACTATTAAAGAAAACATCTGCTGCGACTTGTATTCTTTATATACTACAATATAAAAGTATAAAGTTTTATATTATATACTATGATATAAAAAATATAATATACTATACACTACCAATCAAAGGTTTGGGGTTAGTCAAATTTTTGTTTTGTTTTGTTTGCTTTTTTAATTAATATGTTTATTCAGCAAGGACAAATTAAATTGATTAAAACTAAAAGTAAAAACATGTATAACATTACAAAATTTTTTAAAAATTAAATGCTGTTATTTTGAACTTTCTAATCATCAAAGAATCCTAAAAAATGTACCATGGTCTCCAAAAAAATATTGAGCAGCACAACTTTTTACAACTTTAATAATAATAATAATAATAATAATAATAATCATCATCATCATCAAAAACGCTTCTGGAGCACCAAATCAGCCTATTAGAATGACTGCATTAATGGATGCTGAAAATTCAGCTTTGCCATTACAGGAATAAATTACATTTTAAAATATATTAAAATAGAAAACATTTTAATTTTCCACAATAGTACTGTTTTTAATTGAGCTCTGGTGAGCCTAAGAGACTTTCAAAAATATATTTCAACAATCTTATCGACCCCAAACGTTTGAATGATACTGTAATCCATATAGTAAAATAATATTTTCTATATGGCAAGATGATTAAACGTATAAATAAAAATCAGGTCAATCAGGTTGCTGACCCCAGTATTGATCAAGGTTGGGTATCGCCATCATGACAGATACTTTATCAAACATGAGAGATATTGATGAAAGAGTGAATCTGTGGTATCAATTTCAATTTCACGTTTGCCCAGTTCACTTTTATCAAGTACCATAATTAAAACTACTGATACAAGGACCTGAAGTACTGATGCAATATTGTGAGGAAAAACTGTGATATATCAATGTAGGATTGTAGTGCCACAGCCCTACTGATATAGATGATGTGCTAGCAGTCATCTGCTGAGATACTAAACCACCATAAAGAACTGTAGAAGAAAACTAGAGACAAAAACCACCGCGAGGTCATATCAGAGCTCCTATCAGAGCACCTTTCATTTCTCCTAAACCGCCTTTAAATCAATACACCACATCCTGTAAGACAGATCGAGTGTGAAACAGTATCGTGGAGGTTTTCTGGAAGCGGGTTGCTTCAGTGCTGTATCTGGGTGACATACTTGGCAGAGGGGGAGGGTAGGAGTAGACGCAGGCTCCTCGTGCCCAGCACAGAGGGAAGGGACTGCAGCCGCTGCTCTCCATCCGCTGGCCTCCGCACTCGTCTCTCTCCCAGGCCCAGCGGCTCTCCGACTCCCTGGCACAGTCATAGGGAGCAGGGGGTGACCCCGGCCCACCGCAACGCACTGTGACCAGGCCAACAGGGATGGCCCTCAGAGGCCTGGGTCGAGGCGTGGTGTGAGGTTGCAGGAAGGTGACTGGTCAGCTGAACGAAGCTCTATTCCAGGAGTGCGAAAACATGAAGGACATGTGGTTACGGGAATGAGGATGGCAGGTAGATATGCGAAAACGCGAGGCGTGCCGGTCTTGTTTCCCTCAGAAGCGCCTTTTAAAAACCACCAGCAAGAGCAGTGGAAAAAGATCCAGAAGTGACAGGGAAATCCCACAACTGTCCAGAGTAATCCAAAGAATGGATGCAGCAGGCGAGGCTGGAACAAAAGCAGAAATGTCGACAAGAATAATCCTCACATGCTAAAATGCTTCCTTTTAGCTGCCTTTCTGAAGTTCATCCAGATTAAGAGAGACGCTGCGCTGACGGCGTGTAATTTTCACAATCCGGCAGAGTGTGTCAGGAGAGAAAGTGTGCGTATGAGGGAGGGATGAGAGAGCAAGAAAGAATCAGGCCAACTGAAATAAGAGGAGGGGCCTCTTTAAATATGCTAATGAGTTCTGTGAAACAAACTGCTACTGGCTGACCAGTTCGTGTTTACAAAACACAGACCACCGAGCCAAAAGAAGCAGCCGATCAGGTTTTTCAGGGTGTTGGTTTGACCAGGATTATTCGGCTGGGCGGTCCAGCTTCTGTTTACATTCTCGGGATTGTGTTGCATATTTAAATACAAAGCATTATCGTTTCTAAAAATCCCTAATCACCTTATGAATGATGGTAGAAAGAGGATATTTGTGGACATCTGTGGGCTGCTCGTGGAGATTCATGTGGAGAGGGACTGAAGGAATGTCTGTCAGCTACCTGACAAAGGCTCAAGGAAGGAAGTCTGTTTCCTGTTTTTGACAACAGCCCATACTTGCAGAGATGCGCATAAATAAACGATGAAACATTGGTGCAAATGAAGCTAAAGTTGATTTTGCAAATGAGTGCATCATCAGCCTTTGCGATTTGCATAACTTGCATAATTCTTTATGCTGATGAACATGAAGAAATCCATCTATAAGGTATTTTGGCAATGTACTGAAGAAATATTTCAGCATTTTTGTGTAATCCCAAACGTGCCACTTCAGCTTAGAAACTACAGTTAAGTCCTTGTTCTGTTTGGTTTACTACATTTATGGGAAATTACATTAGAGATTTACTATAATTCAGTATGCAATGACATTGCAATCTGTCTATATTAAAGTTTTGCTAAAACAAGTTGAAATATAAAGCAGAAATAAGAGTCAGACAAAGAGCAAGTGTCAATTATGAATAAAGTAGTGTACCTAAATAAAAATTGTGCTTATTTTATAACTGGTTTAAAAAAAATGGTTTAGATAACATATATTTAAAATGTACAAAAATCAGAAAAAAAAATCAGTAATTGCATTATAATAATAATTGCATTTAAAAAAAAACAAAAAAAAAAACAGCAGCTTCTCTTTTTTCCATTTTCCTTCAGTTTTGTTTCATCCAATTGCCTAATAATTGGTTTACACCTTTTAATGATATAATCCAAACAATGTATTTCTTTCATTTTTCTCTTTTTTTGGATAAACACAGTGACACATGACAGACAAAGGTCAAGAAAGTTAATACAGGAAGGAACAACTGTTAAATCATACCAGCAGATTTGTGCGTTTTTTTGTGCTTATAATCTGAGTCATAACTTACTTCAGATTGCAAAGCATAACGCATGAAATGATTTGCTGTTATTTAACAGTTTTACCTTGCCATGTTTGCCAGAGATATTCATTACCATTCCAAGCACTCGTTCCCTATAGGGAGGGCAAACAGGTCACTTCCTGCTATACTAACCGCATTCTCAAATATCAGCTAATAGGCCCCATTTTGTGCTTAATAATGGTCTCCATAGATGCCATACAGACACACAGGAACCCTACTGTCTAAAAAGGCCCTCCTTCCTTCCAACAGTAATGCCCTTGGCTATGGAAAAAATCAAGGTTAAAAATATGAAACATCAGCTGATTGGTTGGGCATCTTGAATGTGATTAGACAATGATCCAGTTCCTCAGAAAACGATGAATGAATTGAGGATGCACCAGTAAGCTACACATCTAGATTTGAACAACATTCCCACTAAATTGAAAAGAAAAAAAAAATAAAATCACCTAAAATTACAGCTATAACCCAAACTTAAACTCTTACAGCATTAAAAAGCATTTTTACATAAATGAATAATACATCAAATGAGAAAAGCTGGTTATGCGAGGAATTAAAATTCAGCTCCATTGTCATATGGGCAGCCCAAAGGCAGCTGACAGGCTTTGGAACAGAGTGTACTGATCTGCTTTATACAGGAGAACACACTCTACCCAATTCACATTCAGTAAATGGTGGATTAAGGTTAGGTTGACATTTCCCCCGATCAATTTGAAATCCATTTTCAAAGAGAAAGAGAGAGAGAGTATAGGAGGTTGTCTTACCTGCATAATATGATATCCTTGAAATATCTGCAAACAAATAACAGAATCATGTTAGAGTTTATATAGTTTCAGAAATGATCTTGATTCTACAAAGAATTGAAACTGGTATGTACTGTTTGTGTGTGCATGTGCACCAATGTGTGTTTAGAGGGCCCTCTAGCTGTCAACTACTCTGTTAATCTACACATTCAACTACAATAAAATCAATAGAAAAGATTAGATGTTTATGGGTATTTAGTGATAAACGCATCTGAAATAACCACTGATGCAGAACAAAAAAACAAAACAGAAAAGCAGAAAATTACAGGTAAGCAAAATACTAAACCTGACACAAGACTGACACTAGAAATACCAGAACTAAAATGCAGAGCCAACTCAACCTAAACTGCATAATTAAACTGTGCCCAAAAAAAGTTCTAGACTATTTAGTTCTATAGACGTTCCTCCATAAGAGAGCTTTCTTAAGAGATTTGTGGCTTTTAGTCCATGTCTTTGTTTTACTATGATGTAACTAAATTTAGTAAGTAAACTAAAATAGTAAATAGCCTATGTCATACAAAACATTAAAAGTAAACAAACAAAACTGCACTCAAAGTACTCACAGGAGTTTTTTAAGGTTCCCATTTCTATATAGAATAGAATAGAATAGAATAGAATAGAATAGAATAGAATTTTGCAAAGGGGTGAATAACTTAAAACTAAACATAAAATCATTTTGTTTCTGGAATAGACCAGACTGTTTAATGAACATGAAAAAAATGTGTCTGTAAGAGAATAGAATAGAATACTATTCTGTACAGGGATTAATAACATAAAACTGAACATGAAATGTTTCTGTGCAGAATAGAATAGAATTTTGTTAAGGGCTCAATAACTTAAAACTAAACATAAAATCATTTTGTGTCTGGAACAAACAGAAAGTTTGTGTCTGTAATAGAATAGAATACAATAGAATTCAGTCCAGATTTCATTAGCACATAATCATTTTTGTGTATGTAATAGAATAGAATACAATAGAATAGAATATATAGTACAGAGATTATTAACATAAAACTGAACATGAAATGTTTCTGTATAGAATAGAATACAATAGAATAGAATACTTTTTTTGCCTAGGGATCATTAACAAAACTGAACATGAAAAAATGTCTAGAATAGAATTCTGTAGCGAGATCATTAACATGAAATTTTGCAACACATTAGAATAGAATAGAATAGAATAGAATAGAATAGAATAGAATAGAATAATATTCTGTCCAGGGATCATTAGAAAATAAACCTGAACTAAATGTTTTTTGTCTGAAAGACACAATTAGAACAGAACACAACACAACAGAATAGAATTATATCCAGAGACCATTCTCATGAAACTATGGCACACAGAAAGGACAGTGCTATGCAAAAAGCTCAGAATGAGGTCATTCTTGAGCCCTATGCTCACTCAGACTCTATAAGCAGGTCAGCCAGAGGTTGAGCGACAATCAGAACTGCTGAAAAGTCTGTCCTATTAAACAGGGAACACTGGATAATAGAGATGCACCGATTGACCGGCCAGTGATCGGAATCGGCCGATTTTTTCGCAAGTCTCACGTCTTGCTGATTCCGTGCCGATCCTTTTATTGCCAGCAGCGCAGGCAATAACGTCACAGCCACGTGCACGCTCACAGGAAAAGGCTAGAAGGGATACGTATCCGACCGGAAATGCGCTACTGGGCATGTGCACATCAGTACAGCGTAATTGTTGTCACACTGTACAACAATAATGACTATTTTTGCATTATTGTAAGGGGTAGGTTTAGGGTTGGGGTAGGTGTAGACGTTAATAAAACAATCTAATAGGTAGAAAATTAAATTCATTGTCAGTTTCCCGTTTGATACATATCCCTTCTAGCCACAACCTGTAAACACGTCGTTTCGCATGAGAATGATTCTAATTTTATTTGCATTCAGTGTAAACTTTAAATCAGCGACTGATAATGTATTGTTATGCCAGATGAGGCTTGCACAGCATGAGTGAGTGTGTGTGTGTGTGTGTGTGAGAGAGACAGCATACACAAAGTAGCTCACAGAAATTTATAGATGCATACTGTGGTAGGAAAAGATATTTACAAAATATGATTTAGGTAAGCAACATTATATGGGCATGATGTTTCCCCGAATATCAATATCAACACGATTGCAATGTGACACTGATTTTATACAATAGTATTTCAATAAACAAGAAGTTAAAATTAAGTGACTTAGATTTTAGACAAAATATTGACTGTTTTTGCTCAATTTCACTGACGAAAATAGTTCAGATCAAAGCCACAACAGAACTATTGTGTGTCTCTGAGCAACACACAGCGGTGTTTCGTTACTGAATGAATCCACGTTTTTGAACGAATCGAGTGAGTCAATGATTCAGTGGCCCATTCATAAGGACAGTCATTTGCCTCGTTTCTGAATGAATCAGCCGTTTGAATGAATCGGTTGAATGAATGAAGAAATGACTCACTCATTAAAACAGACATTTGCCGCCACCTACTGGTGGTTTATTCATATTTAAAAGTATTGCATTTTTTGAACATTTATTTGTATGTTTAAAAAAATATCTAAAACAATCTTATAAAATTATTTATGCATTTGAAATTTTGCAGTGTAAATGCATTTATCAGCTTCATCACTGTCTGTGTAAATGCATCTAATGCCACTTCAGATGCAGCTTCTGTTTCCTCAGCAGTGGAAAGAGATTGTTAATACAAATTTCATTTTAATGGTAACAACTCTACAGTTTCTTATTATGCTAACTGAATTAATTGAAACAAAGTAAGAATTTGATGTAAAAGATGACACATTTAATAAGGTTAGAGGACAAAATGACCATTTATAAACATAGTGGGAAATGACATATGTTTTGTTACATACAGCAACTCATTTTAAGTGAACTATTTCTTCCTCTTTCCAGTCACAGACCACTTTATTTTGAGAGTTGATTAAGTGAGAGAAAATCTTTAACTTAGTCCAGATTGGGGGAATTGTAATGTTTAATAATTTCTTTTATTGTGTAAATAATTTTACATTGAAATTTGCATAGATTTTTTGTTTGTATATGCTGTTAATTATAGTTCTTAGAAAGAAAATCGGAATCGACAAAAATCGGTATCGGCAGGTCACACTTCCAAAAAATCGGTATCGGCAGGTTACACTTCCAAAAAATCGGAATCGGCTAAGAAAACTGCAATCAGTGCATCTCTACTGGATAATCTTTTCATTGTAGATGCAGAATATGACTGCACTCTAATTGGAATGCAGTGGATTTCAGCTATTCGAAGCATTAGAATCTCACACTGCATTCCGCTGAAAAGGTGAATAAACAAAAGCCGGCCAGACTTTATAATTCTGTGATGGATTGCAGCAAAATGGAGTTATAAATAAGACTGCATTTAATTCAAAGGTCATTGCAGTATTCTACAAAACCTATAAAACTACAAATTCTAGTTTATTTTTCTCTGCCAGCTACCAAGTTTCACTCTCTGAAATATGTTCAGCTTTAGAGTTAACACCAGCGAGATCTCCTCATAAACACAGGCAGCTATCAAGCTGGCAATCTACCTAAACCTCACACACAGCACAACCAAGGAAATTTGAAGAAAAACAGACAGTAATTGTGAAATAGAGACAGAAACAAACACTGAATCCATCCTTCATCGAGAACAGAAACGATCGCTAAATTGTCACAAATGAGCACAAGCAGGGAGCGTTCGTATATTGTAATAGGCTGTGCCATAGCTCCAGGCCTGACGGTGAGACTGACAGGTATTTGTCAGAGTGAGAGCAGGAGAAGAGGCTGAGATGTTATCATTCACATAATCTCCTGATTGATTTATCACACCAACCCGAGACAGTGTACAATTCTAAAAACTGCCAGTCACGCTACGGCAATGTCTTCAACAGGACAGAAATGTCTCAGTAAATAAACATAAGACAAAAACATTCTTTGCTGTGTGAGGAAAAACCATTTCATACCATCTTAAATGGGTTTTTGGAATATAGCAGCAGGTTGATGGAACAAGGTGGTCTATCAGACCACCCTTCAGCCCTACCAACCATCTACTCCAACTTGGACCATCTAAGGAGGACCACTATTGACCAGCTTGGACCAACTAGAAACTATGCAACTAACTACCATCAGAATCAGGTTTTACCTGGATTTTCCAACAAAAAAACTAAACTTTAAAGTAAAACTATGCAAGGCTACAGAAGAATGACACCCAAAAATCTCAATGATGCCTTTATTGCTTATTGAATAACAGCCAAATGATCTTGCATAAGTTTTCTGAGAACATTAGTTGCTATTATGAAACGCTAGTACCAAGTTATTGTGACACCCAAAGCATTTTATACAAAGAACAAATCTAGGAAATAAAGTGGAAAACTAAGATAAGAAACTTGCCAAAAGTTATGCTCAAAATGACAAATAGCAATTCATCTGTTTGGAAAATATCTTTCTAAACGTTAACATCCTCAATCAAATCTTTTCCAGTACTTTCTATTCAGGATGAAAGAAAACAGGAAGTTTATTGTAACTTATTGGTATCAGTATTAGATATTTAATTGTGCTGCTCAGTTTTTACATTTATAGACACCTTTGCCGTCATCCTACACTTGCTAATAATTTGTCTTTCAAAACACTAAAAATTTTACAATACTGTTAAATATATTATTCAGCAAATCTCAAAATGAATTTCCAATTTTCATTATTATTTTTCATTATTTCATTTACATTATCACGTTATGATGCCTAAATTGACATGTAGCATTTAAAACAATTTATTTTAGTTTTAACTTATTTAGACAAATTAGTATATTTTTATATCTATCAAGCCATTTATTGTTTGTCAGTCATAAAATTTAAAATAATAATAATAATACTGGTCAGAATGTTTATTCTGCATCCTTTTTGTTTGCTTGAAAGCAAGTAGAGTCAAAAACAGCGCACAGCAGAGACAGATGTGTGTGTGTTTCACTCAGGGCAGAGCAGAGGAGGGCTTGTAACTCACAGGGGAGAAGGAAGAGTAAAAGTGAGAGACCGAGAGGAGAGGATTGACCCCTCCCGACTGCTACAAAAGACATCCATCAGTTCAAACCCTTCTCAAAGCCCCCCTCTGCTTACAGTGCACAAGTTCACCCGTTTCTTAACCTCTTATCTCTCCTCTCAGCAGTCACACGCTGAGCCTGAGACACTGCCATAAAGACTCATCACGCTGCTGCTGACTGACAGACGCTGAACTGAGACCAGTTTTAAGGTGCAGATTCAGGTAAGATGACTTTAAATCAATGCAAGATGACACAGCTTTACAGTTGGTGACTTCCAGGGATAGTTCACCCAAAAAAAATAAAAAAGACAATTCTGTCATATTCTTATTCACCTTCATGTTGTTCCAAACCAGTATAACTTTCTTTCTTCTGTGGAAAACAAAAAGAAGATACTTTGAAGAATGTTTTATGTGTGTTAATTTGATCCTACTGACTGATTTCTGGGACTCAAAAACTGCAGGGTTTTTACCGTTAACTAAACTATAGAACCATATGTGAAAAAATAAAATAAATTAACTGAAATAAAATTAAATAAAAAATATATATATTTCAGCTAGTTGCCAAGTCAACAATTCTCATTTTTACTTAGTTTAACTATAAAGTTAAAGTTTAGTTAAAACTATAAAAAATAAAGGAAAAAACTAAATTAAAACTAACAAATAAAAATATAGATATATAAAAAACTAATAAAAATGACAAATTACTAAAACCTTTAACTAATATTAAAGTGAAAACAAAATATAACAATAAAATCTAATTTAAGATATTAACTATCAATTATACTAAAATAACACTGCTCCTGTGTTACCTTGGATGATGTGCTATCTGTAAGAACAGTATCTCCCAAAAAATATATTCCCAAAAAGTAAAAACCACCATTAAAAAGAAATCGGTCAGACAGAAATGTCTCATCGCTGCTATATGTGTTGACCCCTGTCACTCTGTACTATAATAGAATGAAACCCTCAGCTGTTCTAAAGCAGTTAGGAGCACAGGCCTCTGCCAATCAATAGTAATAATAACAAGGAAAAATGTCACCATGTCACACTACAGCCTAAAATCGGTCCAGGATAATTCCTCTAATGAATAGCCCACAGAAAACAGACCCTGAGGCCTGGCTGAGCTGAATAAATCCACACTCCACTCATCATGTCCAGGCTTAATAATATACACCTGACAATTCCAGTGCTCTGGTTGGACCACACTTCAGGTGGGAGAAACTGGATCTTCTTTACCAAATTTTCTTAATGCAGTTTTTGACAGAGTCATGGTAACATACAAATATTCACCCATGCAGGTAAAACATTCATCTACGCAAGCCATCACAGTCAACACTCGTCTATCAATATCAAATTACAAGACTGACAATGGAACAAAGATTCAGATTTTAGTAAAGTCGAATCGATACAATAGAGATGAACAATGCATATGATTCAACACTACCAAATCAAAGAGATGTATAAATAGATTATCTATAATGTCGGATAAAGCATAGGTGGTAAATAGCTAATTAAGTTACCGTATAACTACACTACCATCCAAAAGCTTGGGGTCAAGACTTTTTTAATATTTTGCAAGTCTTTTAATGCTAGATTTATTTATTTTTAATGCTAGATACATTCTGTTTTCTGTTTTAATACATTTTAAAATGTAATTTATTCTTGTGATGCCATCTGAATTTTCAGCAGTCATTACTCCAGTCTTCAGTGTCTCATGATCCTTCAGAAATCATTCTAATATGTTGATCTGGTGCTCAAGAAACATGATTATTATTGTCAATGCTGAAAACAATTTTCTTGCTTAATATTTTGGTGGAAACCATCAAAATAATTTTTTTTTTTTAAATCTTACTGACCCCAATATTTTCAAAATATATTCCAGGTTCAGTACAAAAAAAAAACTCAATCAACAGCATTTGTGATTAAAATTAATTTCTTAATTTTAATCACAAATTTCTTAATTTTGTTTTCTCTGAAAAAAGGCAAAAATATAGGTTTCTGTATGGCACTTACAAGAGAAGCAAATGGGGCCAATTTGTTAAACAGTATTATAGCCAAGATGTAAACAACATGCTTGGAACAGCAAAAAACTGATTATTAACCTTTTCTCTGTGAAGTTACATTCAATTTTACAAATTTGTTGCTATGACATCACAACACCATAAAATGACTATAAAAATTATGATTTAAACAGCTTTACAGCTCAAATAATACATAATTTGCTTTAAAACCTCCAAAAATTGGCTGTATTCACTTCCATTGTACGTGCCTCAATGTAACCTTGTTTTTGCTCTTTAAAAGAAGTAGAGGATCAAAATCACTTTTGTAGTAATCAACAAATGTTGTCAACTGAGCTAAACTTGTTTTGAACCTGTACTCTCCCTTTAACGGTGTCACTATTTTTCAGTGATTGGTTGTAAGGTTACTGAACTCTCAAAACAAATGGTATAGTTTTTAAAAACGTACATCAATGCTGTTGTTTAACGCATAAGCAACATTCGCTGTGTCTGCCTGCATGGAAGATCATTCCAATACCTGCACCGGACCAAAGCTATGTTGAGACTTGTCAAATACACAGGAATTTGTCCTAAACAAATGTTGCAATGCATTACACATAACCTACATATGGTGAACAACATTTAAAAACAAATCCTAATAAATTACACACATAAACAACGTCAAAACACCTCGTAAAAGAGCACAATGAGCTAAAGACTCGATCATCGTATCATTTCTTAAACCTAAATAATAAACCAAAACATTCTTTAAAGGGATAATCCACCCCAAAATGAACATTTTGTCATTAATCACTTACCCCCATGTCGTTCCAAACCTGTAAAAACTTCGTTCATCTTCGGAACACAATTTAAGATATTTTGGATGAGAACCGGGAGGCTTGTGACTGCCAAGTAAATTACACTGTCAAGACACAGAAAAGTATAAAAAACATCGTCAAAATAGTCCATCTGCCATCAGTGATTCAATCTGAATTTTATGAAGCGACGAGAATACTTTTTGTACGCAAAGAAAATTAAAATAACGACATTTATTTAACAATTCGTCTCCTCTCTGTCTCTCTGTGTCAGCGTAGCGCCATTTTGGAGAGCATCCGATGGACGCAAATTGCGTACGCAATTCTCTGTCAATAATGCATGGATACGCGGTTTCCGTTCAAATCAAAGCGTAAATAAACATACAATACGTATCCATGCGTTACTGACAGAGAATAGCGTACATACTTTGCGTCCATCAGATGCTCTCCAAAATGGCGCTACGCTGACACAGAGAGACAGAGAGAAGACGAATTGTTAAATAAATGTCGTTATTTTTATTTTCTTTGCGTACAAAAAGTATTCTCGTCGCTTCATAAAATTCAGATTGAACCACTGATGGCAGATGAACTATTTTGACGATGTTTTTTATACTTTTCTGTGCCTTGACAGTGCAATTTACTTGGCAGTCAATGGGACAGTCACAAGCCTCCCGGTTTTCATCCAAAATATCTTAAATTGTGTTCCGAAGACAAACTAAGCTTTTACGGGTTTGGAACGACATGGGGGTAAGTGATTAATGACAAAATTTTCATTTTGGGGTGGAGTATCCCTTTAAAACACTGCATGATCTTGTACATTAAGAAATGACATCTAAAATGGCTATTCCCACAAACACAAGTCTTTTATTTAGTGCTGAAGGGCAGATTTTTAAGGCTGACTGAAAATACACAACCATATAAAAACACAGCCTCAAGCGCAGCTCTGCACCAAGCCAAGCCTCCTGGAGTTCATCCGATCACATTTGCAATGGAAATACGAAATATGGCTTTAGGTGGCCTTACTCCACCCTGAAGCAGAAAAAATGCCCTTTGTTTTATAGATGATCTCATATGTGAGTACACAATGTAATGTTTTCAAATGAGATGCTTCACCTGAATGGGTTTTTATATATGTATGTGATATGAGCTCTCCAGCCCTAAAATGCCTGTCAGAAACTCTTTTCCTGTCTTGGAGCAGCGTCTAAATAATGAATGATTACCATTACACAGTGGCCCGTGATTAATGTCAGCACTATAACAAAGACCCACGTACCTGCACTGGCACAGCTTAGAAAACTCCAGAACTGCATGGTGTATTTCCATGTACCTTCCCAGACTCTTTCCTCAGCGCTCCTTACCTGTGCATGACTTAACCTTACAGAATACCTGCAGAGGTTCCTGAAGCCCACACATACACACGCCTAGAGAAGCCCCGCCCACCATATAACGCTGCTCTGATTGGTCAACATCCATAAAAACCAGGTGAACCGCAAACACTCACTAGTCACAGCGAGTGACTCATTTCCGTGAATCGGTTCCCTCGAACAGTTCGTTCCAATCAGCGGTTCTTTACGTCACTAGTTTTTTTTTACGTCATCAAGGTTATGTTATTCATATTTTACATGTTTTATAAAATTATATTTTAAAACAAAATCGGTTTCGTATGTAGGTTATATATATATATATATATATATATATATATATATATATATATATATATATATATATATAGTCAGCAAAAAACTTGATAACTTGATAACAAATCAATAATGTGATACGGTTGTTTACATGTTGCTAATTATTTGTATTCCAGTAACGTATGAGTTTATATATATATATATATATATATATATATATATATATATATATATATATATATATATATATATATTGTGAAAACATTAATGATAAAACTTAAACCAGTCAAAATTTGAACTATCCCAATTAATATTAAAAACCACCTCCATTTACCCGAAATATTAGGCTACCTGAAGCAGGTGATTAGTCTACTGTAAGAAACTGCCTATAGCCAGCACTAGTCTTCATTGAGTGAAAATACATGCACTTGACACATAATATTGGTAGAAAGCATCATACAAGTGCTGCTATAATAAATCTTGCCTGCGCACTAAACTGGTGGCATTGTTTGTCTTTTGTTATTGTTTTCAGTTCACCATGTGAACAGAAACAGTCTGACAACAATACACAGCCTCTAACACAACACACTTAACTCAAAATAACAATCAGCAGCGAGCAAGACATATTTATACAGGGTTATTAAACATGCAGATTGGTGTTAAATGTGATACGACGCTTTATCCGTGAGGAAGAAAACATTGGGAATGGCTTGAAATTATTGGGTATGGTCTCTTTCGCATTGCCAGGAGCATTTGTCCTGCAAAACCGTGCACAGCTGACTTTTCTCAGCAATTTCATAATGATACGGGAATCCTAAACACGCTGCAATACAATAACACGCCTCGCATTCACAATCTAACGCAACACAACATGTCAGGCTGGCCCAGGAAAGCCCACTCTCCAGGTCCAAGTGCAAATACGAGCCCCTCACGCTATGCTACCAAGCTAACACAGTTATTGCAATTATTACAGCAAATATAAAATATGCATTCTTGACAAGGAGCAATATTTACCATATTCTGTTCATCGGACGACTCCAAAAACGCGCCTTCTTGATAAACACCCTGTAATCCGCAGTGTTTGGCTTTGGTTTGTATCCCGTGCTAGCGCTGTTTGTGGGTCCGTCCAGGCTCCGTGGGGTCTGTAGTGGCTCTGAAGCCGAAATCCTCCCTCTTGCTCTCACTCTCGCTGCTGCTAGTGATGACCGATTCGCGCATGAATCATTATCTTGAACCGATTCTTTTGAATCATTCTGTAGAACCGATTCGCAAAGCGTATGTGTGAATGGCATGATAACGGCACGTATGTGACCCTGGACCACAAAACCAGTCATAAGGGTATTTTTTTTTAATAGAGATGTATACATTTCCTGAAAGCGGAATAAATAAGCTTTCCATTGATGTATGATTTGTTAGGATAGGACAACATCTGGCCAAGATACAACTATTTGAAAATCTGAAATCTGAGGGTGCAAAGAAATCAAAATATTGAGAAAATCGCCTTTAGAGTTGTCCAAATGAAGTTCTTAGCAATGCATATTACTAATCAAAAATTAAGTTTTGATATATTTACGGTAGGAAATTAAAAAAATATCTTCAGAAAACATGATCTTTACTTAGTATTCTAATGATTTTTGGCATAAAAGAAAAATTTATCATTTTGACCCATACAGTGTATTTTTGGATATTGCTCCAAATATACCCGTGCTACTTATGACTGGTTTTGTGGTCCAGGGTCACATATGTGACAGGTAGGAACATTTATCTATATAAAAAAAAGCCCTTTCGGCCCTAATTCCAGTGAAAGCATCAAATACAACACATCTTTAACATTTATAGTTAGGCCTATAAATTTAAATATAACACACATATTTAACTTGATAAAAGATAGCGATATAAGGGAATTTTAAAAAAAATATGTTTTACTTCCAAAAAAAAAAAAAAAAAAAAACGTGCGTGGACTTCTGGGAACTCTTCGGAATGATTAAAAAGAATCAGTGAATCGATTCATTGAACGAACGGGCCAAGAGAACCGATTTGCTGAATGAATCGTACTTTCCAACGCTGGCTGCTGCAGTTCTGTATTGCTCGCTCCAATATGGCTGACTCGACCTCAGGCTGCACAGCATTCATAAAAATATTAAGTGATGATAATTTCGGGAAAAAAATAAACTAAGCATATTTACTGGTACAGTGGACTATACATTAAAGGTACTGAATGTGGTGTTGATTGTGATTCATTTGGAAATGTTGCCACCAAGAGGGAAGAAAAATACCTTATTGCATCACACCCACTTGACTACATCAGTGTACTTGTCAACTTTATTCAAGAATGTGCTCACAAAATGATTCTTTGACATCAAAACTAATAAGTTCCATGAATCACTGGTCTGTTATTTTGCTTCTCAATTATACAAATTCATTCTTATGCCACGCACAGCAGCTCTGAAAGCGCTGATATATACTGCACGCCTACACACACACTCCAGGGACTTAGGGACAGGATGGATGTGTGCTGGCTTTGTCTTCCAGACACATCCCCAAAATTCCTTCCAATGACGTCTGACAGTTAGATGGCTGACCCCAGGGTCAGAAAGTTACACATCAGCCAATCACTGCTCTCTGTATGGGCGGCAGAAATCCAACTAAGGGCCCCTTCTGCAAACACCTCCAGAGCGAGAGGGGCTGATGCAGAACAGCTCCATGTTTAAGAAGTCATATTTATTTGAATATTAAAGGCAAACACTGACTCCACTTCAGTACTGCTATTTTAAGATGTGACATTAAATAAACTGCGTTTTCAAGGGGAAAAAGGGGCTGATCTATAGGAGGAGATTCTGGTACAAAGCCAAATGAATCTAATGAAACTTATAAAGCACGTTTTTGTCCTATTTCATATATATACCACACAATCAAAAGAAGAAAATAAATATTTTTCATGAAAAATTATAATTCGTAAGAAAAAGAAGTCAAATGTACCCCCCTTATTCTCATTATTGTAATGGAAAAAATACATTATTTTAATTATATTTATACATTATAATTTATAATATTTAAAATCAAGGGCATGTTGTACTGAATTCAGTCTTATTTTAGTACAAAAACAGTATGACAGATAGGACGATATAATTATATTACTACAGAAATTATATTTTGTACATGCAGTAACAAGTATTTTAGGAAAGCGTGCCAATAAAATATTGTTAAAATCAAATGCAAGCACTAAACGCTTAAAAAAAATTCTAAACGCTTCATTATCTATGTTTTATTTTACTTAATTTTTACTTAATGCAATTATAAGAAGAAAAGAAGAAAAGAAAAAAACAAGACTTTTAATACAACCCAGGCATTTCCGCATGAGATTCCTCAAAACATTTCAGATCTAAAATAAATACATATCTACAATAACAAAAACTGAGATAGTAGTGTCTATCAAAGAGGGTTTCACACAATCTTACAAGCCACTCCAGAGACACCAGAAGGACTGGCACACTGTTACACAATCTATTCATTATGGCTGCAGTCCATCCTCAGGCAGTGCTGCTGTTTGGACCTCAGTTCCCTTTGATCCAGGGCTTTTCAGGAAATTGTGTACATGGCTGCTCCACAAACCTCACCTGATTCTATATTCAGCTTTCTTGGATTAAGAACAGCTTTCAAAGGACTGAGAGCTTTCAAATTAATTCCGAAAGATATAATAAACTGTTATTTATATTTTACAGCCAGGCAATACAAAAATATATTTCCACAGAGACCACTGAGATCTTAGCATTCTGGACTATTTGTAGAAAAAAAGCCTTGTAGTCGTTGTTTCACTCCGTTATCTAGCTTGATAAGTATTTGCAACCTTTAGGATACTCTAGTTGGTCCTCACAGTGCCATCATTGGCTAATTTCAATCAAATCCAGTAAAAACAGCTCTGCTCACCAAAGCCTGATGGGATTACATGACACTTTTAAAGGGCAACTGCAAATACATTTTTTCCCCTAAGTTGAGACTGCTAAGGAACAACATGCATGTCACAGATCCTGATGCACCTGTTTATGAAGCTGATACCTTAAAAACTTAAAATCAAGTTATCAGCTTGCTCAATCTACTCTCCAGATGGCGATTTTGCCATCACGTTTTGCAGAGCCACTGAGTATGTATCGGTTCTCTGCTGAAAAGAGAACTTGAACAGTGTCTTCATGGGCCTCAAGCTCCTTCTCAACCGTCAGGCTCTCAGAGTCCAACACAAAGATCTTCCCCACAACCCTACTGAGGCCTGACCCACCACTACAACCAATCCAGACCTAGAAAAAGAGAAAGAGGAGACCATGATTTGTGTGTGTGTGTGTGTGTGTATATATGGTATGACCATGTATATGTCATGTAAAAGGTAACGTCTTACCTGATCCTTCACTCTGATCATACAGGTGACCCCACCACTGCAGTTGGGGAGTGTGACCCATTTAGGTGGTTTGACGGGGTCACTGGAGTCCCATACACAAAGCTCTGCTGAGTCTGTGAAACTTGTCCAGATCTGTCTTTTCTATAAAAATGCATAACAAGAGCCTGAGACCGTTGATTATATCTGAGCACATTATAATTTTATGCAATTCACACCATTTAGTGGCATGGCTGACCTCTCTGACTGTCTGGGTGTCAAGTGTGTTTGTGCAAACAGCATGAAATGCCAAAGGAAAACTTCACACTTAAAGCTGCAATGCATCTCATACACAGAGATACCATAAATACTCACTTATTAGAATTATAAATAAAGACATAACTTTTGTAACCTTTTGTATTTATGTATACAGTTATACAGTATGGAACATCATTCATAAAAATGTGTAAATATATGTATATGCATTTTAGGAAGGGGGACGATCATATTTAGGGGTCATATTTGGTTAAAGCTGATACTGTGAGGGGACAGTGAAGATGATACAAACCTCCATAAGCAGTGTGACCCTGCTGAAGGCTGTGGGTTTCACATCACCTGGGAGGGAAATCTTACAAAGCAGAGCTCCACTGGGACTCAGCTTCATGACACAATCCCTAGCACCTTCACAAACAACAAACAGGTGCTAAATTTAAATTAAATAATGTATATATTCATATTAACATCATTAATGTTAAGCTAATCATTGCCAAAAAATAAATAAATAAATAAATAACCCTCTGAAAAAATGGCCATCTGAACGCTTTTGTAAAATGTAATATGTAAAAACTCTATACTATGAATTAGAGCTTCTAGTAAACAAGAGTTTTGGACAGTTTTACCAGGCTGATGACAAACTTACCACACCATAAGGCATCATTGTAAACTTGAATGGACTGCAGTCTGTCACAGGACAGATGAAACTGCCTCTTCACCTTCAGAGAAGGGACGTCCCAAATGATCACAGTGCCATCTGCACTACAGGAATACACCAGCGCTTGGCTTGGAAAACACATCAAAATGACATTTCTTCATAGAGTAATCTGCTGCCAAATCTACAGAAAATATCACAAACAATGCTGCCACCTACAGGCGACACTGTTAATTGTATTTTTGGAGTAAATAATATTTATTTTTATTTTTAATCTTTAATAAACCAATTTTATGAATAAATAATAAAACATATAATTAAAATGTATGTATATATGTGTGTGTGTTTAATTATATATCTATACCTATAGCTAATATAAAACAAAATGTATTATTATTAAGTATTGTAGTAAAATTAAATATATTGTGTGTATATATATATATATATATATATATACATATATATATATATATATATAATTTATTAACTTATATTTCATTATTATTTTAGATTTTAAAAAAAACAAATCGAGTCAGTCTAACCCAACCCCAGTGAATGTTGTTACTGTCCAGTACTCACCTTGATCTGTTCTCAGGGTTCAGTTTCTCCAAGGCGAAGTCTGTGACCTCTCCGCGGTGCTCAGTCAGCTGTTTATGACACAGCATACTGCGAGTGTTGATTATGTAAATGACGGAGTCCTGAGAACCAATCCACACCTGCTCCTGGTCCAATCCCATCATGCAGTTCTGGGCACAAAAAAGACTGCTGTGTGAAATCTGTTTTGAGAATTAGTCTTTAATTTTCACTCTTCCACAGATCCAAAAACTATAGCCAGAAGTATAAGACACTAGAAAACAAAGCTGCAACAAGATTCCAATCCACAAGGTGTCATCACACACAATTTGCGGTGGCAAAAAGAAAAAGATGAAGATCCCTGTTACTTGAAAAACATTCTCACTGACTGCAGTGTCACTAAAATTACTAAATAAAACATCTGTTATTGCTGATACCAATTACTTTTCTATCATCTTTAATATATTAACTCAAAGAACCCACGGTGACGTGGTTGTCACAAACACTGGTGATTATCCGGAAAGGTCTTTTTAAAGCATAATCCCTCACTTTAAACTCAGGAAGTCCCTAAGTGACATATAATAAACACCCAGGTTCAGTCATGTGACAATGTGTGGATTTTTGTTGCCATGGCAACATTTCCAAAATGGTGTCCTGTCTGGTTAGCACGTTACAGTGTCAGCAATTTTTAAAACCCTTTTTTTGTTACAAAAGGTATGTTTCAACCCATGCAACAATTCTAATGTTTTAATAACGTATCCTAGATTACTCTTAACCTGATTTTAATACATTTATTGAACAAATTGATATAAAACAAGTTACGAAGATATTGTGGTGACATATATGTCACATCGGGCTGTTAACCTTAAAACAGTAGGTGGAATTTTGATGTGACGTATTTGTCACATTAAGAAAAATGGTAAAAATGTTAATGAGCTGCTCAATTAATTTAGCTGATTAAATTATTTTAGTGTTATATATTCTCTGCTGCTCATTTCAAAGCATATTTTAACAAATCTACGTGCATGTTTAACATGTTGACCTCCAGTGTGAGGTAGTTATTTATTTTTATTCAGTTTGCACATTTTCGAGTTGTGGAAAAAAAAAAAATCTAAAAACCTAAAAATTAATTTCTGGTTAAACCATATACCTGAAAAGGTAGAATTTTGATATGTAACAAAAGAGTTGTTGTAAAATTAATAGTCACAGTTATGTGGTTTTGAAATATGTTGTGCCAAAGCAAATAAAATGCAAAAACTATATTACTTCTGATAAAGGTTTCTGTTTTATCTTCCCAGAAAAGTAATCATTTTGATATATGTTGTGGAAAAGCAAATAAACAGAAAAAAACTGTTATTTAGCAAAAAAAAAATTATAAAATGTATTTTTTTCAATTGAGCAATAAATGCCCAATGTGACATATATGTAACATGAAAAATTTTATCATAAACGCCCAATGTCATATATATGTAACATTACAGATCTTTCACAAGGAGGGGTTGTATTTCAAAAACAACTGCAGAAACATGTTATAAGTGGTCCATTTGGTCTGTTTTATATGTCCCATAATTTTCCTATAAGGAGAAATTGGTCTGGGTTCTTATGGGTTAAATAGCAACATCTTACCAGTCGAGATTCTCCTAAATGAATGCAGTTCTGCTTTAGGGACCAACTGACAGCATCAAATACAACCACTTTCCCACAGCTGAGAGCACACCAGAGCTTAGGGTTTCCATCCACATCTTTGTCTGGGAAAGTTAACTGACCTGGAAGAAGTTAAAAAGAGTTATTTATCATTAAATCACATATATACACAAACACAGTTTATATACAGGTGCATCTCAATAAATTAGAATGTCGTGGAAAAGTTATTTCAGTAATTCAACTCAAATTGTGAAACTTGTGTATTAAATAAATTAAATGCACACAGACTGAAGTAGTTTAAGTCTTTGGTTCTTTTAATTATGATGATTTTGGCTCACATTTAACAAAAACCCACCAATTCAACTAATTAGAATATGGTGACATGCCAATCAGCTAATCAACTCAAAACACCTCCAAAGGTTTCCTGAGCCTTCAAAATGGTCTCTCAGTTTGGTTCAATCATGGGGAAGACTGCTGATCTGACAGTTGTCCAGAAGACAATCATTGACACCCTTCACAAGGAGGGTAAGCCACAAACATTCATTGCCAAAGAAGCTGGCTGTTCACAGAGTGGAAAGAAAAAGTGTGGAAGAAAAAGATGCACAACCAACCGAGAGAACCCCAGCCTTATGAGGATTGTCAAGCAAAATCGATTCAAGAATTTGGGTGAACTTCACAAGGAATGGACTGAGGCTGGGGTCAAGGCATCAAGAGCCATCACACATAGACGTGTCAAGGAATTTGGCTACAGTTGTCATATTCCTCTTGTTAAGCCACTCCTGAAACACAGACAGCGTCAGAGGCGTCTTACCTGGGCTAAGGAGAAGAAGAACTGGACTGTTGCCCAGTGGTCCAAAGTCCTCTTTTCAGATGAGAGCAAATTTTGTATTTCATTTGGAAACCAAGGTCCTAGAGTCTGGAGGAAGGGTGGAGAAGCTCATAGCCCAAGTTGCTTGAAGTCCAGTGTTAAGTTTCCACAGTCTGTGATGATTTGGGGTGCAATGTCGTCTGCTGGTGTTGGTCCATTGTGTTTTTTGAAAACCAAAGTCACTGCACCCATTTACCAAGAAATTTTGGAGCACTTCATGCTTCCTTCTGCTGACCAGCTTTTTAAAGATGCTGATCTCATTTTCCAGCAGGATTTGGCACCTGCCCACACTGCCAAAAGCACCAAAAGTTGGTTAAATGACCATGGTGTTGGTGTGCTTGACTGGCCAGCAAACTCACCAGACCTGAACCCCATAGAGAATCTATGGGGTATTGTCAAGAGGAAAATGAGAAACAAGAGACCAAAAAATGCAGATGAGCTGAAGGCCACTGTCAAAGAAACCTGGGCTTCCATACCACCTCAGCAGTGCCATAAACTGATCACCTCCATGCCACGCCGAATTGAGGCAGTAATTAAAGCAAAAGGAGCCCCTACCAAATATTGAGTACATATACAGTAAATGAACATACTTTCCAGAAGGCCAACAATTCACTAAAAATGTTTTTTGTTTTTTTTGGTTTTTTTTTGGTTTTATGAAGTATACTAATTTGTTGAGATAGTGAATTGGTGAGTTTTTGTTAAATGTGAGCCTAAATCATCACAATTAAAAGAACCAAAGACTTAAACTACTTCAGTCTGTGTGCATTGTATTTATTTAATACACGAGTTTCACAATTTGAGTTGAAATACTGAAATAAATGAACTTTTCCACGACATTCTAATTTATTGAGATGCACCTGTATATATATAACTGTAAAAAATAAAAATAAAAAAACCCTTCAAATTCTCATTTAAGTGTTTTCCAAAATATAAATCCAAACCAATAAAATTTAAACTGATAAACAAATGTATTGCTATTCTGCTTGGGATATAAGAACCAGGCATTGTAGCATTCCTTGACTACATAATTCAATTTAATTTGCTACATCCTCCAAGTCGAGGCTTAAATATGGGTTATCTGAAGGCTTTTAAGTGGAGAGTATGTGGAGTAGCATTTAGGTCAAATCTCCTCAGTGCTCTCCTTGTTCCTGCTCAACAGTTCCACAAATGCTAATTGGACTATTCCGCACCACTGAAACTGTCATGTGACACTGCCTTAAGGAACAGGCCAAGAATTGTACACATTTACATGCCACTGAAAAAGTTTCGTTTTGATAACAGCCATATGCTCAATTCAAGTAGTATGTAGCTTTGTCCAGTATGATTAACTTTTCAGTCTGAAATAATGTGTAAAATAGCCTGACAAATTTTTAAACTGAAATAATGTATATCATAATCTGACAAAATCTCATGGGGACAGATTAGACAGGACGAATCCAGACCATTAATGTATCTTATCTATTTCACCAAATACTCCTGCATGCAGACCTGGAGTGTAGAGCAAGACATCGACAGACTGAGGGTTCGTCATGTACTGGGACGGATTGATCTTGTGTTTCAGAGCCTCTGCTGTGGGTCTGGGGATGATCATGGGGACTGTGGGAATGAAGACAAGAGACTTTAATACAATTGTCTTGTTTTCTTCATAGAGGTAGGGACTGAGACACACCTTGTTGTCGCTGCTTTTCATAATAGGCCAATTTGGAGGCAGCACAGACAGCCTTCTGTGTCTGTAAGCAGGCCACCACTGCATCCATAAGCAGGACATTGGTCAGTGCCTGCTGCACATACTGGGGGTCCTGATAAACAGATGAGATCACAGAACACAAAATAAAGTGTTTTGTGCATTTGTGGTTTAAACATGCATTGATCTAGAAAAGGAATAACAGTCATCTCCTCAAACAAAGAAAGAGAAACAGAAACTTGAAACCTTAATAAAAAACACATTGAACAATTTACATCTAGTGAAGTGTGTGTTTATCTAATGGCAGGAAATGGGAATGAACTAGTAGGGCATATCGAAGCATGTATGTGATTGTGAAAACTTTATTAGCATTATTTTGACAGCTGTCGGTAGACACCCTAAACACACCCTGTTACAGTTAGAAACACTGAACAGCTGCAGATTCCTTTTGTAACAGTTTTCTATTTGCTGCAGGATATATTTATGAACCAATATAATTAATTTCTTATCTTTTTTTAAGTATAATTGTTCATTAAGATTTCAAAGAATCATTTTAATTATTTGAATCTCTAGTACCTTATTTACTTTTACCCTGAAATGTGCAACTATGTGGCTTCATAAAATTACGGTTGAACCACTTTTTTAACGATGCCCTTACTACCTTTCTGTGCCTTGACCATGGTAGTTCCCTTTCTGTCTACGGAGGGTCAGAAAGCTCTCAGATTTCATAAAAAATATCTTGATTTTTGTTCAGAAGAAGAACGAAGGTCTTATGGGTTTGGAACGACATGAGGGTGAGTAATTAATGACAGAATTTTCATTTTTGGGTGAACTAACCCTTTAAGTTGACAAGAAAGGGTCGATGGTTGATTTTATATTTCATGTTTTGATTCCAGTTTTAGATATTTCACAGTATGGGTGAACTTTACCTTATGGTTGTCTGCCATCATTCTCCCAGCCCACATCTCCTTGACCATCAGGTTCCACAGTTCACACTCAGATTTTAAATTAGCCTCAAATATTTCTTTCCTTAGGCTGTTCTTGATCTTTAGAGATGGGATCCTCAAAAGCGAGAATGAAGCAGCGGAGATCTTTACTTCCTGGGTTCACAGAATTCATACGGTTACCACAAACACTAACTTCTCATTTTAAAAGTAATATTACAGATTCTGTATAACGACTCACAAACCTCAATGTCCCTAAACTTGGTAATCTCAACATATTCACGTCTGCCTGTGGTCAGCAGAAAGAGCCTCTTCTGAGTCAAGGCCATTTTACCAACACCATAACTGGTCTTCACAGAGATGGACAGCTTGTACACACACTCATTGTTGTCTAGGCGTTCCAGGACCTCAGCAGGCAGGTCAATGTCCTGTGCTTCTGCCTCGGCCTGTTTCCAGAAGGTGTAAAACACTCTGAACATCTCTGGATGAATATGCTTCGGCCCACCTGAGAAGAACAAACATATTGTAACAAAATGTTTGATATAATATCACAATAAATAGCAGAATATTTTTATTTTATTTATTATATATATTTTTAATAAATATTTATTTAATATTTTAATTTATTTTTATTACTTACTTTTGTCTAAGTACAAATGAAAATAAAACACTACAAGCCAAATTATAATATATAGTTTATAGATAAAACATTTTTAAAATATTAGAACTGTACAGTTTGAAAATTAATAATAATTTTAAGGTTTGCTAAACATTAAATATAAACTTTAATAATAATTAGTGCTGGGCAACGATTAATCGCGATTAATTGTATCTAAAATAAAAGTTTTTGTTAACATAATATGTGTGCATACTTTGTATATTTATTATATACAGGTGCATCTCAATAAATTAGAATGTCGTGGAAAAGTTAATTTATTTCAGTAACTCAACTCAAATTGTGAAACTCGTGTATTAAATAAATTCAATGCACACAGACTGAAGTAGTTTAAGTCTTTGGTTCTTTTAATTCTGATGATTTTGGCTCACATTTAACAAAAACCCACCAATTCACTATCTCAACAAATTAGAATACTTCATAAGACCAATAAAAAAACATTTTAAGTGAATTGTTGGCCTTCTGGAAAGTATGTTCATTTACTGTATATGTACTCAATACTTGGTAGGGGCTCCTTTTGCTTTAATTACTGCCTCAATTCAGCGTGGCATGGAGGTGATCAGTTTGTGGCACTGCTGAGGTGGTATGGAAGCCCAGGTTTCTTTGACAGTGGCCTTCAGCTCATCTGCATTTTTTGGTCTCTTGTTTCTCATTTTCCTCTTGACAATACCCCATAGATTCTCTATGGGGTTCAGGTCTGGTGAGTTTGCTGGCCAGTCAAGCACACCAACACCATGGTCATTTAACCAACTTTTGGTGCTTTTGGCAGTGTGGGCAGGTGCCAAATCCTGCTGGAAAATGAAATCAGCATCTTTAAAAAGCTGGTCAGCAGAAGGAAGCATGAAGTGCTCCAAAATTTCTTGGTAAACGGGTGCAGTGACTTTGGTTTTCAAAAAACACAATGGACCAACACCAGCAGATGACATTGCACCCCAAATAATCACAGACTGTGGAAACTTAACACTGGACTTCAAGCAACTTGGGCTATGAGCTTCTCCACCCTTCCTCCAGACTCTAGGACCTTGGTTTCCAAATGAAATACAAAACTTGCTCTCATCTGAAAAGAGGACTTTGGACCACTGGGCAACAGTCCAGTTCTTCTTCTCCTTAGCCCAGGTAAGACACCTCTGACGTTGTCTGTGGTTCAGGAGTGGCTTAACAAGAGGAATACGACAACTGTAATCAAATTCCTTGACACGTCTGTGTGTGGTGGCTCTTGATGCCTTGACCCCAGCCTCAGTCCATTCCTTGTGAAGTTCACCCAAATTCTTGAATCGATTTTGCTTGACAGTCCTCATAAGGCTGCGGTTCTCTCGGTTGGTTGTGCATCTTTTTCTTCCACACTTTTTCCTTCCACTCAACTTTCTGTTAACATGCTTGGATACAGCACTCTGTGAACAGCCAGCTTCTTTGGCAATGAATGTTTGTGGCTTACCCTCCTTGTGAAGGGTGTCAATGATTGTCTTCTGGACAACTGTCAGATCAGCAGTCTTCCCCATGATTGTGTAGCCTAGTGAACCAAACTGAGAGACCATTTTGAAGGCTCAGGAAACCTTTGCAGGTGTTTTGAGTTGATTAGCTGATTGGCATGTCACCATATTCTAATTTGTTGAGATAGTGAATTGGTGGGTTTCTGTTAAATGTGAGCCAAAATCATCAGAATTAAAAGAACCAAAGACTTAAACTACTTCAGTCTGTGTGCATTGAATTTATTTAATACACGAGTTTCACAATTTGAGTTGAATTACTGAAATGAACTTTTCCACGACATTCTAATTTATTGAGATGCACCTGTATAAACACATGCATGTATATATTTAAGGAAAATTTGTTATGTTTATATGTTAAATATATTTATGTATATAATATAAATTATATGAATATAAATATATATTCAATATATATTCCAATATATATAAATATATAAAAATATTTTCAAAATATATACCGTAAGTGTGTGTCTTTATCTATACATGATAAATATACATATTACACACACATATATTATATAAACAAAAACTTTTATTTTGGATGCGATTAATCGTGATTAATCATTGCCCAGCGCTAATAATAATATATGCTTTAGAAGACAACAAATGCATTTTAAATGTAAACATGGAAAACTATCATGTTCAAATATCAAATATAGACCGATATATGCCAAAAACTCACCAATACAGATAAATTCAATCTTTATCTCTATTATTAACTGATATGGTATCAAAATATTGCACATTCCTAATGGTTTTATACAATGACAAGCTACAGCTCAAACTTACCAACAGTGAGAGCTTCAAACAATCTTTGTGAAGTGGCCATGTCCCGCACAATACCAGACTGCTGAGTGCACTTCACAAACTCCTCCAGCTGCATGGGGCTCTTGGGCAGCTCGAACTTTTTCACGTGATTGTCTGATTCCTCATGTTCGCTCTTTTCACTGTTCTTCACCTGACAGATGAGCCGTTTGAGCTCAGATCTCTTCTCTGCTTGGACCTTCTCCTCATTCTGCAGAGAGTCTGCCAGCGTCTTCACCAGCTCTCCAGGAAAAATCTCAATATCTGTTTTGTAGAGGTTCTGGAAGTCACTAAGGGCATCCAATCGCTTAGAACTCAGCATGTTGATGAGGCCACGCAGGTAAAAGTATCTTGCTAGCAGGGAGGAATCATCAGGTGGGCTGGCTGAAATGGCTTTGTTCAGCTGGAGGATAAGATCTCCAAAGTATTGAAGTACAATGGGGTAGTTCAAGGGAGAAGGGAAATCTGGGAGCTGGAAGATCTTGACTGGCCTGACTGGTATATTCATAGCTTTTGGGATAAGGAATTTTATAAGGTTGATTAGTAACACATATTACGATAATCTAAATACGAAACTTAGCTGTGGCGATCAATTACAGTACTGCAGTTCTCTTACGCTTTTCAGGAATGATCTTAGTTGGAGACATCTGTTTGAGGACACTCAGGTGTTTTTTGTTGTCCAGGTCAGGGAGACTTGAGCCCAAACGTTTACTCAAACCTCTGTCTAAAGAACCATTTCTCAAAACTATTTCCTTTATGGTGGGTCTGCGAGTGTAATCCATCGATCTATTCAATCTACAGAAATTAATAACAAATTATTCAACAAAAGAACAACATATATTTGAAACAGAAATTGTCTTTTTTTGACATAAATGACTTTACTATCACTTTTTATTACTTTAATGCATCCTTGCTGAATAAAAGTATTAGTTTCACAAAACAATTGTATTATTAATGTGGAAAATCTGTCATTCTATACAACTTACTTTTGGTCTTCTGTCTGAGTACTAAGCTCCATTTGGGTAAATTTATCTATTTTTCCATTCAAACGCTCTTTCAGGAAGGAGTGGAAAATGTGTGTTTCCAAGACCTGTCATGAATAAAAAGACATCAGTCATACAGTTCTATTTCTAAAGGTTTAAGACCAAACATATTTTTAAATATAAAGTCACCTTTTTATAAAATGGCTGATCGCCAGGCTCCCTGGTCTTCAGAAACTCATCAGTGTTAAAAACTCTGTGTTCGTAATTAAGGTAATCACTGACATCTCTGGAAAAAGGAGCAATATTTTTAATTATACATGTGTAGAAGATTCAAATTCAGTTAGTTCAAAAGTCAGTTCTAGTTTTCTGTACAGGCTCTTATTATTACTGACCTAAACATGTTAACGATGAGCTCCAGGGTGATGTTTTGTATTTCCAAATTAAGCCTGTGTTGCCAGCGTTGTCTCTGCATCCGCAGCTCATTAAGATTGCTACAGATTCTCTGATGAACCATTTCCAGGTCATAGTGTAATTGAAGACCTTTCCTTCTACATGAAGATCCAGCAAAACAATTACAAATCTGACAAACACACGACCGTTAATTATATAATGGGACCTGGGGCATATATCATGAAGCCGGTTTAGCTGGCCAGCCAGGTAAGTTTTAGTTTAGATTGCACAATTATTTATAAAATTACTATACCCTTACACATGACTACACATGGAGTATTAGTGAAAGATCAAAGTCTGTTTACAGAGAATATTTATGATCGACATCATGGTACCAAGAAAGCCTGATTGGATTGTTTGGATTTGTCAACTTGAAACTACTATCATGGTACAGGCCCCTGGTCTCACCAGCCAGGTCTGATGATGTGAGTTTATTAATATCTTGTATATTTTGATTATTCCAATAGAATAAAGATTCTTAGAGTTAGCATTTAAATATTTCTTACCGACACTTGAAACGCTCAGCAGCTGCTTGTGGGGTGTCTGGGACGTCAACGTAATGACAGCCAGAGCAGGACACGGTTCCCTCGTCAATATCAATCAGAATCAGGTCATCCGTTAACTGATAAACAGACAATGACTTCACAGATCACACAGAGCTTGACAGGCTGTTGATTTAAGTAAAAATCATACATTTCTCAACATATTAAAGTTAGCTAGGGACAGTTTTAATTGAGATAAATAAATCAATTTTATATATTTTATATGAACTAAAGCAGGGGTTTTCAAATTTCAGGTTTTCAAAAATTGCAAGGGAAAATTATGTTCCTAAAATATAAAGGCATTTATAAATACACAATTATACTGTGTGAAAAATATTAATCGTAATATTAAAAATACAACTTCAATTAATTAACCATTTTAAAATTAATGAATTATTTACAATGAATAATTGTCTAAATTAAATAATTGACTTTTATTATTATAATAGTTTTGGTATTGTACTAAAGCCAAAAGAAATGATCAAATATTATAAAGTATTATTAAATGTTTTGTATTAAGTTACATTTTAATACAGAATAAAAAATGCCATCAATAGAAATAATCAAAAGCTTTGTCTCCACTCAGATTTTCCCCAGTCCCTCTATCACCTTATTGTGGACCCCAATTTAAAAAACCCTGAATGAACAGCTGAATGAGTTAATAGGGACCGTTTACCTTGGCAACGTCCTCATAGTGGCTGATGTGGCATCCCATGAGGAAGGCAGTTGGTGCCATAACAAAGTCAAGCATCTGTTGGGACAGTATAGGCACCAGTGGGTGCTGCCAGTGCAGGGGCCAAATATACAGCATGAAACACTCTACGATCAGGGTCAGTTTGGCCCAGTCCGAGGAAAAGAACACCATACGTTGCTCTGTGAGTATACTGGCTATGATCTGCAGGGGAACAGAGACATTAAACATTTTTTCAATGTGATGTGGACCAAAACTTTCAGTAACATTTTTGTTTAATCAAAAAGATTTTACAAATATTTTTTATCTAAAATTGACTGGTTGTGATTTTCATACTGTCTGTGTTTACTCAAACAGCTAACAAAGAAAACCCCTCAGTTATTGTTGTTTCCATATTAAGTCATCAGCATTTATATTTGACCTGTAGCAGCTCTCTGGACTTGAAGCAGAGGAGTGGAAGATGTAAGTCCAGGTTGATAACAGGGTGATTTTTATCTTCTCTGGATGGAAGGACAATCGTCAGAGGTCGCAAGGTGAACATCTAACATGTAAAATAATGTAAATATATTTCACATGTATTATGTATTTTGTCTTCACATTATAACATATCATAGACTTTTTCACGTTACAGTTTTATTTCAGTTCTCTAATTTGGAAAACTTTAAAAGAACCCACCACATACAGCTGACCAGGAGGAGGAACTGGAACTAGAGCCAGTTTAGCAGAGAACTCCTTCACTTGCTCTTCCATATCAGTCATTTGACAGATTTTGATTTGACCTAAGAGGCTGCGGATGGGAAAGTGAAAACTCAGGAAATGGAAGAAAAGGTGGTGTGTGTCATTTTAGATGTTAAACTGCTTTCTCCTATATGTAGAGACAACTACATATTGTAAGTTTAATTCTCAGAAATACTGTGGCTCTGAAGTGATATCAAAACAAGCTCTTTTGTTTGTAGTTTCCTGCTTCAATTCAACTAATGCAAATAATGCGTTCTGTGTATGAATCTAGTACTGCTGATAAGCCTCTTGTTATGTATATCGAGCGCTGAGAACCAGAAGGGTGTAAGTGACATTTCACCAACTTTACAGGAGGGCCAAAACAAAAATTGACCATAGTTTGATCTGATTTTGTGTACTAATTTCAATCTTTTATAATAAAAATGTGTACACACATGGATAACAGTATACTTACTGAACACTATTTTGACATTTATTCAGAAAAAAAAAATCCATTTTTTTTTTTTAATTAAAAAAAAAAGTCACACACCCTTTTGGCACCAATATTTTATTCAATTTTGTGTATAAAAACATGGGCATATCTGCTGACAATATGAACAAAACATTACATTAATGAGTTTCAAAGAAATAACAATCGATTGTGATTAAATAAAATATCACATTAAAAAGCTCTTACACCAAATTAGTTAATTGAATGTGATTAATTTTACTGAAATAGTAATCTCAGGCACATGACAATTTGGTCAAATGGTTGATTGAAAAGCCTTTACAGATGCCCTCCCTATGAAAAATAAATATACAAAAATGTATTTGAAATACATTTATTTCATGCTATACTACAAATACATTTACATATTATTTACATATCACTAAACTGGTATACTTAAAGTTTGCTAAATTGGAACAACAAACTTTGTACTTAATGCACTTTAATTGTAAGAAAGTAGTGCTGAAGTCTAACTAAAGATATACTGAAGTATATTTGATTTTGCTAAAAGTGAAACTATTGCAAGTACACTTCAGGTACAATTTAAATATAATTTAGCATTTAAAGACCGATATAGCATTTTTATAGCATTTAAAGGCTGATATTATTCGAAGATCATACAGCCCTCATCAATAGTGTCATTAAAACACATTTTAGGCTTAATATTGAGAAATGTGCATTGTGCATAAGTAGTACTCCAAATAAAGTTTAATTATAATTTTTATATCAGTAAGTATCAAGTGACATGTCAGTAAATAGACAATAAATAAAGTAAATAAAATGTTGATTTTATAGATTTGAACTAGTATGAATGTGTGTCATAAAGAACGGTTCAGATGAAATTGTGAATTATACATGAAACAGTAGTCTACTCTGATTGGCTGACTTGTAAAGCTTGGTGTCCACATACAACTGTGGGATACTGTCATTTGTGCAGAGTGAGTAAGTCTTTCTTTTTCACAGCAGTGATCCCAGGTGAACATCTGTATAACGTTTTACTCGCTGCATTTCTTGTGTCCTTTCCCCAGTCATATCCTTTGTCTGTCTGTCTGTCCCTTCTCTGCATTCTCTCTTGTTGCTTAGCAATAACTGAGTGCCTTTATGATAACACCCATAGTAAAATAAATAAATAATTAAATAAATAAAGACAAAAAAGTAATATATTTAAAATACATTTATTTCATACTACGTATAGTTCAACTCTATTAATATATTTACTGACATATTGCTCAAGACTTACTGATATAAAAATTATAATTAAACTTTATTTGGACTACTACTTGTGCACTATGCACATTTCTCAATATTAAGCCTAAAATGTGTTTTAATTTCACTATTTATGATGGTCTTTAAATGCAAGATATTTAAGTATACCTGAGGTATACTTGCAATAATTCCACTTTAGCACAATCAAATATACTTCAGTATATTTTTATTTAGACTTCAGCACAATTAAAGTGCATTAAGCACACAATTTAAAATTCTTCCAATTTAGCAGACTTTAAGTATACCAGATTAGTATACTAAAGGTATAATTGCAGGGTATTTTTATTAAGTACATAAATATGTAAATGTATTTGTAGTATACTTAGCATGAAATAAATGTATTTCAAATACATTTTAGTATATTTATTTTTCACTAGTGACATACCATCAGAATGTAAGTTGTCGGTTACTACCCGCGAGCGAGCTACACCTCGCTGACAATGAATTCTGGATATTTCATTTTCTCCCTCATCATCCAGCTCTTTGTCACAAAATAAGATTAATATTACATCTTCAGCAGTAAAAAACTGGTTTCTTCTCATGGTTGACCTACCTGGCTTACATGTGGTGTCAGCTATTTTGACTCAAGTGCTATCCACAGGCTTTAGCCACAATACATTTCTCAGTGCCAATGGGGCGTAAGTGCAGTTACGGCCTTTTGGCACCAACTGGTTTAGTATGTTCAGAGTTAAGTATTTTGGTTTCTAATGAATAACTGCAAAATTATTAAGAATTCACTTGTATCCTTTTGGCAGTAGAAAGAGCTCATCAAGAGCTTTCATTTGATATATATATCTCCATTTCGCCCAAAATGTCACTTACGTCCTTCTGGTTCTCACCCTCGATATTCTCTTCTGTATCCCAAATATTTTCTTTTTTCCCAACATGTGAATAAATATCTTGAAACTTGACTCTTACCTGGACAGACAGTCCTTGAGCGCATTGTAATACGGGTGTTTTGATATAACACATATTGCATAAGCAATGTAGTGTTGTGGAGACTTGTTCAAGGACCGGTGTCCATTCTGCATTCCTTCCTGTATAACAGGGTTTAAAACAAAGCGTCTGAATATGTCAGTGCCTTAATCAAAACGGCATCATCAGAACGCCACCACAGTCTGGAAAGTACTCCCAAATGCATTTTCAATTTCATTAATCAATGGTATTAGTTTTATTTTGGCACCTTAAAACAAATTATATTCATATGTGTGTGTGTGTTGCCTATATATGTATGAAACATGACTGGACAGAGCTATATACAATAATGTGACGGAATTCAAGATTCATGCATGTCCGATGTCCTACTTTGTCCTAATATGTCCTATGTCCTACTTTGAATAACCAAATAAGGCACATTAAAATGTTACTATTTTAAACACATATTCAATCCACAACATGCAAAACAGTAAGAAATAAGCTGACAATCAATTGCCTAAAATTCAGAAGAAAAAAAATTTGCATATTTCACTGTTAGCAGGAACACACTTTGAATTCAACTTCATTTTGCCTTCATTTTTTAACATTTCTGCTGATTCAAGCACAATAACTGAAACAATTTAGGTATTAAAATGAACAGGAACAACTGCAAAAGTGTTCACTAAGATCGACAAGTAGCTGGGATTGTCTATGAACAGATAAATAATCTTACATCTTAACATTTTAAATGTTATCTTACATCTTAACATTTCCTTCAGCATCTTATATTCTACCCATGTAAATGCAATAAAGAATATATATATATGTGTGTGTGTGTGTGTGTGTGTGTGTGTGTGTGTGTGTGTGTGTTATATTACTCCAAAGAGTAATGAAGTTTAAGAAAAACTAGAGCAACTTCCAGTTATAACATCACAGTTATTCGGGACACACTCATAAACAGCAGGTTAAAATCAGCACAGGTGATCTGTTAATACACAACCATAATGAGAGATTATCTGACCTGTATTGCTCTATAATACTGGAGAACTACTCCATGAGACTGGTTTCCAAACATGTCAGTGAAGACTAGGAAGTGAAATTGTTCATCCTTTTGCTCCTTAGTTATCGGAAGCCCACCTGATTTAAAAGAAAGAAATAGAATGTTAGTCTAATCTAATCATTCTAAACTAATGTCGCAGCTACTGTGAACTATTTCACATTTACAGTATGAATTGCTCTTTATATAGTTAACACCTTTATTTTTATGCTCTTTATACTGCTGTGTGCTGCTGACCTTTGCCACCTTCTACAGAGATTTTAAACCATTTCTCAAGTATTACACTGTGTAATGTACAAAGATCTGCATGGAACAGGGTTGCACCAGATGCACTGACATGATTCAACAACCAGTCAGGCTTTTGCACATAAATTTGTTTCACCTGGAAAGCAGAGTTGTGGCAGAGCCACCAGATCCAGGTCTTTGGGAACACTAACATTCTCTGTGGTTCCTTCTTTGGGGTTTTCAGCCTTAATAACAGGCCTATCATTTTTCTTCTTAATGAAGAAGCGCTGTTGCTGGGTCTGGCTCAAATTTCTCTCGGCTGTTTCACTGAGACTCTCCTTAGACACAAACGGAGGTGCATGGACCTGCAGGACCTCAGGATCGAGCAGCGGTAGAGGACTTCCATTCACCTGCAGCAAAGACTGGACACAATGCTTTTTCAAGATCACTGACTGGAGACTTAATCTGATGAGAGTGTAAACATTATTTTAAACCATTTTTTTTCAATAGCAATATTCATTTTTAGGTACTAAATAAATAAAATAATTTCAAGAACGCTGGCACCTTTCAAACAAACTACTCCTATGAACCTCTATTAATTTAAAAAAAAAAATAAATAAAAGGAAGTATTTCCTATAAAATAACCATATTTTATCTTTTGAATTAAGGGTTAACTTGAAAATGAAAATAAAATGTACCCAAATCAATAATTCCATCACATTATAATCTATAGCTCTGGGCCTGTCCCATCATGTTTGATGCACATGTTGTTTTTATATAAAGAGATCCACTGTTGTAAAGGCGGTGCCTTACCTCTCATAACAGAAATTATTTTACCTGGGACAGCTCCTTCAGTTTATCATCTGCAGGTCCAACAACGACACATGCTTCCAGTAATCCTGAAAGCAGACCGTCTGCCATTGGGAGTCAACAGGATTCGCACTCCTCATAAGATCTGTAAACAGAGAGATCAGTGAAGAAAATATACATATTCACATCCATGTAGAAATCTCTTTTTTGTAGTTCCTGGCTGCAAATTTATTTTATTTTTTTTTTTTTTTTTACGTTATACATTTATTTTACATTAACACTGTAGATTATATGTGATAAACTTTAAAGATGCAATATTAAATTTTATATACATTAAGACCTGAAGTCAGGGATAACACAGCAACACAGCAGCATGGTTGTGGGAACAAAGAAGAAACAAAGAAAGCTATTACACTGGCACCCCGGAAACCACAGATAAAAGAGATGTGTGTCACTAATCTCATTTTCCTGCCCTGGGAAGTTCCAGGGTTAAATTTGACTCATGTGTGTGTTGCAAGAGTAAAATTAAAAAAAAAAATAAAAATTCAGAACAGCTTAGGCTAGAATATTTAAATAACTGAAGTGGAACATGTTACTATTTTAAACATATATTCAATACACAACTGAAACATGCAACACATTGCAAAAATATTATGTGCAAGCCAAACTAAATACAAAAAAACGGTATCAAAGGAGCTGTAAGTGAACAGAAAAAAAGAAAATTCTAATATTTTACTGAAGCTTAGTCAGTAAAAACATCAACTGCTTTTATTTTGTCTAAATTTATTAACATTTTTGCTAATTCAAGCACGGTAACAGTAATAATTTAAGTATTTACCCTAATAGGAATAACTGCAAAAATCGACGAGTAGCTGACGTACTATAAACAGATAAATATTCTTAAAGTTGTTATATAAGGCGATAACATTGTAAAGTTTTTCTTAAAGTTTATATTCTAATCATGTAAAATTCTCATCTTTGCTGGAAATGTAAGAATGCACGCACCTTTGTCGATCACCGGTATTATGAAAGTGAAATTACGCACGGGACAGGTGTAGAGACAAAAGCACGGGATACACTCCACACTCTCCACTGAGAAGAGTGATCTGCGCATGCGCTCTACAGTCAACAGGCACTGCACGTTCGGAACTTGCGACCATTGTTGCTTTTGGGAAACGCACCACTGACTGTTTATGGAAGATGCCTAGAGTCTAGAATGATCTGCTTGGGTTCATTTGATAAGGTAAAGCAGCAGCAGGCAGACATCTACGTTTGTTTCTATATCAGTAACCATTCTTAGACTAAAAGCATTCATTGTATAAGACCCATCAACCCATCAAACTGCTGTTTGTTCTGCAAACGTAAACAAAAATGTTGCTAAAACATTCAAGTTTACTCACCCTCAAATATGTTGGTGGATTTTGATGTGAGAAGACAACACACTGTAAATCCTAACTCATTCATGACACTAAATTTTAGCGTAGAGTGTACAGTTAGTCAAAATTGCAAAATAAATAAATAAGTAAATAAAATAATAAAATAAAAAAATACAAAACCAACGAAAAAAACATGTATGTTCACACAAAAACACATCTAATATATTAGCTTTTTTTTAATGTTAATAGTTGCTGATTTTGGAATTAATAAAGCCTAATGTGTACAGTATACCGTGTATTCAGTGTTTTTCTTAAAATAAGATAAAGTGATGAGATAAAATGCCAACTCAGTGTTCTTTATTGTGTTTACTATGTATTACCGTTTTAAATAAACAGTTGAGTCAGGTTGCTTTCCCATTTTTATATATATCTGTTTTTTTATTATTCTATTTATTTATTCGTTCATTTTTGATGAAGTAAAAAGAGAAGAGATTGTTATGACAATTTAAAATATTTAATTGAACCAACAATGATTTGGTAAACTAAACTAAACTAATGAATAATAATAATAATAATAAATTAACAAGCAACACACACGCGTTGTTTAGATATGAACGTTATTCAAAAGTGAGCCCTCTGTGACGTCACAAAACAATTAGAACGTGTCACGTGTTAGTATTTAAATGCTTGGAACTCACTTGCTCACTTTGTTGGTTGAAGTTTCGGAGTAGTCTTTTTTCAGAGTGAAAAAACTGCGTTATCATGGGACTGTTTTCACGACTAAAGAAAGCGTTTAAAGTGGAGCGTGCACACGAACCCCAACTCGGTGTGCAGCTCAAAAACCCGCCCATCACGGCGGAAAACCCTTCTCATCGGCTCGATGAGACACCTGCTGGTGCTGATGGGATAGCTGAAGGGAGAAAGGAGGCAGGGAGACAAGAGAAAAAGAAGAAGAGGTTTTGGAGATGTGGCCCTCATCACTTTTTTAGCCGAAGAGGAACATACAACGTGGCTAAAGCAGAGAAAGGGAACCAAAGTGATGCGGGATCGTTTCTGAGACTTACTGATGGTAAAATCACATATGATGATAAAAGTTTTGATTAAAGGGAAATTATATAAGTTAGGGAAAGTTCTGTTGTTCTCATGTACAAAAAATAAAAAAATTAAAATAATAATAAAAAAAAATCACTGGCCCAGATACTGCTCACATTATCACACCAAACATTTTAGAGTGACAGTTTAAATATCACAAATTAAATGAATTTAAATATTTTTAGCCTATTACACTTAGGCTAACTAAAACCATAAAAATAAATTTCGTTACTTTAAATAATATAAACATCAGCCGAAATTAAATCAAATATTTTAAAACAGTAAAATCATTTCAACTAGTTGTCAAAGCAACATTTCTAATTTTCATTTAGTTTAATTTGATGTACTAAAAATTAAGGCAAATCAAATTAAGTCAAATCAAATTAAATCTGAAATAAAAATGAATATTAACTATGTAGACATATTTAAAAACAGAATAACTAACAAAAAAAAAAAAATACAAAAACACGCAACAAAATTAATAAAACCTTAAAATTAAAATGAAGCCTAAAAATAATAGTAAAATAATAAAGCCCAGTATCTCAATGATAATAAAATTACACTGATTCTTAAGATAGCTTTAGGTGTCAATGTCATTACCAAAACAGTCAATACTCTGAATGTTAATTCAGAAATAGATTTACATTGTCTAAAGAAATTTAGATTTTCTAAAGAATTTTTTTTCTCATAATTTTTGTTATTAATATTCCCTCTTTAGATCAGACTTCTCTACAACATATCCCTATTGTAGAGATCCAAGATTATCAAGAGCCTTTAGCCTCTGAAGTCCTCCCTGCTGTAGAAGAACAGCAGGAGCAGGACGTCCTCCAGCCTCAGGACGTCGACACTCCAGTTAGTTTGACTGAAGAGGACAAAGTGGAAGAGCTGGACAAGGGTAAATTTACTGCCATAATCCAATTCTCAGTTTCCCGGTGGATAGATACATTAGGTGTCATTACCAAGTCAGTACAAATTTTAATAAAAAAAAATAAAAACAAAAACAAATCGATTTACGTTGTTTGGAGATTTCACTTTTTTCCAAAAGTGCCCTTCAATGAAAAACTAATGTCATTTTAGTATGCAATATTATATTCATATTATTGGTATTCCCCACTTTAGATCAGGCTTCTCTACAACACATCCCTATTGTAGAGATCCATGACCTTCCTGAAGCTTCAGCCTCTAAAGTCCTCCCTGCTGTAGAAGAACAGCTGGAGCAGGACGTCCTTCAACCTGAGGACATCCACGCTTCAAATAGTTTGACTGAAGAGGACAAAGAGGAAGAGCCGGACAAGGGTAAATTTACTGCCATAATGCAATTCTCAATTTACCAGTAAAACAAATCGATTTACATTGCTTGGAGATGGTTATTTATTTATTTATTTTGTTTGTTCAAAAGTGCCCTTACATGAAAAATTACTGTAATTTGTGAATTCTATATTTTATTCATATTATTGGTATTCCCCACTTTAGATCAGACTTCTCTACAACACATCCTTACTGTAGAGATCCATGATCTTCAAGAACCTCCTGAAGTCCTCCCTGCTGTAGAAGAACAGCTGGAGCAGGACGTCCCCCAACCTCAGGACTTCCACGCTTCAGTTAGTTTCTCTGAAGTTGACAAAGTGGAAGAGCTGGAGAAGGGTAAGATTACTGCCTTAATCTAAAACAATACTCACATTCTCACAGTTTTTCAAAAGTTCCCCTAAATGAAGAACCACTCTAATTTGAATATGTATATATGCAATATTTCATTCCTATTATTTATCTGATTTGATTCATGTTATTCCCCTCTTCAGATCAGACTTCTCTACAGCAAATTGTAGAGATTCATGATCTTAGAGAAGCTCCAGTCTCTGAAGTCCTCTCTGCTCCTGAGGAACAGCTGGAGCGGGATGTCCACACTCCAGTTAGCTCCACTGAAGATGATGAAGCACAGGAGCCAGACAACAGTAAGAATAATAAATATATGAGAATTAGTAAGTAAAATGTAATTACAAATTATAAAATGCATAAAAATTAATGCTGAACATTTATTTATCTTTCAATAGGCCACATTTTCTGGCGATACGAATTCGGCCACAAGCTGGGTGAAGGAGGCTATGGCTGTGTGTATGCAGGAACTCGATGCAAGGATGGCCTGAAGGTTTCATTTTTTTTATTTACTCTTTTTTACATACAAAACTTTCCATACCTGTTAAGTATTCATGACTGGAATGATCTCTGTGCACATGCTAATTGTTAATTCTTTGTTTTGTTGATCAGGTGGCTGTTAAAATTGCCGACAAGACACCACATATGCCATATATCAGAGTTGTAAGTAGCCTGCGCTCTTTATATTATTGCTTCTCAGTCAGTTTCCCGTTTCTAACATCTTATATTCATGTTAATCTAAGAAAGCACCTCCATCTAAGCATCAAATGTTCTTTCTTTTAGCCTGGTCATCCCAAACACCTCCCAATAGAGATTGGCCTGACACTCATGGCCAATAAGGGCCCCAGCGTACCACAGATAATCAAACTCCTGGACTGGCAGGATAATCCAGATCACTACGTCATGATCTTGGAGCGGCCCATGCCCAGCATGAGCATGTTTAATTTTGTGAAGCTCAGAGGAAAGCTTGATGAGAACATGGCAAGACATGTTATGTGGCAGGTCATTCTTGCCGCTAACATTTGCTGTGAGCGTGGCGTCTTCCATCGCAATATAAAATTGAAGAACCTCCTGGTGAACCCGGACACGTTTGAGGTCAAGTTGATCGACTTTGGGTGCGGCACGCTCATGAAGGACTTCGCCTACGTGGCCTTCAATGGTATGTTTGATGATTTACTTGCAGGTTGTTTAACTCATCGAAACACATCCTGCTTTAGAAATGCATTAAATACCAAAATATCTTCCCTTTAGGCACAGAAATATTCTGTCCACCGGAATTTGATGTCGACGGCAAGTACCATGCAAAGCCGGCGACTGTTTGGTCACTGGGGATCCTGCTGTTCGTGATGGTGTGTGGGTACAATCCAGACGAGAAAGACCTACACAGGATCAGCAAAAATGTCTGGTCTGACTCTGACCTGTCACAAGGTGAAATCTTCATCAAAGAACAAAGTTGGACAATTTGACTTCTAATATGAAAGTATACAATTTGAAATCTAAATATAAAAGGTTTAACATATAAATTAATAATCAGACATCTCTTGCATCTTTTTGAACAGAATGCTGCCAGATGATCCACGATTGTCTGCAGCCTGATCCGCAGCGGAGACTTATCCTGGAGGAGATGCAGCTCCATGACTGGTTTATGGTACTAAGATTAGAGACTAAGATTTGCTAAATGTTTGTTCATATAATCAGTCTCAATAAATTTACTCTAAATGTAATATATTTAGATAAATAACACTGATTTACATTGTTGTTTCAGTTCGTGGAGTAATGGAGAGCAATAAAAAACAGCTCCCCTTCTTGACCACACTTATTTTCTGTCTTCAGTCAGCTTTGCGTCTGGCATCCTGACATGAGTGGCCTTTTCATCCCTCTGCTTTGGCCTTGGCGTCTGGTAGCACCTGGCACCTTGATGTGGCATTATTTATATTTAAAATTCATTCTAGATATTTGTGTTAAGTATTAGGATATTTGTATTTGTATTAAGATATTTATAAGGACTGTGTAATGTGTAATTGTAATTTTTGTAAGTGTAATAAGTATAATAATAGTATAGTAATAGAATAAGTATAATAGAATAATAAGTATGTTAAATGTATTAAGATATTTGTATTAAGATATTTATGCACTGTTATATTAACAGAGAGAGATTGTAAATTGGACTGCTGTAACCAGTCTCTCTCTCTCTCTCTGTATACATATATATAAATAAAAATAAAAAAGTCTCCCATTCACCACTATACATTCATCCATGACACAAAAGTTTAGTGCAGAGTGTACACAAATATTCAGAAATGTCCAAATGACATTAAAAAACTTCACTTCACATTCTATACAGTATGTTTGCTTGACAGAACTTTTGATTTAACTGTAGTAAGTAAGATTTATAAAGCACATTTAGCCTATACGTTCAATTGACAACACATACATTCTGCACTTAGCATACAATTTAACATAAAACATGATCAAAATAGTCTCTGCCAGCTCATTCAGGTGTTTGGTATTTCATGACATTTTATCAAGAGCAACTGCAAACAGCATTATAAATAAAGAGACATATTCTGCCTACTGTGCAGGTTACACAGCCCAGCTGTAAATGCTGTGACTGCTGCAGATCATCAGAACCGACTTATCCAGACGTTAAAAACATTTTCATCTCAACATGCTGTAAGGATGAAATGTGTTCACATGGATGTGAAACAAATGTACCATATTGGTTCTAATCTCTGTCTGAGTCCTTTAGCAATGAGTGGCTCGCCGGCAAGATGACGTTCGGCTTTATGACAGAAACAGACCTAGTGTGATTGTACAAAATACTGTGATTGTGCCTGACTCTGCTACACTGCCAACAGTTTACAATTCAGTCCGATATGTACTGCCATCAGAACACGGTCCAGCCAGACTGATTTTGAGGAGCTTGAAGAAATTAGGGTTTGTGAACACAAATTTCCTGATATAATTATGCTTGTCATTAGAAAAAGACCTTTAAACTCAACTGATCATCTGAAACAGGAAATTGTGTTATTGCAACATGAACAATATTTGGACTGAAGGACCAAAGATGATTGAGATCTTAGCCAAAAGATGAAGAAGATGTTTAAAGCATACATTAATCTGCCATTAAGCTCTGAAGGGCACAATAGTGGTAGTTCATGGATCAGCTTTTGGTGGCATTGATCATACAGTCATCCAGTTTCCAACTCAGATCTTTAACCACTGGACTACAGCACATTTGACAGATGCTTTTGATCCAGAGGTTTTACAGGATTATATCTGTAGCTCTGGTTGTGGGTGTTTTTTTTTTCAGAGGCTGAGTGATATTAGAGCAACTCTGTGATTTCTGTCACAGCCTGGCTCCTCGGCTTTATCATACACCAATGATGAATATAAGTTTTGATCTTTAAGACTTCCTAAAAGTGTATTTTAAAAAGGTAGAGTGTCTTTTGTTAATCTTGATGACAATATTTATAATAAACTCAACACACTCATATATGTTGCCAGGACCTTGTCTTTGGTTCACAGTAACTAACACTAAATGTAAATAAAATGTTAAATATATGTTGCTCATGTTTAAACAGCAACACATCACTACTTTTGCACGGCCTTGTTTGCGATTTTGTGTTTCGTTACAATATAAAGACTTATAAAGTTCGGAAGGAGCATGTTTATCTTATAACGATATATTAAAAGCTGCTTACCTCGCTTCTGTGATCATCCTTCAGCCACACCAACTTAACTGTTTCTGCTATAGTTTCAGCAATTAAAATAATCCATGGGGTACGACTATAACCTTCGACGAATACGCTTCACTTTTTTGTCACATGACTAGTTTTTAAATAATTGATGTGAGAAACATTAGTCTGTGCTTTAGGTAAACGAACTGGCATGAAAGCGTAGCAAGTTGTAAACATCAAATGTCTGCAAAGGGGTGTGTGTGTAGTCTATTTAATGATTAACAAATAAAATAATTTAACCCAGTTTATTGTAAGAAAAATATAAATGTATACACGCAGGTTAAGCATCTCCTTTCACTAACTTAACTGCTAAAAGTAGTAATAAAACAATAGCTTCAAGCCCTATTTTTTAACTTTTACCCTATTCATTACACAGCGTAATTCACTCTGTACAGCTGATTTCCCATGCAAATTATTTTGTAATTTGCATGGGAAAATAACTCTTCTAACACTGCAGAAATCGTTCAATTGTAACTTCACGATAATGATTTTATTTTTCCTTAAACACAGTTCGTGGATATTTATGCATCACCTTATGAAGGTCTACTCGTGCCACCCAGTGATCGCTGACCTCGACAGCACATTGTGTGCTACAGTTTCAAACAAACAAGCATTCAAACAGGGAAAAGTGTCAAACTTTCTCTTTATCGAAACTTAACACCTGGAACCATTATAAACTTTCAATTTGGTTCAAACACTAAACAGTCACAACAGTACCACATACACAAAAAATGATTAAAAAAGTGTTCACCTTGTTTATGAAAAACACACACAAAGGAAAAACTTCCTGTTTGATAAAATAGGATACAAAGCCAGCCTACTAACCTCTGTACAGATGTCACACTTCCACCAATATGTCTAATCTACATTTATGAGCATACAAGGCCATAGCTTAGTTAGTCCACTCAGTGGTTTTTTTTTTTTTTTTTTTACTAACTAGTAAATTAAATATTTGGCCTGTCTTCTTGAACAAAAAATGAGCTCAAAAACTTGTGTATAATAACTACACAACAGTACTGGAACAGTATTATGAATTTGGCTGAGAAAAATACTGCCGCTATTGGAGTGTCATCACTTAAGATGGAGGCTGAGACCAAGTAAAAATTCCCATGACTGCTAAACACACTTCTTCATTTCACACACCAATCACTGCTGTACAGCAAAGCCATTTCCTTACTCAGTGTCTCAGCTCTCCGTGTTCTTCATACCTCAAAATAGTGTACCTAAGAAAATCAAGTTTATGAACTAAAGGCAACTCTCAAAACTGAAATCTAGAATCATCAGAAAAAATGATTTGGCATTGTGCATAGTTAACGTCTAAACAGAAGTGAGCGTTTTGCGCTCAGAAGCAGCAGCCATCAGCTTTCCCCTGAGTGTTTCTTATGATATGAGGCTGAGGAGGGAAACGATAACCATTTTAACACTGATTAAATATCAGTCTAAAAAATGCAAACTTACATCTATTTAAATGTTGATTTGTAAAGTTAAATGACAAAATGCATGGAAAAAAATGTGAAATGATGTTTTCAAATGTAGTGACGTAAACCTGGTTATTAAAAAAAATTCAAACTAAAAACTGAAACGTACTTTTGTGTAGACAATGGAAATTTTGGGCACAAATAATAAATAGCTTGAGAAATAATCTCAGAAATCACATATTTGACTCAAATAAGTTTGTCTCTGTACCGTATCCACAGATTTACATTCAGCATATGTGAGAGTGTATGAATTGTAGACAATGTCCCTCTTGTTCTTTCGTCTTAACTTGCTTGTGCATTCTGGGATTTGTACTTTAATAGCTCAAGTATTTTCCGTTCTAACACTCAAACAGAGGATTTAACCTCTGGCTTGCTGAAACTGTTCCTTGGCATTGGCTTGGGTTTCTCTATGCTGTTACTGGAGGGAGCCTCTGACTTAACAGAGGTTGGGCCTTGCTCATCTTCATCATCGTCATCATCATTTTCATCATCGTCAAGTGTATCAGGGTATATAACGAGGAAAGCCGCAGCAAGAAAACCAAGAAAGGAACCTCCCGCTGCTACCATGGGGATCACTCGAACTGTACCGACGGCGTCTACGACTGCACCGAGTGCCGACGCCACCAAGATCTGAGCGATATACACCTGACACGTCAGGATGGCGCAGTCGATGCCAAAGCCTCGCCGTGAGTTTCCAGGGCTGTGATGAATGTACTATGACAATGTAAAAGAAAGATAAAAGACACTGACTGAGAGCACTGCTGCTGTGAGGAAAACTGCTGTCACAAATCAAGTGCTACTGGCAGTGAAAATGAATTCTGGAAGAGCTTATCTTTATCCAGATATAAGCACTACCATTCAAAAAGGTTAGGAAGTTTTTTTTTTTTTAATACTTTAATTTAGGAAGGATGCTTTAAACTGATCAATAGAATAAATTACTTTTTTTTTAATTGCATTATTTTACACTATTTTTTTTTACTGTATTTTACTGTAACAAATGCATCCTTGGTGAGTATAAGAGATTGAAAATTATTTAAAAATCTTAATAATTCTGAACTTTTGAATGGTAGTTTGAATTATTGGTAACATCATATATGAGTTAATAAAATGATACAGACCTCTTTGATTTCATGGTATTGTCCCAGCAGAGCATAAGGGCAGTATGACATGCTCATAGAGATGATTCCCATGGTGCTTATCATCACCATAGCTACATATACATTTGGAAAGATGGACATGATGGCTGTGCCCACAGCGTAGCCTAGAGTCCCCAACATATAGATGATTTTAATGCTTAGGTCGTAGTTGTTTAAGACCCTTTGGAGCACATCTGTGAAAAAAAAATTCTGATTATTTGGTTTGAAGAATACTCAAAATAGACAGTGACATTGAAATTGTATACAAAAAAAGGTTCACATAAAATAAAATTTGTTATATAAAATATGCGACAAATTAACTTTTTTAATATTAAAGAATTACAACAATTTTAATCTTAAATGGCAGGTAAATATAAAACTAGGAAAACAAACACAACATTCTTAAGGAAATGATAGATTCGAGACAAAAATATTTAAGACTATCACACCCTAAAAAAATCTGCTTATTCCATAAGATGGTCAAGTGAGTGTTTAAATGCAGAACTGAAACCTGATCACACTACTGGAAAAAGCAAAACTGTAATCCTCATCATTAGCCATGTTCTACTACACATAATACTACACATAAACATAAAACACACCTGAGCAGAGCGCAGCTGTAGCCGCATAGATCACAAGCCCCCAGCAGCCCATCTGCACACCCTTACTGTAGTTCTGCAGGGCGGTGGAGTTAGCAGCAGACTGGTTTTGAAAAACATCAAGAGGATATAAAGAACAATCAGTATAACATGCAGTAAAATAGAGCCTGTATCATATTGACACTTCATATTAGGAAAGTAAATGGCATGCAATGTAGACTAAAAGTAAGTAAGACAGCAATGTAACTGAAATATTCCCATACCAAGAAATGTAGTAAGAACATTGTTAAAATAGTCCATGTGACATCAGTGGCTCAACCGTAACTGTACAAAGGTACGAGAATACTTTTTTTGCGCAAAGAAAACAAAAATAACTTTATTCACCGTCCTCCATTATTATCATGAGTACCATGATGCACGTGTGTGCATTCTTCTGAGCAGCGCATGTGTGTTCTACGTCAGCAGCAGCACGTGCATGCGTCATTGTACTCTCGATAATGGCAGAGGACGGTGACATGGAAGAGAAGAATTGTTGAATAAAGTTAATTTTGTTTTCTTTGCGCACAAAAAGTATTCTCGTAAAATACGGTTGAACCATTGATGTCACATGGACTATTTTAACGATATCCTTACTACGTTTCTGGGTCTGGGGAAATTTCAGTTACATTGCTCTCTATAGTGGGTCAGAAAACTCTCGGATTTCATCAAAAACATCTTATTTGTGTTCCGAAGATGAATGAAGGTCTTGCGGGTTTGGAACAACATGAGGGTGAGTAATTAATGACAGAATTTTCATTTTGGGCGAACTATCCCTTTAAATCTATAGTTTTTATTTTATATTTCAATTACAGGACAGGGTAAAGAACTCTTCTTACAGTCGGGTCTCCTTCAAAGATGACCTGGCCCATGAAGTCTGTGTAGAACACAGCTTGTGCGATCATGGAGAACCAGGTGAGCAAGTGACATACACACAAACGCCAGAGCTGGGGCGGCATCTTCAGCATGGACAACCAGAGCAGTTTGACCGTTGTACCACCATCCCCATCCTCACTCTCTTCATCCTCCTCATTCCTGCGGGATGCAGAAATTCGACTTAGCTGCAGCTTCCGCCTTTCGTGTCGTCTATCGATTTTGTCAATGTCATTCAGGCTTCGTGAAGATTTGATTGGCCCAGCCATGTTGCCGTAGCGCCTTCGCCACTGAAAGCCCACACGTCCATGATAAGAGAAAGTGAAGGAGGGCTGGCGGTAGAAGGAAGGGGTGCGGCGACGCATTGGGACGCCAGATGGACGTAAACCAACTTTGCCTGGTTGATTGGTGGCATTCGCTGCTCCAGTGATTGGATTTCCAGAAACAGCAAAGCTTCCGTTTACAGTTGTGGCAGCTCCACAGATATGTTCCCCATTGCTATCACAATTCTGTAAGTGGTGGTCAGTGCATAGACCTGCATGGCTGTTGTTGTGGCAATCTAATGTTGTTCCATCATCTTGTAGACCCTGGAAGTTCTGGAATAAAGTTGGTTCGGTGTCACACAGAAACTGGCCATCGCGATCCAAGTCCGGGTCAAGCTCTACTGTAGCATCTGGCATGGCTAAAACCGAGTCACTTTTACTCCGCACCAGGTCGATGTTTAGAAAGTCTGTTGAAACATCCCGCTCAGAGTGATCATCCTCATGGGCTGAAAACGGCTCCTCCTCAGGGATCAGTTCTAGTTGAGGTATGAGACGAGTAGATGGAAAGCTGCCATAGAGTTGGAGAAGAGGTGGCCTTTCTTCATCCTCATCCTTCAGTACCCCTGGCTGGTTGGAGTTATATAGATGCTCCTTGATGCTGAAAAGATGAAGCGTCACAGAAATGATGAAGATGATGGCAGCAAAGAAAAAAAGGACCTGCTCTTGGGCCTTAAAAGCTCGACCTAGGAAGGTATTGGTCCAGTCCAGCCCTCCTAGCATGTAACCTAAAGCGCCTCCCAGACCTGAAAAAATGGAATTATGTCCAATTTAAAAAAAAAACATATAATTCCATCCAGCATAATGTTAAGTACACCACTGTTCAAAAGTAAATTTTTTTTTTTAATGTTTTTGAAAGAAATCTCTTATGCTCACCAAGGCTGTACTTACTTCATCAAAAATATAGTAAAAACAGAAATGTTATTACAATGTAAATAACTGTTTTCTATTTTAATGTCTTTCATGATCCTTCAGAAATCAATCTGATGTGCTGATTTTTTTTTTTTTTCAAGCTTCTTTGATGAATAGAAAGTTGCTTTACACTTTTTATCAATTTAATGTGTCCTTTCAGAAAAAAAATATTAATTTCTGGGAAAAAAAAATAAAAAATTGCACTGACCCCAAAATTTTGAACGATAGTGTATAATCACATCTTTTTCTACGTAAACAGAACATTTTTATTCTGATTAGATCTATACTAGCAAAAAATTATCTTATAAAACCCGAGTTATTTAAAGAGCTGAGAAGGTTTCAAGTATGACGCTAAAGAACAGAGTGTCTCTTCCAGTTCAGATCAATTTATCACTCCCAGTCCCAGAATATACACCTGCTGAGAAAGCATGGATATTTAGAGCCATGTCCTGTTCCTCGGTATCAGCCACATCCAGGAGGTAGGCTCTGATTGGTCCATCCAAAGCATCAGCACAGAAGTCTAGAACCACCACACCAACAACGGTCAGCACAATCCCAACCGGTTGATTACTGGGAACATCACCCAGAGACAGACCTGTTTGACACGCAGATTAAAATAAACTGTGAGGACCAATCATTTATAAAATGCAAAAATATGTATAATATGAAATATATAGGTCAAAGGCCTCCTATTTAAACAATGGTGACATGCAATTCTGTAGATGTCTGTGCGTGTTTTAAATATTATATAAATATATCAAATGATATTAATTACCTATAAGCGATCCATTAAGAAATAAGGCCACTCCTATTAACACTCCTATACAGAGTGCCAAAATGAAGGGTCTCCTCCGACCCCATTTCAATGTGCAACGGTCACTTGCTGAGCCAATCAGAGGAGTGAAAATTAAACCCAAAATAGGGCTGAGGAACCAGGTTAAGCTGTAATACTGCTCTGGGAGACCTGCAAAAGAAACAGACTGGGATCAAATCAATTCCAAGGTGCAGGGAGATCAAAACTATATTTTTTAATAACCACCTTTTGATAAAATACACCAATATGGTGACTTAAGCAACCCAGCTGAAACGGATAACCAGGCAGGTTTCAGCATGTCTGCAGTTCATTAACCTGTCATTTGCAACACTATAAACCGTTCGCATAGGAGATCTAAAATTGTGTCATAGTAATGAAGCAATCAAACTGCCTCTGACAATAAAATTATTACCAAAAGCGATGACTCAGAGTAAATAAAAAGGGCATGAGAAAACTGAAAAGAATATTTGGGATTATTCGGTTGTGATTCATAGCAAATCACATTCATAGCAAAGGGAATTTTCCATGAGTCTGGCAAGCAGAACTCGTGCCAGGACTGATGACATACTAAAACCCAAACACTTGATTACTCAAGTGAAACTTAAATGTCAGACTTCTCCTTTTTTCAAGAGGTCCAAACGTGCAAAAGAACTACAGGTCATGTGTATAATGGGATGACGACTGAGAATGTGAGAACAGAAAGTGCAGACAACAGACATGTCACATGTCAAATTTGTAGATCATAACTCTTCAGCTTTAAAGATGAACAACTATCTAACTGCATTCACATCTCTGCAGATCAGGTTAAGGTGCAGTATGAAGTAATGAAGTAATCAGCTTGTAAAATAAAGCAATAACGCTCAGTGTTACAACTCTCAAGGGCGAGAACTTAAAGAGATGGTTTTGTCAATACACACAGCATTTAATGCACAACAGGAGAGAGTTTTATCCTGTTTACTCTAAAAACAGGCTGGTTGATTGTCTATTAAACCACACTCAAAATTTCAATTATTTTACCAACTTTCATCAAGTAGGCTATTTGAGATTTTAAGGGACACATATATTTGGCTTAAACGTGCACATTAAAGCAACAAAAATAGAGTGTTTTAGGCTACAATATGCTAATTTTTTTGTGGAAATGGCCTTTCAGAGTTTAGTGGATGGATATTCTCTCGGAAAACCGAGAGAAAGAGAAATGCGCACACTCACACATTCTCTGCATTCCATGCAAACGCTACCTCGTCCATTTTTGTATGCTACTGTGAAACAAACATCCCTCTATCTTATTACCATGACACTGGGTTGGCATTGGCACAATAGTGAATCTTTACCAAATCCAAAGGAATGTCCCTGCTCAATGATTATGAATAGAGACCTTAAGCCTAGAATAATTTAAAAACACTAAATTACCCATTAACCCTCTATTTATAAATAAGTGTGCATGCCTGTTGATGTAGCATCAGCCTTTTTAATGTTTTATCTACATCTAAAGAATGCTTAAAAGATCAAAATTTTGTCATTATATACAAAATAGTGCAGGAAAATTATACAAAATGTTCATCATAGCCTAGATACTTTTTAAAATGATACTGGAGAGTTTATTTCTTCTATGGAACACAAAAGCAGATATTTTGAAGAATTAAAGTCAATAGGGTCCAAAACACCATTAGAACCCACTGACGTCCAAAAAAGATAAAAAGATAAAGGTTTGGAATGACATGTTGAGGGGTAAATTAGGACTTTCTGTCTACAGACATGAAGGAAATTAGTTGATTTAAGTTGTCAAAAGGTTTGTTCGGAAAACAGTTGATTACTAACCTAGCTGCAACAGCACAGGAGTGACTAGTGCTGTTTCCATCGCATAGCAGAATTCCCTCCCGAACATGACGGCACCGTGCATGACCCATAACCGCTTTGGGATGTGGTTTACAGAATCCTCACTAGCTGAGTCCTCTGACATCTCCACTTCCCTGTCTTTCTCCTTCTCTGCATTTTGTCCACCATTCGAATCCTTTTCTTGTACGACTGCCATTTCCAGCACCGGAACAGACTCTGTGACAGCGTTTTTGGGTGCCATGCTGGCCTGCATATACGAAGCTGGTGTCTGGGGTCTTGATCCAGAAACGGTTCCTGTGGTACTTACCCCTCACAAGTCCAGACTCTATTCTCCCCAAGCCGATCTTTCATAATCCACAGCAGGCTTCTTATTATAAAACACCCACAGTCAAAAGAGAGGTCATGTTGTTCCATATATTTGAGTGAGAGATCTACCAACCGATGCAATGAATCCTAGTCCATATAGAGCTTTGTTGGTTTAACTCATGAGTCATGTTTTCACGAAAGGAAAGAGGGGAATGGGGGAGGGCATGGAGAGCAGAACAGGTGGATGTTCCTCTCTGTGCTTCCATAGAATTACTTATTGATCTAGATGAGAGGGAGAGAGAGTGAATGAGAGAGAGAGAAATCTTGGCATTAACAAGTGATATCCAGAAAGATCAAGGCAGTGGAAAAATGTCAGTGAAAAACAAGTTGGGGAAAAATCTTGGCATTGCGACAGTAAACATAGTTTTAGCAGAAGTCTGACTTATTTGGCATATCTGTAATCCCTGGATAAAAGAAGATAAAATAATAAAGTGACTAAAATAAGGAAAAGGCTCTGAAAAGATATGTAGATACATATTCCTAAGAGAACATTTTAAAACCTTAACTGAGAAACAATTTAAATACCAAAAAAAAAAAAAAAAAAACACCTCCTGCTTTTACAAACTAACACATATACAAATTATATACATACTTTAAAAGAAAACATACATATTTAGGAATTCTTTCTGCCAGTTTTCATTTAAATGTATCTCGCGCAGTCTGTTGGCGCCCCAAACCACAGGTCTACTATCTTAAAGACTTTTTTAAACAAGAAAACAGAATTTATGATATATTTATGAAATGTAAATCTACAATAAAGTCATTAAGCGATAAGTAAGAGCAATACGTGCCATATTTTGTCGATGTACCATCAGAGATTATCTTACTATAGGGAGATGAGAGGGTCTGTATTACTTACTATTGGAGAAAGCGTAACGGCTAACTCGGATCACGTGTCCCTTAATAACCAATCAGATTACAGCCCTGACGTCACTGAATTTCAGTCAGAGTTGTGCGACACTCATTCGCCGTTTACGGATACCATAGGAATGAATCAAAGCCACTAGAAGGCAAGCCTGCAACCATTAGCCGAAAAAGCATAACGGCTAAAGCTAACGCTTCCGGTGTGGCAATACGTGGGAAAGGAGACCAGAGGCCGTTTTTTTTAATGGACGTCAATGGAGGAGAGCGTTGCGTGAACAGCTTTTTAGAGGAAACGGCTTATTTCATGAATCGAAAGCCTATCTGCTAATCTTAAACATGTTTTACACTAAACAATACTTATGGATTGAACTATTTTTAGAGTTTACCACGAAAAAAAAAATGCTGTTTTATAAGAGAAGTCACAGATTTTTTGCGTCAGGTGTGATTCAGCTTATGGCACTTCTCATTCATTCCTATGGTATCCGTAAACGGCCAATGAGTGTCGCACATCTCTGACTGAAATTCTATGACGTCAAGGCTGTAATCTAATTGGTCATCAAGGCACACGTGATCTAAGTTGACCGTTATGCTTTCTCCAATAGTAAGTAATACAGACCCTCTCATCTCCCTATAGTAAGAAAATCTCTGGGAATGAATGAGAAGTGCCATACGCTGAATCCCACCTGTCACAAAAAGTCAGTGAATTCTCTTATAAAACAGCGTGGTAAACTCTAAAAATAGTTCAATCCAAAAGTAATGTTTAGTGTAAAACATGTTGAAGATTAGCAGATAGGCTGTCGATTCATTAAATGATGAGCCGTTTCCTCTAAAAAGCTGTTTATTCAGCATAGTGAAGCCTCTACTCCATTGACATCCATTCAAATAAAATGGCCTCTGGTCTCCTTTCCCACGTACTGCCAGACCGGAAGCGTTAGCTTTAGCCATTACGTTTTTTTCAGCTAATGGTTGCAAGCTTGCCTTCTAGTGGCTTTGGTACCATCCCATACGGATACCAGAAAGCTCTCCAGAGGCGTACAGTTACTATGGTTATGTTTTCACGCGAATTGTTTGCGAATGTCTATTTGTCCCAAACACAGCTCTAAAACAGTTTGAAAACCCCTTAAAGCCTATTAGCCTATATGCAAAAGGAATATGCACTTTAGTCATATGATAAAGGCAGCAACAGTGATTAAAGTTCCAAAGGTCGTTTTAAATGAGTTAAAATTACACAATAGCACTGCAGTGGCACTATAAAATCTAACAGCACATGCGAGTACTAAAGCAATTTACATAAGAGTTTTATGTAAAAGCTAATGATGGATGAGCAGCTGATATGATAAAACTAATTTATTCTAAATTATTGTATGCTCAGATATATTTTTAAATATTTTAATTTTGATATTTAGCTTTAAATGTAGTTTATTCATTTGTTGTCTATTTTATTCCACATATACATACATATACATATATACATATATATACACATATACATACATATATATATATATATATATATATATATATGTATGTATGTGTGTATATATATGTATGTGTATATATATATATATATGACCCTGGACAACAAAACCATTCTTAAGTCACTGGGGTTTATTTGTAGCAATAGCCAAAAATACATTGTATGGGTCAAAATTATCTAATTTTTTTTTTTTTTTTTTATGCCAAAAATCATTAGGATATTAAGTAAAAATCATGTTCCATGAAGATTTTTTGTAAATTTCTTACTGTAAATGTATCAAAACATAATTTTTGATTAGTAATATGCATTGCTAAGAACTTCATTTGGACAACTTTAAAGGGGATTTTCTCAATATTTAGATTTTTTTTTGCACCCTCAGATTTCAGATTTTCAAATAGTTGTATTTCGGCCAAATATTGTCCGATCTTAACAAACCATACATCAATGGAAAGCTTATTTATTCAGCTTTCAATTTCGAAAAATTGACACTTAAGACTGGTTTTGTCGTCCAGGGTCATATATATATATATATATATATATATATATATATATATATATATATATATAGTGAAATAATTTCAACATATATGTACAGTAGTTACAAATTTGGTTACAATCTCCCACATGTAATCATTAAAAACATATCCTACCTCGTTCCTCAAAATAATCCTTTTAACCCAGAAATATTGTCCCAGATCAAGTGAAGTAGACAGGTATACTCAAGAAGTTCTACAGAATAAACTGAAGTGACACATACAGTGACAGAACCAACAATGTGTCACTAGTTTTACTTGCTGGTTACATGAGACGCCCGTGATAACTGCCCTTCCCCTGTGCACTACACTGATAAGGCTACACCCAGACGCTTCTGGCATGTAACATTCACCCCCAGAGCAGCCCAGGCCTGCTGTGACAAGAGTCAGGTGGGCGAAGGGACACCTGTGTCAGAGACTGACGTGATATTGACCTGTCTGTAAGCCCCGCCCCCCTTAGTTACTGTTGCTCCCTCGGACAAACAAACAGAGTTGCTCACTCTCTTACAATGATAGCTGTAGTGTGAAAACCTTGTCCCACAATGTTTTTGCACAATTTTGGACACAGAAGGCCACCAAATGGGAATTAAATATTCCATGGAGGGATTTATAAAATATTTAAAAATAAATATGGTGGGTAACTCGAAGCGAGGGTTTACAGATCTCAATACAAGTGGGAGAAGTCTCATATTACGGTCATCACGATCGCGGATGACAACATGCAGGATCAACACTGTTCATGGATCGCAGGGTACGATTAAATCAATGTACATTTAACCAGTTTAATATGGAGAGACACTGAAATGTAGACCTTCGTTTATGTGTTTTTGACCTACGCTGTACAAGACGCGAGAACAGTCCGCTATTTAGGTTTGTATGTTAACATGGACTCGCTAACTTTAACATTAGCTAGTTTTAGCCAGAGAGAGACACTGAAATGCTAAAGCACAAGATGACATTAACGTTCTGCTTGAGCAGATGAAAATTGTAAATTAATGAGTGTATGACAACCAGAAAATGAACGTTTTTGTCTTCATTTGTATTGTTGTTGAATACTTAGGGACATTTTGGTCTGTTTTGTTTGGATTCAGGAAATGTAATAAAATAAATTATATTGCCCATCCTCTCAGGATACCTGGAATCAGTGTTACAAGTACACCAGGCACATCGTTTTTCCATTTTTGAAGCATAAACCCCATAAAACCGATGCGAGCTTCGGATCTTCCAATGTTTCTCTATGGCGCTGAAACCTAAAGATGTCCGAGTTCCGCTCCCTGTGCGGCTGATACTCGACTGCCATTGGCTAGTCTGCGTTCGAGGGGAGGGGCTTACCGATAGGTCAATTGTGACAAGGGGACAATGTATAGGAGGACAAGTCATCTGTTATTAGATGATGAGGACGCAGTGTTGCCAACTAATTTCCAGGGGAAGTTGCTAAAGGAAGGTCAGTTTGTTGCTAAAAGTTGCTAAATGACGTTGCACAATGACGTCATCACGTAATCACGGTGCAAAATTGTCACTGCATCAAAACTCAGCAACAAATATATTTTAGATATGTTCATTTAGATTTGCTCGTAAAATAATATAAATGCATAATATGATATTACCATTTACATTGTCATTTAGCAGATGCTTTTATCCAAAGCGAGTTACAAATATAAATAACTGTTTTTAAATACAACACTGAATTATTGAACACACATTTTTATTAGCTAGTAAACTATATTCTCAACAATTAAAAGCAGTGTATTAGTAGTTAGAATGCTACACTCTAAGAAGAGTCTGTAAAAATAGGGCACAATATGAAGGAATTTTCCACATTGATTTTTCACAGGTTTTTAACCTGCATTTTTAATTACGCATTGTATTTTGTGTTTTCAGGTTACAACGGATAACGGATAATGTCCTGGAAAATTACTAGTGCCTTATCCATTTTTCTAGATATTTTTCTTACATGTACTAACTGATCAACAATCACAGGTACAAGCTACTAACAAGGTGTATCATAAATGAACAATTAATTCAATTATTACTATTAAATTGAACAACTGTAAATAGCAGCTAACTTAACTCAAGTGATATGTGTACTGCAAGACATCTTTGGTTTCCTTTTTGTGTTTTTTAGATGGAAATTTGTGCCTTTTTATTGTTTGTGTCAATTATCAAAAGTTGCTAAAAGTTGCCAAATAAATTATAAAAATAGCTAAATTTGTTGCTAGGTGCTGTGGTAAGAAAAACTTGCTAGGGTAGTCAGAAAAGTTGCTAAATTTAGCAACAAAATTGCTAAGTTGGCAACACTGTGAGGACGTGGAGAAGAGGTGCCTCACGCTGAATCACGAGCAACAATCTTTTAAGAAGCCTATGATAAAGCTCAGATCATGTCTAAACATGTAGGGTTTCCTGTTTGTGATTGGAAATACCAAAAATTAATCCCAGTCATTTTCAGTTAACAGCGTAAGATGTTAATGTTAGACACATAAACAACCTCTCAGGCTAAAATAACGTTGCCAGATCACCATAAAAACCCGTTCCCTGTGATTTTTTTCCTGGGTTCAAAGGATTGCCAGATCATCAGACTGTTGCATGCACTCACGTGCCCTGATAGTATTTTGGATACTTCGCATCATACACACAATAATCATGTTAGCAACTGTATCACTTGGATGGGTGAAGTGGGCTGACTGGGAATTTGAGCAAGCGAGATGCATTTATTATGCATTTTGGATTTTGCTGAACTTTATATGAATCATCAGTCTGATTAATGCTTCTGTTAGCCCGGACTGCTAGCCTGCTAAATTAACTTGCTTCTACAGTAAATTTAGCTGATACCTTTAGTTCCTGAGCACGACGAGCGGTCCGATTCATAACAGGCATCTTCATTTATAGATAAAGAAAGAATATGAGCATCCACAAGTAAATGGAGAAAGATGTTAAAGAGCCAAATGTACCTGCTCTCGGGTCGCGGATGTACTGCATCTATTGTCTGCTCGAGGTTGCCAGTTGTTAAGCTCCATAAATCCCCCTCATCAGCAGTGATGTAATAACGCTCTGTCAAAATCTGTGAACTAAAACCTAGAAGCCACAGAGACTTAGTCATTACGTACAGTGTGTCATTCCTATTTTACCATGTCATAAAGACGCAACTGATGTCTCTAAAGTGATATTTGATATTTGGCATTAGATAAGTGCTATTCTTGAGTTTAGATAAAAAACTAGACCAAGTATTAAACTTCTACACCTAGTTGCTGAGTTGCTTAAGAAATAATTGGTAATTAGTAGATAAGTAGATAATTTTATCCTGTTTTTCTTTTGGACTTTTCATCTGAAGTAGAATAAGGTCTGTGGTTAACATTATTGAAAATAATTATTGTTTATTCATCAAAATCAATGATTAGGCCTAGTCTTATTTCACCTAAAACTTAAACCCTAAATGCTTTTGCTGTGTTTTGCCAGTAATTATTTGACATTTCTAAAAACGTCCTAAAAAGCTATATGACATTATAATTTTTTTTTTTAAATAAATAAATTAATATATTTATTATGTATCGTTTCAGTTTATTACTGCTCTGCAGCAGGGATTTTCAAACTGGGATCTGGGGCCATGAGAGGATTCTTGGGGGGCTGTGGAAATTTGAAGGGACAAAATGGTATTTTAGGACTGACAACATTAATTGTAACATTTCTTTTGAACAATGTTTATTGTGAAAAGTGTTATGGAAATAAACAGAGAAAAATATGTTTCTCTGCAGGTGTACAAACTACATTTCAAAATTTTAGGGTCAGTTTTTTTTTGTTTTTGTTTTTTTAAGAAATTAAACTTTTATTCAGCAACAACACATTAATCAAAAGTGACAGCAAATATATCTATAATGTTACAAAAGATTTCTATTTCAAATGGACACCAAATCATGAAGCATCATGTGACACTATGGTTACTGAAAATTCAGTTTTGCCATCAATGGAATAAATTATATTTTAAAATATTCTAAAATAGAAAACAAATATTTGAATTTGTAATAATATTTAACAATATTCCTGTGTTTCCTGTATTTTTTATCAAATAAATGCACACACAGTGAGCATAAGAAACTTCTTTTAAAATCATTATCAAATCATAGAAACCCTAAATTTTTAAATGGTAATGCACATCTAATTTTAGTCTAATTGTTCGTATAAAAAAAAAAATACAGTAGATACAAAGACAATATATTCCAGATAAAATTTTAATAATTTGTTTTGGCTTCAGTACAATAGCAATATAATAGGCAATAATTTAAATCTTCATGTGTCTTCATACGCGCACTACATACTGATGTATACATCTAGATACATCTGTCTCTACGAGGGCATCATTTTTGGGTGTCTTTCATTTGTAAAAACCCCTGCTCTAAATACTGCAAGCTTAAAAATGCTGTGGCACATCATGATGGCATTGCTGCATAGTCATTGTAGTTACAAACATAACAGTGTCACATTTGAAATGAAATACCAGCTCATAAAATCAAGGTATTTACAGTACACAGCGAAAAAACAAAGTCACAAATCTTCATCTATGCAACTGGTTTTGCGTTAGTATGACATGCTAATGGCAACCATCTGAATACTCTACATGGCACATGTGGGCTCCCTCATGCAGGTCGGCTTCCCTGCTGGACGGGGCCGATGCTTATCCTTATACTATTGGCTATAGCAATCACTGTGCCCGAAGCCTTCAAGCTCTTGACAATGTCTCCGCTCGTATGCTCTCTTTCCATCTTCCTGAAAAATCTCTTCATGGTAGGCTGAAAGTTAGTGGTGATGAAACAGTAGACCACAGGATCCAAGCAACTGTTCAGGCTGCTGAGGGTGACGGTCACATGGTACACAATCACATGATGAGGCAAATCAGGATAGAAGTAAAACAGAACTTGACGGACGTGAAATGGCGTGAAGCAGACGGTGAAGATCACCAGAACGGTGGACAGCAGCTGTATGGCTTTCATGCGTCTGTCGCGGCTCTGCTGCATGAGGCCCGGACTGGAAAGGGCGCACATGATTCGAATAGTAAACGCTACGATGATCACCATTGGTAGGAAGAACTCAAAAACAGTCAGTGCGAAGAGTTTGGAAAGGCAGCAGCCTGAGTGTTTGAAGGCTGTCGTGAGAAGCGAGTAGGTCACGATGATGGCGAACAGCCAAATGCAGACGCACACCGCTTTGGCCACACCAGGGTTCCTCCACTTCCGCGAGGCCTCCGCCTGAACGATGGCCAGGTAGCGATCCACGCAGATGCTGGTGAGGAAGAGGATGCTACAGTACATGTTGACGAAGTAGCTGAATATGTGCATGTAGGAACAGATGAGGCATGTCCCTCCACTGTAGTACAATATGATACGAGTGGGAAGAGAGAGGTTAACCAACAGGTCCGTCACCACCAGGTTAATGGTGTAGATGACTGACGTGGTCTTCGGCTTGGTCCTGAAGCAGAAGACATACAAAGCCAGGCTGTTAAGGGTCATCCCTACCATAAAGATAAGGGCGTTGATGACCACCAGAGCTATCCACAGGCTGTAAAAGTCATTATACAGACCCTCATCCAAGTGGGCCAGTCTGTGTAAATAAGGTTCACGGTATGGTGGAGAAGTATTGGTTGTTAGAGGAGGAAACAATGTTGATGTGAGGTTCAGATTCAGTGAACCCTCCATAAGGGTCATCCCTGTGGTTTGAGGGCTGGATCTGCACAAAAACCAAAGAGAAATAACAATTTTCAATGACATAAAATAAATTATTTTGGAATTAATTGCAAAATAAATTTGACTGTGGAAATACTCACAAAAGATTATTTAAAGCTATTTTTGTGTCAAATGAGAAAGTATCAAGTAGACTTTACAAATTGTAACTTTAGAAATATTTTATTTGATTCAACAAAAAATTTATTACACATAAACATTTAGCCTACAACAGCCTAACATAAACTATGGAACACAAAAGAAGATAATTTGAGAAACATTTCAGTATTGTTTGTTCATGAAAGTCATTGGTAACCAAAACAGCTTTGTTACCAAAAGTCTTCAAAATACCTTCTTTTATCTGTTCCACAAAACATGAGTTTTTGAAACATGAGGGTGAGTAAATGATGACAGAGTTGTGCGACACTCAATCGCCGTTTACGGATGCCATAGGAATGAATGAGAAGTGCTGTAAGCTGAATCCCACCTGTCGCAAAAAAATCTGTGTGTGTAAAACAGCATTTTTTTCGTGGTAAACTCTAAACATAGTTCAATCCAAAAGTTTTGTTTAGTGTAAAACATGTTGAAGATTAGCAGATAGGCTGTCGATTTATTAAATGATAAGGCGTTTCCTCTAAAAAGCTGTTTATTCAGTGTAGTGAAGCCTCTATTCCATTGACATCCATTCAAAAAAAAAAAAAAAAAAAAACGGCCTCCGGTCTCCTTTCCCACGTACTGAACACACCGGAAGTGTTAGCTTTAGCCGTTACGCTTTTTCGGCTAATGGTTACAGGCTCGCCTTCTAGTGGCTTTAGAATGGGTCTTTGAATCATTGGTTCACACGATTCGTTCAAAACGCGAATTCATTCAGAAACTAAACACTGCTGTGCTGCTCGGAGATGGACAATTCTGCTATGGCTTTAAGAAATTATGTTCTCTGCAAAACTGAGCAAAAACAGACAATATTATGTTTAAAATACAAACAATATAATATAAACTTTTTATTTACTGAACTGTTGTATAAAATTACATTTAAACTCGTGATATTCGAGATAATCTGCACTTGTGTTATATTGCTCTCGCCCACCTGTGACAGATATTGATGATAAAAATATGAGACAAAAACATTCAGGCGCATTTTTTTGCACCAATGTCTTGAATTTTAGGGCATAACTGCATTTATGGAGTTGTTGCCCTGCATCATATTTGTCAACAGTCAACTGTATGAAATGTAAGATGACTAATAAACATATGTAATCCAAATACATAAATCCTATATAGAACAGGAATATGACAATAATTTGTAGATTATTTTTACCTTTAATTCTAGTTATTTTTTTTATTTCACTATTATTTAATTTCTAATGTATTGATTTTATTTAATATTTATTTATTTGATTTTTATCCTGAATAATTCATGAATTAATTGAAATAATAAAACAACTGACAAATAAATAAAAAAATTAAGGTACAATACAACATGTAGTACCATATGACACATAAATTCAGTATAGTATGAGATAAAGATTAAACTTTGCAATACTATAAAGTAGCTAATTGGCTTGGATGGATATTTAATTTTATTTAATTTAAAAATTAAAAAATACATAATTGCTGAAAGTTTTAGCTAATTTAGTATAACATTTATAGTTGCAAACTGTCTACCATACACTCTATACAGTACACACTCTTGCAGTATGTTATATAATATAGTGGGCTAATTCAAACAAACTGTTTCTCTGGTCAAGTTGTACCAAGGTTTGGTATGCCAAACATAAAAATAAATGATAGTTTTAAGACTGTGTGTGTCTACATCTCGAACCCTTGTCACATGCTACAATGTGGCATCATGGAAAATTGCCTTCTAAAACAAATATGCTCTCCTTCCATCGCAGGAAGAATGAGCCTGATAAACAAACAGCCTGGAAGCCTCTGACGAAGAGGTGCCTACGGTCTGGCACAGTTCAGATGGTGTTCAGAACGAGATGTTTATAATTAATTTGTTTGGATACTGAGATTCGTGGGAATAGACGTGTATCCCTCTACTACGCAAATGAATTCTGAGCAGCAGCTGAAGGCATCAGACTTCTGGCTCTTTCATGTGTTTATTTACTCGGGCCTCTGCTCAATTTACATCTTAATTGAAAAGACAGAACAATATACAATATTTATTGACCAAAATAAATTTGTTTAGACATCAGAGATAAAACTCCACAGAATTACTTTAAATATTTGAACAACGTCAAGCACTGTGCCATGATTAAAATTAAGTCACACTCCTCTGAAATAAGTAACGTTTGACTAATTTTGTTAATTTTTAGCAGTTTCACACTGACAGTAAAAAATCTACCGGAAGCAATACAAAAGGCAGAAGAATGACAAACTCATGAGAAGTTTGGGAGAGAGTTGGTGAGGAATAGAACTCCTGTTTAGAAAAGTATATTATCTAATCGTCATCGAAAACCCGACTCTCAGATATAAAGAGGGAATGCCATTCTCCAAAATTAATGACCCTCTTATGAGAGAAAGTGATGCATTAATGCTGTCCAAATAAATATCTATGTGTGAGTCGCCATCACAGCTTTTGATGTAGGCTAAGTGCTTTGGCTCGAGGATCATCCCCAAAATACTGCTTTGTAACAGGCACTGACAAGAAACTGTGACCAAAAAACACAAGATTTGGGAACATTTGAGGGAAATCCACAATATAATAGCCTCTCTCTCTCTCTCTCTCTCTCTCTCTCTCTCTCTCTATATATATGCATGCTCATTTTATATATATATATATATATATATATATATATGTATATATATATATATATATATATATATGTATATATATATATAGTATATATATGCCCTTGATGAGCATATCTTATGCTCTTCAAGGCTGTGTATATTTGATCAAAAATACAAACAGTAATATTGTGAAATACTATTGCAATTTCTAATATTGGTTTCCTATTTTAATATACTGACATATAATGATATAATGACAGCGCTGAATTTTCATCAGCCATTACTCCAGTCTTCAGTGTCACACGATCTTTCTGAAATCATTCTAATATGCTGATTTATTATCAGTGTTGAAACTGTTGTGCTGCTTAATATTTTTTGGAACCTGTGATACTTTTTTCTATGATTCTTTGATGAATAAAAACTTAAAAAGAACAGCATTTATTAAAAATAAATATTTTCTAATAATATTAGTCTTTACTAACACTTTTTTCCATTTAACACATCCTTGCTGAAAAAAAAGTATTAATTTCTTTAAAAAAAAAAAAAGAAAGAAAGAAAAAAAATTGCTGACCCCAAACTTTTGAATAGTGTACAGTATATAGTGTAAAACACAAAATTTCTATCTTGAATAAACACTGTTTTTTTTTTGTTTTTGTTTTTTTGAATAAACAACGTTTTATTAATCAAAGAATCCTGAAAAAAGTATCACAGGTCCAAAATAATATTAAGCAGCACAACTGTTTACAACATTGATTATCAATCAGCATATTAGGATGATTTCTGAAGGATCATATGACACTGAAGACTGGAGTAATGATGCTGAAAATTCAGCTTTGCTTCACAAGAATAAATTATATTTTCAAAATAGAAAACTGTTATTTTAAATTGCAATAATATTTCACAAAATTAATTTTTTTTCTGTATTTTTGATCAAATAGATACAGCTTTGATGAGCATAAGAAACTTCTTTAAAAAACATTAAAAATCCTGCTGATCCCAAACTTTTAAACGGCAGTGCACACACACACACACACACACACACACACACACACACACGCACACACAAACTGTATGTAACTGTAACTCTATATACACTCTTAAAAATAAAGGTGTTTCACGATGCCATAGAAGAACCTTTTTGTCTAAATGGTTCCATAAAGAACCTTTAACATCCGAAGAACCTTTCTGTTTCACAAAAGATTATTTGTGGCGAATGGAATAAGGTTCTTCAGATTATAAAAAGGTAAGCAAGAGATGGTTCTTTAAAGAACCTTTGACTGAATAGTTCTTTGTGGAGCCAAAAATACTTCTTCTATGGCATCGCTTGAAGAACCTTTTGAAGCACCTTTATTTTTAAGAGTGTATGTATATAAATAACTGTTGTTACATTATTTAATCATTTAAAAGAACTTCCAAAATACAAAATATTCAAGGATGGCATGGGAAACAATAGCAGTGAAACTTTTGTATCATTAAGGGCACAACAATAATTTGCATCATCAGTAATCACACACAGCAAAATGTCATTGCTTACCTGCACATGTAGACAGACGAGAAGTTGATCTGAGTGTGAAACAGAAGCGTTGTAACAAAGGCCACTGCTTTGAAACTCAAATTAGACCCTAGAACGCCCCCTAAACCTGTTAAAGAACCTTAAATGATGAAAACCCAATCCCCTGTGCTACAAACAAACTGAACATCTTCACCTTGAAGAGGCAAAAAGAAGATAGTCTCTCCACCTTGTCTATGTTGCATACCTCTTTTTCTGTCCCCCTCACTCTGTCTGTTTCACTCTTTTGTTGTTTCCATCCCTCCCTTCATCCTCTCGCTCACAGGAAGTTTGAGTTCGTTTGGATAAACCCTGATATTACAAACATTGGATTCTGGGATATGATACTTTTCATACAGTGATTGTTTTCTCTGCAGTTTACTAAAATGAAATGTAACATACTTTAAACACAATGTTAGGATTATTTGAAATAAAAACCATATAGTAGCACTTGGGGGCTGGAAAAACACAATAAATGCTCAAAGTTATAATGCAGAGTTATAAGTTGTCAATAAAATGTTTCTTTATGAAGTCTTCATAAAGATTTTAAAGGTGTCAGAATGCCAGCAAGACAGATAAAATAAAAGAACAGGATGTATTAATTCTGCTGGACGTGTCCACACTTTTTCCAAATTTCCTGTCAGGAAACTCATCTATCACCATCTGGCAAGGCTCTGTCCTGATGTTTCCGAAAATTCAAATGTGAAAAAGTTCAAATGTGACAGAGTGATTTTAAATCACTGTAACTGTGTGCTGTCCTTTGTCTCAACACTGGTTAACAGCATTGGAAGCATGTGAATCATATTTGTATGTGGCATTTACAGAATGCCCATAAACTCTTGAAAGTCATGTGCATTATTCAGTAGGAATCTGAGTCCTGTTTGTAACTAACAAAATGTGTTCAGCTGTCAACCATTACATTTTGGTTTATATCAAGATTTTGTTTTAAAAATCTAAATTCTAACTTAAAAAATAAGCAATTTCTGTTGCTCCAGACAAATACCATTACCTCTAACACTTTCACATCCTTTTACGGCTCCATATCTAGAACATAAGAGATCTTATTAAGTGTTTTTTGTAAGAGTTGATGCAGGTCATTGTTAGGTGAATTAGTTAGATCAAGCCTGAAGCTCCATGCATCAATCCCAGACCTCATTGGTTAAACAGGGGGTCACAGTGACATAATACTGAGAATGGAACACATTCCCATCCAGTTAATGTCTGTCCGGACTATAGGGATGAGACCGGGGCTAGTTGTCACAAGGGCTAAAGTAGATCTCAGTTGCTGAAACTTTTTTTTATTGTAAAAACACTTATTAAACATAAAAAACACTTATTTCAAAATGTTGTTGCATGATTTAAATTTTATAAATGTATATTATTGTACAATTTGTTGGCCAAAACAACAGTTTGATATTTGTGTTCGTTACCTTTTTACATTATTTCATTTCAAGCTTGTTTCATAAATTTGATTATTTTACTGCTTACATTTTGCTGAAAAGCCTATCTTCGGCTGTTCAATGGCAAGTTACAACTTACCCCATAGTGTTACAACAGTTTGATGGTAAATGGTAAATTAAACAAGAACCAATTGGATCAATTTTTTTTTTTTTTTTTTTTTTACACTGGGAAAAAAACCTTTCCACTGAAATGGAAAACACTGAAGACATCTTGGGTGATGTTTCAAGAGAAATTCGTTTTCATGATTACAGCATACACCACACCTTTAAATATAACAGCCCCTTTAAACATAATAGGCACCGAATTGGTCCAAAAACAGATAAGCACTCTTATTAAAGGATAAGTGACAGGAGGACCCAGTGTCTGGTAGGTTACATGATTATAGAAAGATAAAATATTGTGGGTGGTTTATAACTATAGTGCTTTATTTTTTAACCACCGTTTTGTCTGTCAGAATTGGGCTACACTGGGAGTGAACGGCTTGAATACAGGCCAATTATCTGCTTAGTGCTGAAATATACCGTAAAACATATAGCTGAACACTGGGTACCTGTTTCAGAGCGGAAACCTGTCATCTCCTCCCTGTTGAGTAATGCATCAATGTCATACGTCTCTGTTTGTTTTCTGGTGCAGTTACAGCAGAAGTGACAGTGCAGTCAGTGCCCTGCAAATGACCCGCACACTCCTCAACTCATCTTAACAAAGACGTAACATTATTTTGTGATCGGTAAGATTTATTTATTTATTTATTTTTTGAAAGACGTTTTTTAATGCTCAACAAGGTAGTTATTTCATCAAATATATAGTAAAAACAGAATTTTTATTAAATATATTACTATAAATATATTTTACTATATCTAAAATGTGATTTGTAATTCTGTGATGACAAATCTGAATTTTCAGCAGCTTATTCCAGTCTTCAGAAATCATTTTTATTAATGTTTATTATCAACGTTGAGAACATTGTGCTGCTTAATATTTTATTTATTTTTTTTGTGAAAACCGCTTTGATGAATATAGAAATTTCAAAATAACAATTTGTTTGAAATAAGAATCCATTTGTAACATTTTAAATGTCTTTACTGTCACCTTTTTCGACTGAATCCATCGTTGCTGAATAAAACCTATTAATTTCTACAAAAAAAAAAAAAAAAAAAAAAAAAAAAACTTACTGACGCCCAACTTTTGAACGTTAGGGTACCTGCAATAGCTAGGTTATAGTGAACTTCAGCCCAAAATGGGATTGTTTTAAACTTGATATTAGTGGTTTAACTAAATAAACAGTGACATATACAGCATTGATTTTCTGCGCCGTAATCATTCTTCGGCTGTTCCCAATCTTTTCTATGTATGGCAATGTATACTAAACAGATCGCAGCACGGCGAAGCACTATCAGCCTAGCACAAGCTCATGAAGTGCGTCTGTGCCACTGCGGCACACGATAGGATGCTCATACAATATGACCCGTGGCTATTATAAGACTTATCTCTAAAGCCATTTATCATAAACTTGCACTGATTGTGAGGATCTGGCATCCTCATCATGTGAGGACAAATTGCCCTGGAAGGGCCTGATCTGTGAAAAATAACACACTGCGAGATTACAATGCACCCGGTTCTCTCTCGTGAATAAAATTAGGCTTGATAAATGCCTCCACAAAAACAAATAACGGTTCCACAGTTGCATCGTTTGCAGGGTTGTTTATTCTCAACATTCGCCACAATGTGGCGCACTTTTGATGAACAGGTCTCATAATGCCGATAACGGAGCGCAGATGGCATCTCAACACTAGTGTACAACAGTTTAGGTACATAAAAATGCAATTCAAAATTACTGTAACATATAAAATATGGATTAAAAAATATGGACGTAACATAGTTTGGATTTAACAAACATTTTCTCTCGTATCCCTTTGCAAAAGCCATACATAAACAATTAAAGTGTCTATCCATTTATTGATTTAAAAATAAATTCATAAAAAAAAATTGCACATTTCTGTCCGTACATACTCTCCTTGCATATTATCAATTTACTGACATTTAATTTAAAACAAAAACCCAACAACATATATTTAAACAGTAATAAAAGTCCAGCATATCCAGTTTAAGAACCTAAGTGTGAGAAAGTCTTCAAAACTGGAGGCCCTACTAGTAATGCATGTAACACACCCTTAAAAAATAAAGATGGTTTCATTTAGTGAAGTTAAATTGAGCACTTGACACCTGTAGAGTCACATTCACAAGATTAAAGACTCTTGTGCATTTCTACTGGCAGTTCTAGGGAAGATTTGCATAGACTGGATTGTTCATAAAGGTTTAAACATAGCCTAGAGCTATGAGTTTATTTGAAGACTTTCTGGAAACCTGACTGCCGGGACTCTTCAATTGTATCAGTGTACTCCCACTAGTACCTCTGCAATATGTAGAAGTCTTACAGCAATATTTTGAAGTTTAGCTGCTTAGCCAAGTCCACAATCAACAGTGTGATTACAGAGCTTCAGCGATTGTTGGGTCATCCTGGCAGTGGGTGACGTAGTAGTCATGAACATACATCAAAACTGCGATCGGTTGACCAATAATGAGTGAGAGCCACACAGCGGCGTTTCCATAATTACCACGAAGAAACCTGGCCACAAACCATGCAAGTGGGAGCTGAAACAAAGATTTTTTGTAAAAAAAGTAAAGTGTAAAAAGTTATTGACAGAAAAAAGATAAAAACTTATAATTCTCACAAAACAGTTATATATAACTATATATAAATTAAATATAGTTTTTTTTTTAAATAAATATGTATTTCTTTTGTATCTAAAAAATCATACCTGTGCCATCATGCCCATAAATGCCCACAGTCTGAACATCCTGAGAGGGACACTGACCAGGTACTGCAGACAAAGGCAAATACTCAAATTAAACTCAAAGTGTCTAAAAGGACTTGGTTTTGAGCATTTTTTTTTTTTTTTTTTTTTTTATTTTAAACCTGCAATTATTAAAGCTAATTCACTGAAGAAGTGAGTCATCTGACTGATTCAGTTCATTATTCAGAATGAGCCTTGGGTTCAACTGAGTCTGATTCAACAAATGACTCATTGATTTTAAAATAAAATTCTATCATTATTCACTCACTCTCACTGCCACTGCAAAAATATATTTGTTTCCGTTGAACACAAAAGTAGAAATATTTAAAGATTCAACAACAGGTCCTTTTAGAGCTGAACAGGCCTTGGTCACAAAGAACTGTCATCGTATGGCAAGAATTGCATAAGAATTCTTTAAAAATGCCTCCTTTTGTGTTTGACAGAAAATATAACAGCATACAAGTTTGGAATGACATGAAGATGAATAAGTAATTCATTTTATTAATTTAAAAAGAACCACACTAAAGAGTGACTCATTTGAATTAAAACTAAAGCAAAATGCAATAGAAAGTTAATTTTTGTTATTGTCACACTGTAAAAAATGACCGTGATTTTAACGGTAAAAAAACTGTGAAAATGCTACAGTAAAAACCTGTTAAATGGTTAACGGTAAGTTCCTGTAAAATTTACAGGGAAAAACCGTAAATTGACGTTCCCAGAATTCCCTGCATTGTATTTCAAATTTTGTTTGAATTTGATGTTTTTTCTTTACAATAACTATGCTGCTTCTCAGTTTTTTCTTATCGGTTATGTTTATTAGGGTTGTATGTTACATCTAACGTTGTTAAATTAATGTTTATTGCATATTTCAGTTTAATGAGTCTCACTATGATGGTGTTTAGTGTTTGTGTGAATGACACTGTGCACCTTCAATATATGTTATTATTTAAAAGCTGCTTGTGATGGGGTTTGGTTCATCAAGTGACTTTCTCATCACCACTTGCATTTGGTGGTTATCAGTGTATTTCAAAGGTACAAAACAAATTTCAGTACTTTAATAGGTTGGTATATCAGTTAATGAATTTACAGTATTTAAAGTTAAGTTAAAACCGTAAAACCTAAAATGTTGTGACCGTATTTTTTACGGTAGAATTCCGGCAACTGCAGCTGCTGGTTTTTTACCGTAAATTTTACGGAATTTTTTTTTACAGTGCAGGATACTGTATTATTTAGCTCAAAACTCATTTTATATTATATATATATATATATATATATATATATATATATATATTTGTCTGCTGTTTTAAATCCCACAGAGCGGTGACTCTCATTTTTGTGTACTACTGGTTTAAAGAGAACCACAACAAGAGTGATTCCTTTGATTCTACTCATTCATTTAAAAGTAAACAGAGGACATTGCAATAAAAAGTTCTTAATTTCTTTTTGTCAATATATCAAAATTAATATTATATACATATTTGTATATTTACTGCTGTTTTAAGTCCTGAGGAGTGGTGCACAAAAATCTGTCAGGTTATATGAATTTAATGACTCAATTCACTCCAGGAAACACAGAATCACAACACAAAATGTGGATTAATTACTGAAGGGTTAATCACTGTGTCCTTTAACTAGGTGCTTAACCTCTAGTTAACTCCAGGAGTCTAGAAACACTGACCTTCCTGTTACCCCTCACTAGACCAGGGCTAGATCACACCCTCAGCACATCAGCTCTAAATAAATAAACCTTTTTTAAAATTTCAGCGTATCTTCACAGCTCCGGTTTTAGATATTCGTGAGACGAAACTTCACTCTCCATCTGAGCTTTCAGAGTCATTACTGTGATCCAGGGTCTGGTTCTGAGGCGTCCTGTGAAGGTCAATGTTTTTTAATAAGACGGTTAAGAATACTATCTGCCTGCACCTGCAGATTGGACACATCTTCCTCCCTGATTCCTCCCTCTCTCTCCCTTCCCCCTGCTCAGCTCACAGCTTATCACAGAGAACAGCAGCCTGATAGGAGCCTGTTCTTCCTCTTCCTCATCCCTCCGTTCTGACCTTCATCTCCTCTGAAGAACGGTGGCTACCAGCCAAACGCCGGGCACCTGCTTCTGAGTCAGGGAAATGAGACGACTGCCTCGGGAGTGGAGAACATCTAGAATTTTACAAATGATTCTAGAATACACAGCTGCTTCAGAGAACAGCTGTTTCCCGCAACGCCCAAAGAGACCAAAGGATTTTTATTTTTTAGTACATTTATGTTCACTTCTTTTTTTGCTACGTTGAAAGTGAAGTGTACTATTTTGGTGTTAAAATACTTGCTTACTTATACTTTATTTCCCGGACACATATGCAGAGACATCTGAAAGTATACTATCATTCAAAAGTCTGGGCTCAGTAAGATTTTTTTTTAAAGTAATGAATACTTTTATTCAGCAAGGAAGCATTAAGCTGATCAAAAGTGATAGTATAAAGACATTTATAATGTTACAAAAGGTTTCTATTAAATCAAATTTCTATTTGAATTTAGAATCCTAAAAGCATGCTACAAAATATTAAGCAGCGCATCTGTTTTCAACATTTATCATATTGATAAAAACGGATAAAAATGATTTCTAAAGGATAATGTCACACTGAACACAACTTTCAACAGTAACAGCTGTTGAAAATTCAGCTTTGCTATCACATGAATAAATAGCATTGTTAGGTTTAAAAATAATAATTAATTATAATTATAATAACCAAAGTAATATTTTGTATGTAAACACACTAGCTTCTAAAATATTGCAGTGTTTTGCTATTGCTCATGAGAAATAGCACATTTCTAAAATGAGAATAATTCACACAGGTTGTTACCCTTCTCAGACTGTTAACTTTCATTTGCCATGACCCGACAGTATATTTAAAACAGCGTGTGATTTATGCACATCTCACCTCGTGAAAAAAAGCAGAGGCGAAAAACACAGCTGATTGGCTCAGTAACTTGCCAGCACCTCTTCTCAGCAATGGCTTGTAAAAGTGCCTTTGAAAACAGGAGAGAGAAGTACATAAACTCACAGTCAGTGTGAACTGTAAATAACCATATATTTCTTGTGGACAGATCACATTACAGTCTCTCTTCATTATAGTCTCTGTGAGTTTTACTGTGTTGTATTTCATCTCGCCTCCCAACAGCTGTCTGCGGTCTCTTTCAAAACCTCCATTCACTCACCGGAGACACCACTTGTGCACAGGAATATTCCAGTTTTGCCAGAAGTATGTTATTGTCTCGGAGTTCCTAAAAGAAACACAGTGTCACAATCCATCTGAGACTTAAAATAAAAACTCTACTTATGAAATGGAAATGGAAGAGGCAGAGGTGGCACACATAAACCAGACCAACTGCATTTAAAGCCTATCAAATGCAGTATGGTGTGGAAGTGGTACCTCTAGCCGCTCAAATAAAGCTTTTTTTTTTTTTTTAAAGAGTAATAACTGTAAAGATCACTCGCCACCAGTCACGATAGAATTCCCGATCTCCAAACCTCAACAGCTCAGCCACAAAGTTCATTGAGGAATGGAAAAACCAGTAGAAGAAAATCAACCAGATGAGATGGTTGGGCACCTAGTATAAAAATCAGTATTCATTCCATCATTCGTTTCTTGCTTCATATCCTCCATCAGATTTAAGCAAATATCTGAACACAGGTTTATGTTTCTATTCTGAAGAGGATTTTAGTGAAGTTAGTTTTACTCACTGCCAGTCTAAGCAGACGCTCTGTCATTCTACTGTAGTCCATTTCCTGCAAAATGAATCCGGTTTCAGAGAATTAAACAAAGTGCTTCTTCTTAATGCACTGGGAAAAAAAAAAAAAAACTGAAGATAACATGAACAAACCTGCAATGGCTTCATTGAACTTCGAATGATTGGCACCATCCACTGAAAGACAACAGAAAGAACATTAGATATGAAATATGTCTCAAAATATGTCTCATGAAATATGTCTCAAAGACATGAAAATTGCAGGTGTGATGTGATTATCAAATGCACTGTGATGCTCACCTGCTGTGTTAAACCAACCAATAACTCAGTGAGGAGCAACTGCAACAGACAAGCAAAACAAGATTTTGATTTCTCACTAAATATAAAACGGAAATGTTAACAATGCTGTTTACAGAAGTGTGTGTGTGTATGTGTGTGAATTAAATGTGTAATTTGCAACAGCTATAACTGGAAGTAATGCTCTAACAAGAGGTACTTTCATAAATAAGAATTACCCTCATATATTCCTGCCATGGCTCCCAGCAGTTGTTTGCAAACAATAAGCTAATTCCCATGATTTATTGCCATTTACAGATTTAGGCAAGAATGCAATATTTGCAAAATAAACAAGGCATAATACACTGTGAACAAATCTGGTAGTACAACTTATCAGTGTAACGATGAGCACGAACTGTCAATATTGTCAAGAAATATGTCTAAGCAAATACCATCTCAAAGAGCCTCCTGAGCAGAAATCCCATTCGGATGGATTTGGAGCGGGGAAAATTAAGCTCATAGCAGAGGGTTGGAGCAAAAACAAAATAATACATACCTGAAAAACACAAGTCAAAATACAAACTACAAGTTCTTAGGTCATCTGAAGTCATAGTATTTAACACTGTTAGAATTGTTGTTAGGTATCATGAAAATAAAACAAAATCTGATGGGAAATAATATTTGGTGACTGGACTGTAAGGCACAGCTTACCCCTGAGAGAGAGATTTCCTGGGTAAGACACATGTGACTGCATACCGCTGGATGCAGATGGAGATGATGGACCTAAAGAACACAGGAACTGTCAGGAGATAAACAAATCTGCTTCTAAAGTCATTTAAACCTGATGTTCAGCTAAAAAAATGAGGTTTCTGCAACTCACACAAGCATTTACTGCAAAACATATTGAACTGTTGACCAAACACCAAGGACATCATTAAAATGATTATATTACAATTTATCTAGTCACCAGTCCCTCCAGAATTTTGCAACCTTGCAATCGCAAGAATTAAAGGGACAGTCCACCCAAAGATTGTCATTCTCATGCCTTTTTTTTGTGGAACACAAACTAAGATTTTTTTGAAGAATGTTGGTAACCAAACCGTTTACAGTAGTCATTGACTTCCATAGTATTTTGGAAATCAATAGCTACTGTCATCTGTTCATTTACCAGCCTTCTTCAAAATATCTTCTTTTGTGTTCAACAGAAGAATGAAACTCATACAGGTTTGGAACATCATGAGGGTGAGTAAATGATGACAGAATTTTCTGACATCAACATTACCCTGAGGGGGAATCTGTGTCTACCACTATTCTGCAGAATTATGAAGATTTCTATACTGTCTCACAAATATGGAAGTAAAATAATGACAAATGTCTTTGAAACAAAAAAGCATGTTGAATTGCACTAACTGAAAAAATAATGCATTGTATTAACAGTGCTTGCATTTTAATGCCTTGTATTTTCAGGGGGCTGAAATTTAACATAGTTGTTTATTTAAGCTGTGAATATCATTTCTCACACACATTTTCATAATTAAATATTCAATAATTCATATTCACCTTCCAGAATTCACTTCCGAAATATTCAATCTGTTTAAAATACGATGTCTAATATTCGACAGGCAATTTTCAGTCCATTTTATTTCACTTTACAAATTCGCTTCCACAAATTCAGCGTTTCAAATTTAAAAGAAAATTCTGCATTGCACATCCGGGACCCGCAGGAATAGCAGTCAAGTACTGATGCATGATCTCTATCTGCTGTTTAATCAGTCACCAGCAGGTGGCGCAAGTAGCAGTTGACGAAGACCAAAACAATCGGTAGCGCAAGTCATTCATTCTGAAAAACTGATTTGCAGAAATGGAGCAAACAGTAAGTAGAAATTATGATTATCTGGGCCAGTATGTATATGTGGAAAAGCTGATTGTGTGTACGTTTAATTTAACATCTTCGCTGTTACTCGTTTCTCCGTGTAGCAGCTTTCTCTACCGCAAAGGAGATTATAATGCCATTTTATCCGACGCTGATGAACAGAACTAACATTACATCTGAGCTTGCGCCACCGGCTGGTGAGCGACTGACAGCAGCTGGAGATCATACATTGGTACTCGACTGCTATTTCTGCGAGTCCCGGATGTATAATACTGAATTTTCTGCTGAATTTTAACCATTGAATTTGTGGAAGTGAATTTGTAAAGTGAAATAAAATGGACTGAAAAATTTCCTGTTGAATATTATACATTGTATTTTTAAACAGATTGAATATTTCGGAAGTGAATTCTGGAAGGTGAATATGAATTATTGAATTTTTAATTATGAAAATGTGTGTGAAATGTTTTGAATTGAAATATTCACAGCTTAAATAAACTACTATGTTCATTTTCAGCCCCTAAAAATGCATGCCCTGAAAATACAAGGCATTAAAATTCAAATACTGTTAATACAATGCATTATTTTTTCAGTTCAATTCAACATGCTTTTTTGTTTCAAAGACATTTGTCATTTACTTCCATACACTAACTGCCTTGTGCATTTTATTAGATAAACACGTTTATTGGTAGGTTTTCACTGCAAAACACCACAAAAATGAGAAAAGGTACAGAAAATTCTGTTATTTTGGGCTTCAAAAATCTGAAAAAAGTCCTGTGAAATCCTGATGGGACTGTTTAACTTAACAACCTCTTAAACTTTAGTTTATGTATTAACATCTTAAACAGTTTTTTTTTTTGCGTAACATTTTTCATCAGCCTTTTTCAGTGCAAACTGGAAAACATTCATTTAGCAGGATCTTTGCTAAAATTCACATGGTCCAGGAACAATTTTTATGGATGGGGCCCCCTAATTACTGCACCAGGGCTATTTCAGAATAGTGTTTATTGTATTGTAAACTATTCTTATAATAGCCAACAGGGGGCGACAACAAGTACATATCAGTTTTGGCCATACAGTGCGCTACATAATAATATATATGTATTTCATACATTTCACACTGCTGCACGTCATGTTTGATGAGAGGTGGATGTATTTACTTACATGAAAGAGATCTGGAGAGGCTGCGGGCCTTCGCTTGCGTTCTCTCTCTGCACCACCTGTTAACATCCTTATACGAGTACAGTTTCAAAAACAGGATGGTGTAGGCTCCCAAAGCAAATGCCCCTCCAACTGCATAAAGAGGACATAATAACAAAAAATGCTATTAGAAAGATGCTTTCGGCACAAACGGAACTCACTTCTTCCTTTTAATGCCTGAATATATGAGGAACACAAGAGGTTTGTAACGCAAATGCACTTCCATCACACCACAGCATGCCCCTTTCAATGGTTCATAACTCATAGTCACGTGACCATCACTGTAGCGTACACAGACCTGGCTCACATGCATATGCTCCCTCTACCACTGCTTTATCAATAGCAGCCATATGCTGGGTGGAAATTGTCCATGCAGGGCCTCTGGAGTGCGTCTATGCCCCAGAGAGATGGTCTCAAGGGCTGTAGGACCAGCAGAGGCCCTGACGGCCCCTGAAATGACCTGGCTGTCTGGTACAGGAGCAGTGTGTGCAGTACTAGGCTGACAGATGGAGGCACATTTTCGCCTCCCGTGGTGCAAACAGATGAGAGCGGACAGAAGAGCCAGTGAAAGTTGTGGTATGGAGAAGAGGAAGTAAAGGAATATATTTTCTATTAAATTCATAATTATATTGTGACTGAATTTAGGTTTCGGTATTGAAATGGCTAAATATATTAGTCTATCACTAATGAGGACACAATGAGTGTCAGACTCAAACCTGCATCTACTGCTTGAGCACCACTGATAACCATTAGGCTGTGGCTCTAATCCAACAACATGTTCATTGCTATATCTTCTATTGTGAATAAAAATACAATTCAAATGCCAGCTGAGCCCATGAGATCTGAATGCTGGTATAAAGGTGGATTAGTTCAGTCTATAAATCATAATTTGGTTTTGCCCAATCATTTCTGCAAAGCTGGATCACCTGATCACATGACATATTATAGTCAAAATTAATGGACCAACAAACAAAGCTGTTTTTGTGCTGATGACTGTCTAGAAAAACAAGTTTGACAGAGAGTAAATTAATACACTAGGTATGCACTGATATTACATTTCTTTAAAAATGTAATATTTAAAATTGTCATAATAATAATAATAATAGTTATTATTGTTATTATTTTAAAGCTTTTTATATAATATATATATATATATATATATATATATATATATATATATATATATATATATATATATATATATATATATATATATATATATATATATATAAAAATTGCTGATATTTGAATTATACACTATTTTGTCAAAATAAATTAAATAATAAATAAATAAAACACCAAAAAGTACTATATATATATATTTATATATTAGTTCACAATGCACAATGAAAGTGTACGTATAACAGTCTCACCTGGTGTAATAGATGGCAGTTTCAAAACAACAACCATCGGAAAACATAAGATGACTGTTAAATTAGAAATGTAGATCAGCAGGCCGACTTTCTCACTGATCGATCCCTGGAAAACACAATGAGGAAACAGCATAATCCAAGTACATCTACAACAATACAGACATTAAAACATGTCTGATAACAACAAAATCAGACCAAACAACACAATCACAGACAGCCAAGAAAACGAAGCACTATAATTACAAAACACAGATGTTTAGATAATAAGATAATAAGGCAAATTAACAGAATCTATATTAAAATTTGAGAAATCTCAACACAGTGACATAAAAAGACAGACATTATAACATAAAATTTGCATTTGGTGCACATAAAAATGCATCTCCTCTCTAATAGCCTACACTTTATTTTTTTAAGCAAGTCTTACACAACATCAGCAAAATGCCTGAACTGTTTATAAGTTCATTCAGTTTCAATTCAGCCAGTTGAGTAAATGTGCTGATACTTTGCAAGCTCTCTCAAATATGCCAGGCTTTTTAAAATGCAATGAATCAAATTTGCCCTCTAAATTGAACTCTTCACAACCTTTCAATGTAATTCCAAATGCCAAATTATACTGTGTGAAGTGACTGAACCCCTATATTTTTATGACAATGGCTTTATTCATTACACTAAACTGATTAAATGTAGAAATGTGAATGGCTTTTGAACTCACCATGGCTAGTTTCCTCTCGGTGTACAATGCCACAAGAATAAAAACATTAGAAACTGCAAGCAAAGAATTGTTATAATGTCAAATATGATCATATTTCCAAAAATAAAAGCAGTTGCAGTAATAAAAACATTTTTGCAGGGTGTAATGAAAGGTGTCAAAATTGTACCCTCAGGATGAGCCTTACAACAGGGCAGACAGACAGTGCACACACACACATACACACACTCACAGCAGTCATACATTGAAAAAATCACACCACCTGCTACAAACAAGATAAAATCTCATGTCACACTATAAAGATTAAGGGTTAACAAGCAATTACATATTTCTCTGTCTTTAATAACATGCAAAACTATACAAACAATCTACATTTAAGTAGATTAACAAAGGGAGTGAAGTATTTTGACAATCTGCAAATCAAATAGGCCTTATTTGAATGTAGGAATGTCATCTACCGGACTAATTTTAAAAATGTCCCAGTCTGGACTAAAAAAGAATAGGCTAAACTGGGAAATACATGCTAATCTTCCCTTTAAAATACATACCAATGACCAGGCATGCAGCAGGCCAGCTATAAGGGTCCTTGAGGAATAATGACACCACTTGAATGGGGTCCACCAAAATGCCATACCTACGACACAAAGAATGGCTGTGAATTACAAACCAGATGTTTTTCCTAAACCTTTAAATATTTGAATATTTATAAATGATTACATATCAGATACAACATGTTTCTATTCCTCTAGTGGTCTCTTGCTCTAAGCCACTGATTATTTGCGGCAGTTTCTGCGGGCAGCTGTATACATACTGTCTGCAAGCAGCAGTGCGCAACATGATGACAGCATATGGTTCTCCCAGCATGGGGTTCAGTGTTTCATTCCACTCAGGGAGAGGAAGGCCTGTACACTTATCAAACAAACCCTACAGACTCATCTTCATCGGCATGACACTCAAAACACAGAGAGAGCTGAACTCCAGAGAATGTGTTTTAACACTTTTGTGTCCATTCGACACCTGCTCAGTGGGGATGCTTGAGATAAAGGCCAGTTGTATGAGAATGTTTCAGGTCCACATTCTGCTGTTCCTATTCTTGGAGACACTTTGTACTCCAGAGCAAAGTATGACAGAAGAATTAATACAAAAGTATATTTTTTTTTTTTTCGTCCACCAGACACAGTGGCTTGTAAATGGCAGCATTTTTTTTTTTTAAGTTATTATTATTATTTTTAACTCAAAAAGTACCTTTGCATATATACATATGAAGAATATATGTATATATTTGTATGGAATTTAATTGATAAAATATTGAATACATTTAGAAAATTTCTATATGATATGTCAAATGCTCTCTCTCTCTCTATAGTTTTATTTTTTTCATTTTACAATTTGATTTGTATATGCCCTTTTGCGTTCTAGCAAACAGACTTACTGCAAATTTCAAGTATGTATATTAATATTGTCATTTTTAAGATAAAATAATTGTACCAAAAGCCACAAATCTCCCATTTTAATTTCATTAAAGTCACAATGAAATGAAGTAGCGACATACATTTTCTTCCATATTGTGACGTACATCCAAGTGAAATAGTTTATCAAAAAAGAAAATATGTAAGCTAGGGACTTGGTTCAGTCAGTTTGATTGGATGGAGGAAAATCTGAATGCGTGCTTGCAGTCAATTGTAAGAGAGGGGTGGGTTTTAGGTGGACTTGAGAAGTCCAGCATACATGACCAGAGAGGAGACTGAGTTATGACATTTAAAAAAAAAAAAAGTCAAATTAAAAAAAAAAAAAATTAATAATTAAACATGCCTGGATGAATCATTCCTTTTTTTACAGACTTTAAGCATTCAAACTGTGTGTTTTGTCTGTTTCACAAGAAACTGTATGCATACTGTATTTGTTCATACCTGAGAAGGTTTTCCAAGAACAGGCGTGCATTACTCAAAACCTGCAAAAGAGCAGAGACACACATTCATGAAGAAAACAAATGAAAACCAATGCAAGAATACATCACTAAGACTAGCTAAACATGTCAGAATTACCAGAATAAAATCCACCAAAGATCCTTATTCACTGTCTGTACACAGTTTGCAGAGATATATTGAAATTCATATCCATAAATCTATACAGAAGACAGACACATTTATTCATATGTATAGAATGAGAGAGAACAATGGAGAAGAAGAGGAAGAAAATGCAAATGCAAGCAGAGCCGTACCAATGGAATATGAAAGAAAAAAGTCTGGCAGAAAAAATTTGCAGAGGACAAAATAGAGTCATCTCAAAGCTCACATTAACAGTATGTTGAAAAGCGTGAATGCATTCTTCACAGTTTTGAAGACAAGGACTTGGCTGGCTGTCCTCCATGTTCAGCTAGTGCTTAGACAGACAAGCTGTTTCGGGCAGTTTATTTTTAGGCGTCACTTGGCATTAAGTGTGTCTCCACAAACAGACACACTGATCAACGATTCTTCACATGCCACATGACTGCCACACACCATCCGACGTTACTTAAAATGTGTCATTGCAATACAATTCTGTCACTAGTGTGTGTTTTCCTGTGTATAAATTAAGTCCATTAAAGGAATAGCTCACACAAAAATGAAAATATGCTCAAAACACATTCACCCTCAGGTCATCTAAGATGTAGAGGAGTTTGTTTCTTCATCTGAACAGATATGGAGACATTATATTAACATTATATCACTTGCTCATCAATGGATGTGAATGGGTGCCGTCAGAATGAGAGTCCAAACACAGAATCCACACAACTCCAGGTCATACATCAACATATTTTGATGTAAAAAGCTGCAAATTTGTAAGAAACAAATCCAACATTGAGAAGTTTTTAAAGTAATTGAATATGAGTCCTCTATACATATTGCCTTCTCGTCCAGTAAGCACAGATCAAGCACAGTTTACAAGCGAAAACTGTCTAAAGCAGTTTTAACCAAATATGTCAGTGGATTTTGATGTGAAAGGACAACAGGGGATGGACTTTCTCACTCATTTTGGACCCATAGTGATGATTTAAAGTTAAAACACCTTAATGATGGATTTGTTTCTTACAAACACTGAGCTTTTCACTTTTCACTCTCATCCTGACGGCACCCATTCACTGCTCCATTGATGAGCAAGTGATGTAATGCTAAATTTCTCCAAATCTGTTCCAATGAAAAAACAATCTCATCTGCATCTTGGATGGCCTAAGGGCGAGTACATTTTCAACAAATTTTCGCTTTTTCGATTAGGCCTAACTATTCCTTGAAGTTGTTTGAGAGTTTAAAGTCCAAAGAGAGTGCAAAGTCCAAAAGAAGATATTTTAGCTTCTATAAGGTCTAATATATCTACTTCATTACAGACAAAAAGCCAAACTTCTCCATGTAACTAATATATGTTATATGAACACAGTATACACTTAGAAACAACACATTTAAATGATCCAATGATCAGACAATGGACACCTGAGCAACATATTGGCTTCTTTTAAACAATAACATCATATTTAACCTTCTTTAATCTCTGTAACTGCCTTACGTAAGAGGCAGTAAAAATTATTAGCACTAATCTTTGGTAGCACGTCTGGGCAAGAGGGAATGTTTACAACCCACACTGATATTTGTGACACAGTTTAACTAGAAGAATGAATAGGCAAGTCAAAGCTTGCAGTCCAGCAGGGATCAGTGACTGTTTCAGACTCACCAGCATTACCACACACCAGTTCAGGATGCCTCTGTAATTTTTGAAGCTGCTTGCAGAACTCAGCATTGACTCCTGCAACTTGTGGCAACTATAATGAGGGAAAAAAAGAGGACATGAAATAAAAGTAGTCATAAAGATTAAAGTGTTTACAATGTTAAAATTAGTGCCTCTATCTGAAAGTGAACTATGTTTAATGTTAATGGCTCTCAAAAGAAAGAGTCGACTCTGAATCATTGAAATGAGTCGTTTTTAAAACGAATCCCTAGCCGCTTCTTCCCCCCAATAACATATCTCGTTTCATGTTGACGTCAACACGAAACATTAGCATATTGCCCATAGATTATATATAGGCTATATATATATATATTTGTATGTATGTTTATTCCACACAACTGTCATCTCTCTCTCTCGATCGATAATTAATTTAAATACATGCTATAATTCATTGAAATAAATGTGGTCATACCGCACTATTTCATCTCTGTGTCTGATTTGAAGCTGGCAGAATGCTAGTGCTAACGAGCAGTAACTGACGAAAATAACTCATTTTTACCCATTCGGTCAAATATTGCGTTTATACTGCATACCTGCCAGCCAATCAGAATCCAGTATTCAGACAGACCATGGAATAAATATATGTATATACACATGTCTATGCATATTGCCAGCCCACTTGTTGCACGTGCAGACCTGAGAAAACTTGATTTTCGTGTTGGTCTGAATGAAAATGCACATTCATTCTTTGCCACTAGGTGCTGCTTTTGGAAGCCGTTCCCCAGTAAAGGCTGTACACCAGGGGTGCCCAAACTCGGTCCTGGAGGGCCGGTGTCCTGCAGAGTTTAGCTCCAACTTGCCTCAACACACCTGCCGGAAAGTTTCTAGTATGCCTTGTAAGAGCTTGATTAGCTGCTTCAGGTGTGTCTAATTGGGGTTGGATCTAAACTCTGCAGGCCCTCCAGGACCAAGTTTGGGCACCCCTGCTGTACACAAAGCAGCACTGCGCTCACAAACGCTGCTTTATCAGGCATTACAGGCATGATGAAATGAAAATGAAATCGACGAATCGGACCAATCACCGCAGATTAGCGTCACGCAAAGGAGGGGTTTGGAAAAATGAATCGTTGAGCGAATCGTTTGGGAGTCGTTGAGCAAAGAAGGTAAAAATAAATGCATATTATAAAACAATGAAAGTGTTTTCTGATCTTGCATGCATGTCAACCTGTTGTTGGGGACTCCCAAAACCTAAATATGAACCTTTTATAACCCATAATAGGGGCACTTTAAATTATTTTTTTGTGTGTTTATCCTACTAGTATAAAATTCATAAAATATAACAAGGCTAAAAGAATCTAAATAGGCCTTTTAGATCCCTCCTTTTTTTGTTTATTGCAAAACATATACTTAAATAGTGGGCAGATGTCTTTGCAGAATCATGGGTAATGTATTCACCAGGAATTCTAATGTTAAACACGATTATTTAAAAAATGAGTTGAAATATTGTGGTCTGAAGGCTTTTAAAAAGCATATTGGATTGATAAACAACCCAGTAGCTCACATTAGGTGAAAGTCAATTCAGAAAATGACTGCACCCTGTAAACTTTAAGGACACGCCCCTCCTCACAATATTGCAAATCATTGGTCAACGTTTGCTTATTTATTTATTTTTACAAGTCTATTCTTAATTTATAATCCCGAATGTGTGGTTACATCCCTAATATCTAATATTTATTTTTGAAATGTTCCAGAATTACGTATCTATGAATAGTGAAATCATCGCAAACATTATTTTCTGTTTTGCTCAATGGAATAGTTCTTCAGGAACAGTAAGATAAGTGAAATGATGGGGTAAAAAAGGGGTTAAATGTTCTGCACTGTGCCACATATACACACTGGCGAATCCTGCCCGTCTCTTTGCAGTGATCATCTATCTTTGTCAACAACAACAACAACGTACGTTTTTCATGACGTCCTGATATACACTATATCTCACCTCATTTTGTCGTAGCGATCGCATTTTTGTTTGCTGTCTTCGTTTAGCTGTAAGTGTTTGGTGAGAGACTCCCGTGCCTTGGGTCCGCTTCTGAGATCACTGGCTGCAGCGGTCGCACCGTTTCTCAGTTTCACAGCAGTCTCGCTCTTTGCGCTCGTGATGGTCGCGCGTCTGCGACTCCGTGTGATGGGCCCAAAATCATCCTTGTCCATCATGATTCCAGCAAATTTACAGCAAGCCTTCAGCAAACAAATGAAGTAAGCAGGACTCTCATTTGGCTCTGAGACCGGAAAAACAAGCTTTTGCTCAAAGCCCCAGTTTTGCAAGCTCTTAGTCTGACGCAAGATTTGTAATGATGCAGTTTGACTCAAATGAATGTTCGTGGACTTTAGCACGTTTGTTAAAAACACGAGCCTCAGGGAGGTTTACGACTTTCCCCCGGATCTAGTTCCGCGTTCATTCTGGCATCTAAAAAGACTCCTCTAAGCCAATAGGAGTCAGTAGTGGATAATAGTGTAACTCTAAGCTGCCAGAAAGGTCATGTGATAAATACATGACCTTTACAAATAATATAAAGAATAATTTATAAATGAAAATTCTGTCATAGTTTACTGTGTTGAAACTTGACTTTCTTTTGTGGAAAAAGATGTTATGGACGGTGAGCCTCAGTCCCCATTCACTTCAACTGGGTCTTTTTTTCCATAATGTGAAAGTAAATGGTGACTGAAGCAGTCATCCAGTCTAGCATCAAAGTTTATGTTTCACAAAAGAAGAAAAAAAGTCATCAGGGTTTGGACCAACGTGGAAGAGTAAATGATAAAACAATGCTTTTTGGTTGAACTGTTCCTTTGACATTTTGACCATAGTTTCACCATTAATAATTGCCCTACTACTGCATAATTAATGTTTAAAATAATACATATGGGATCTTCAAGCAGTATAGGTTTTTCTTTCATAATCTTCCTGTTAAAATATTGTTTTTTTTTTTTAATGACTTAATACCAAGTACCACAGTTTTATAATATTGAACCGTAATAAATGTGGTATTCTGGAAACCACAGTAACTTTATGTAATGGTTGAAGTTTAGGATTTTGTGTGATTCCAAAATATGTTATTCCCAGTTTATTCCAGGAGTTCCGAAAACAGGTGCAAATAAGCTCGAAAATGTGCAGTGTGCAGCCAACCGTTATCTGTCGTCTGAAGTTTTTGACTTCAAACAGCTTTACTAAGATGCTCAGTGCTCATCGAGGCAGAACATTTCACCTTCCCTCTTATCAAAGTTGCAAAGTAAACTACAAGAAAACCGTCTGCAGTAAATCAGAGTGTAAACATGAACCTGAGAAAGACATTTTGGAAACAACATTTTGGATGCTGTGCAGCTAAAACAGTTGCGTGCAGCCATCCAGTGTTTGGTGTATAAAGCTGGGTTATTTTTTGATTCCAGTGCATCTAAAATTTAAAGAAAAAAGTGCTTAATTAATAATTCATCATTTTATATCAGTAGCATCGGTGTAAGTTCACAAGCTCAAACTCTGGCCATAGCAAAATGTGACTTTAGAATTCATATGGCTGCATTTATTCTCTGTTCTCTCAGTAAAGATACTGCCGCTTGTTTCACTTGGCTGCGAGCCCCCGGATGAAATAGGGGCCCGAGAAAGATTAATTCTATACATTTCGGTGGCAGGTTGATTGTATTTTATGCCTGGCCGCATGACTTGTGACCCTCTCTTCTGTCAGGGCTGTCAGAGCAAGCTGGCAGGGGCGTCTGGTTGTGTAGGTCTGAGGTGAGGAGGTATGTGCCCGGCTGTGAGCGTGTCCTTGGTTTTGTAATGAAGTTGTGAGGCTGAAATCACTCACTCCTGTGTGGCGTAGTGGCACGTCATGTTTTATCACAGGGATGCCACATTTACTCAGTCATTAGGGACCGAAAGCTAGTTTATCTCAGTTGCGATCCAGGCAGACTGATAGACACTTCAGGGGTGGCACGCGTGTCAGCACTTTTGCAGTTCAGTCAAGGACTTGACTCCTGATATCGCTGTTATTGTGTATACGTCTCTGTCTTTTTCACGCTTGCTTGGAATGACATGAGGGTGAGTAAATGATGACATTATTATATGAATTATTCCTAAATTCAAATAGGAGAAACAATTGAGACTTTAAAGAAAACACTTTTTGAGTTTTCCTTCCTTTGGGTCTATCACACCCACAAGTATCTGGTTGCCAAAATACACACACACACACACACACACACACACAAACACGCACATTCATGCACAGGCTCTCTCAGGCATACTTTGTCTTTCTTCAGCGCTCACGGTGTACGCTCTGTTGATGTTTGTTTAATTAAAAACTGATAATTGTGTTGTCACAGTTTGTGTTTTGTTGAGCAGAGATGAGATGGACAGGTCTCTAGGCAGAGAAAGCATGCATGTTGCCTCATGAATAGTAATACGCATTCTGTTTATCCAGCTACAACACACCTGTGGATCAGCTTATTCCACCTGAGGCCCTCAGCTTCCAGAATTTTGAGCAAATGGTGACCCACCACAATAGAATCAAAATAGAATCTCTTTTCATGTTGGTAATTACATGTTATTTGCTAATTTTAGAGCTCTAAATTAGAGGGTTCCACATTTGGTCAGTTTGGTTGAGGTCTCTGAGTTCAGCGTAGAGTTTTGCCTGGCAACAATATATGAATATAGAGTCTGCTTAATCATATAGTAGGATTTAAATAAATCTCAAAGGTCACCTACAGTAGCTAATCAAATAAGTAACTCAACCAAAGTATTTTATATTATTTTTCCTCATCATCAAATGTCATGTGTTGCCTTTTGTTATATGTGAACGTTACATTTATGACTTAGTGGCCTGACATTGAGCTGTGGCGCTGACATGGGCGATGCCAGTTCGAGTCTGGCATGCAACATTTCACAATCCTGTTCCACCTCTTCACTCCATCACATCCTGTTCTGGCTTCCCTTGTGAATATATAAATAAATAGATAAAAACTAAAGTAGCTTCTTCTGTACTATCATGCGTGTTTGTCAAAATTTTCTGACGTTGAACAGGAAATCTTACTTTCACAATCTGTTGTCCTAGTTTAACATTTTGAGTTATTGAGGTTAAGTTGAGGCAAATGAGCACACTGAGCAGTTAATTTAAGGTATTCATTTCCGTGTTCAATCATTAGCTAAATCATTAAATTAGAGAATCCTTTCCTTGTTTTTTTTTTGTTTTTTTTTTACATACAGTGCATGCTTTCAAATACGGCAGTTTCTGAAATTCCCTGATAGAGATAATTAATTCAGACATTTTAAATGAAAATTTCATCATCAGCTCATTATGTTCAATAGATTTCATTCGTCTGTCATTCATAAAATTTTCAATACCTAATACAAATAAAGGGAGAAATGTGAAGTTTTATGAACTCCTCAAAAATAAGTCTTTTTCCACCTCTCTTTCTGTCTGTCTATTTGTGAAAAGTAATCTATAATGCATATGCCTTGGCTATGGCTGCATATTGTCTTACAGAGGCAGCTCAAAGTGCTCTGTTCAGCGGAAAGGCTAGCATATGCTGACAGATGCTGCAGGAACCTGCAGGAGCATACACCCAAACACACACACACTGGAGGAGCGAGATAAAGATGCATTGCTCAACGGAGAGAGGGATTACACAGCTGAGCACGACTGATTCAGACAGAATCATTCAAAGCCCAGAGAAGCCATACAGATCGCCCAAGGCCAGTGAGGTAGATAGATAGAATGGAAGAAACAGAGAGTGAGATGATAGGGTTTTGTTCAGGAAAACAATGACACGATAAAGATGAGTTTATGATGCAGTCAACCGAGGGTCAGAGTAGCCTCGATAGCCCCTGCTGGTAGAAGCCATTACACACTGCAGGTTCTTTTATACAGTTTTTTTTATACATCATTTCAATAAACCAAAAGTTAATATTGCGTAACGTATCTCAATAACTCAAAATATAGTCAGTTATTGTCTAGTTTTGCTTCACCAACAAAAACATTTCAAAGTTGAATGCGAGTCTATGAGTGACGCACAGTAGTGGTGCTTTGTTACATGTTGAATCAGTGTGTTTTAACAAATTGCTTGAGTGAATGATTCAGAGACTCATTCTTGATTTGTTCCTGAATGAATAACACTACATTACATTATGTAGGGCTCATCCCATATGCCATAAACCCTTAAGTGTTAATCTTTCAAAGGATGAAGCTGGGTACCATACACTGTTTTTTGGGAATCACTTCTGCATCATCTTGCCCAGGCAATTAAAGAGGCGCTGTTGTCATACATTTAAACCTGTGCAAAGTATCATGGCAGTTAAGTGTCCATCCATTGTACCCTTTGAAATCCTTCATTCCGAAGGGCCCTTTGAAGGTGTCAGTTTTAATCACTTCGGTTTTGGAACAACCCTTCAACATAGCGGCTATGGTTGTTGTTGTTTTTTTAAAGATTTATTTTTTGGTATTTTTGCCTTTATTATGATAGGACAGTGTAGAGGTGACAGGAAGCAAATTTGGAGAGAGAGAGGGAGGCGGGATCGGGAAATGTCCTTGAGCCGGGATTTGAACTTGGGACACCAGGGGCCCGTTTCAGAAAGGAGGTTAAGTGAAAACTCTCAGTATGTTAACCCTGAAATGAAGGAAACTCTGGGTTTTCCGTTTCAAAATGGGAGGTTTGTCAAACTCAAGAAAGCAGGGTAAGTCAAGCCCGTTTCTGAAAGAGAGGTAACTTTTACTCAGAGTCAGTTACCGTGGTAACTTACTCTGTGAACCTAACCAGGGGTCCATAGTTAGCTAAGGATGCTTTTGGGAAACGCACCCCTGGTCGGGAGCAGGTTTTCTTCGGTAAACCCAGAGTAAATAACGTTTAAATTGAGAGTTTGAATAACGTATTAATTTTTATACGTATTAACGTATTAATTGTTTCCTGGGGGGATTTTCCTTTTAAGTGCAAACATGTAAAATTGTATGCCATAAGAAAAATAATCTTAATGCAAACGGAAACAAGAATATTTTTAATTTCTTACCCCATTGGCAGATAAAGTCTGCACATAAATTTGCCGTTGGCAAAATATAAAAAATGCACTTATTTTTTTTCCCCCTTCATGGAAACAAGACTAAATAATTTAGTCTTATACTTTGTTATTTTTATTATTTTATTAATTAATCATTTTTTTAATTTATTTTTTCTTTTTGCCATGATATTCACATGCATGTTTATTTGAGCGGTACCATTTTAAATGGTTGTTTTTTTTTTAAACATCAGAGATGCAGAGCACATTAGTAAGAGCGCTGTTTGCAGACCTAGGAAAGTGTGCGTCCCTCTCACGCTCTTTCTGAGAATTTTTTCCTGTGCACATATCCGTCAAAGAGGAGATTTACAGTCAGTGGTGTTGCAATCGGTTTAAATGAGGCTAATCTGATAAATAACGTTCACTTGATAACATCTTGCTGCGAGCTCTGAAAAAATCAGAATTTCCTTCAGGATTTCCAGTGTGGTTGGATGCATTGATGACAAGCACATCTCCATCATCGCACCTTCTGAAAATGAAACTGATAACTGTACGGAATGGAAGAATGCCAGATGTATATGAGATATATGCAGCAACCACAGCTGTTAAATAAACACAAATTATTCACAATTTATTTGGTCATCTTTATTTCCTACAAATACAAAAGCAAAAGTTATTCATTTTCCTTTTGTAATTTAAAATTCTTCACCATCTCCTCTTCATCTGTCAGTGCTGGTTCTCCCCCCTTTTTGGGTGCCTCTGCCTTCTTAAGCTGTCGACTGAGTGCAAGTTAATTTTATTACTCTAATTAAGAAATGTAACAAGTTGGATAAGAGAATATTTAATTATGTGAAAAGAGTGTTAGGAAAAAAACAGTAGTGCATTGAAATAGACACCGAATGATATTTAATTTCAAATGTTTGTAAAGTCATTTAGCCTACACCATGAACCTTTCATGCTTAAAGCTTTACCTTGTTTGAATTTTGTTTTTATAGGCTACTTCATTTTTAACTGCTTGCTGCCACGTTTTTTGTTGTTGTTGTTTGTTTTTTTTGTTTTGTTTTGTTTTGTTTTTTGTTTGTTTTTTTTACCATGGGATACCATTAAAATGAATATTAGTTCAATAATTTACAGTTTTCACCTCTGATATTATAACAGTTATTAAGTTATTAACAGTTATTAAGAATTAAAATTACGCATTGACGGAAGTAAGCACGCGGAGGTCTTTTTGGCGGGAGCTGTTGCTATGGTGAATCCTAATTTCGGCGCTCCACTGATCATGACTTTTCATAGTTGTGGTGCACGCGCTAAACTCAGCCTGCGTCCCAATGTGCACACTATCCATCCTAAATTCTTTGTGATATTAGTAATTTTCAATACTATTTAGGGCAGATAGGGTGGATAGTATGCACATTGGGACGCAGGGCCAGAGTCAACCTACTCAGAGTTGAAGGAACTAACAATTAAGCCGTTCTGAAACTGAAAACTCTGAGTTTTCAATCTCTCGGTCAATTCTGAGTTCAAGTTTAAACTCAAGAGTTGGTTGAACCTCCTTATTGAAACGGGCCCCTGTAGTGCAACGACGCTCTATATTGGCCCATCTGTTTTGACTCCGGAGCAGGGTTGCCAGGCTTTCACAACAAAACCCGCCTAATTGCTACTCATAACTAGCCCAAAACTAGCCCAATTGCGTTTTGAGGGGGGTCCACCTCTAAAAAAAATCGTGTTCCGGGGGGGGAACACATTTCAGGGGTTAAATATCACGTTATTGGGGTCGCTTCAACCCGCGGACATGAAAAACAACCAGCGGCAACAGCATTAAAGTCGGCATGAAATCAAAATTGAATATTCTTATTTTCTGATGGAATACTGTAGTGTTTATTATAAATAATTTATCCGTGCACTTCACCTACAACAACCACACAGACCTGCAGGAGTACACTGAAACTGTGACTGCTTACATCCAAAAGTGCATAGATGATGTGACAGTCACCAAAACCATCACCACACGTGCCAACCAGAAGCCATGGATGAGAGCAGAGGTTCGTGGGCTGCTAAAGACCAGAGATGAAGCATTCAGATCAGGAGATAAAGCAGCCCTCAAAACAGCAAGAACCAATCTGTCTCATGGCATCAAGAAGGCAAAACATCAGTATGCTAAAAAAATCAACAATCACTTCACAGACAGCAGAGACACTCGGACCCTGTGGCAAGCTATTCAGACCATCACTGACTACAAGCCCCTGCCACAGGCCAGTGACGATGGCACATCCTTACCAGAGGCACTCAACCACTTCTACTCACGATTTGAGATACAGAACGACACACCTGCACAGAAACTACTCACATCTCCAAACGACCAGGTACTCTGTCTCTCTCCAGTCGACGTAAGGAAGACCCTATCCAGGATTAACCCACGAAAGGCTGCGGGCCCTGACAACATACCTGGACGTGTACTGAAAGACTGTGCTGCACAGCTGACGGATGTCCTAACAGACATCTTCAACATCTCGCTGAGCCAGGCAGTCGTCCCCACATGTCTCAAATCCACCTCCATAATTCCAGTACCAAAGAAGTCACCTGTGTCCTGTCTGAATGACTATCGTCCCATAGCACTGACCCCAATCATGATGAAGTGCTTTGAGAGGTTAGTCATGCAGCACATCAAGTCCAGTCTCCCAAACACGCTGGACCCACTCCAGTTTGCATACCGTCCAAACCGTTCCACGGACGATGCAATATCCACCACTCTCCACCTAGCTCTTACCCACCTGGAACAGAAAGACTCTTATGTTAGAATGCTGTTCATTGACTTCAGCTCAGCATTCAACACAATAATCCCACAACAGCTCATCCACAAACTAAACCTGCTGGGCCTTAACACCTCCCTCTGTAATTGGATCCTGGACTTTTTAACTGCAAGACCTCAGTCAGTTCGTGTCGGCCGCAACACCTCCATCACTACCACACTGAGCACAGGTGCCCCACAAGGCTGTGTACTCAGCCCGCTGCTCTTCACGCTGCTGACCCACGACTGCACTGCCAAGTCCAGCTCCAACCACATCATCAAGTTTGCTGATGACACAACTGTGGTAGGCCTCATCAGCAACAACGATGAAACGCACTACAGAGAGGAAGTGGCACAGCTGGCTGAATGGTGTGGTGCTAACAACCTGTCCCTCAATGTGGTTAAGACGAAAGAGGTTGTGATGGACTTCAGGAGAAACTCTGTCGACCACCCCCCGCTGACCATCGACGGTTCAACCGTGGAGAGAGTCGGCAGCACTAAATTCCTGGGGGTGCACATCACAAAGGATCTCACCTGGACCACCAACGTCACGTCGCTCAACAAGAAGGGACAACAGCGCCTCCACTTTCTCCGCCGGCTGAAAAGGGCAAGTCTCCCTCCACCCATCCTCACCACTTTCTACAGGGGCACCATTGAGAGTGTGCTGACCACCTGCATCACTGTCTGGTGTGGGAACTGCAGTGCTGCTGACCGCAAGACCCTACAACGGACAGTGAACACTGCCGCAAAGATCATCGGTGCCCCTCTCCCCTCCATCCTGGACATTTTCCTTTCACGATGCTCCAACAAGGCCACCAGCATCGTGAAGGACCCCACCCACCCCTCCCACAACCTCTTCCAGCTCCTGCCATCAGGTAGAAGGTACCGGAGCATCAGAGCTCGCTCTGTCAGATTGCTCAACAGCTTTTTTCCCCAGGCTGTGAGAGCCCTTAACTCCAATCCCCCTGACCCCCTCTGAAACCATGAACACCTCAGCCCTCCCACCCCCCAACTCATTAAAAACTGTTGACAATTTTACTAAGTGCAATTTTGAATGTGCTACACACAGGTGAGTGGGCTATACAAACCACCTGTAGTAACGCACTCATACCACTATATGCACACTAGACACTTTCTATAAACACTCCCTGCCACAAAGACTCTTAAGAAAATATATGTCTACTTGAACATTGCACTACAAAATAATACGTTTACTTGAGCATTGCACTACAAAATCTTTTTGCACTATGCACTGTCCCCCACAAAATCTTTCTTCTGCACAATAATTTAATGTACAAAATATATATTTTTCTGCACAATTTCATGTCCATATATCTCTTTCGCACAATTTCATGTACAGTATTTATGTAAAGTTCTTGTACAGTCTCAGTTTGTGTATGTGTAGTCAACTAGGTATAGCAGTTATAGTATTTTTAGTATATGTATAGTCAGATAGTTAACTGTTGTATAGCTCTATTGTTTTTCCTATACTTGCATTGTTGTATGTTTAACTAGTATGTAGCACCGTGGTCCTGCAAGACACGACATTTCGTTCCACTATATGTCCACACATGTAGCAGAATGACAATAAAGCTCGACTTGACTTGACTTGATTTTTTTTTTTTTAATTCATGTGCCCTCGTAATCTTTAATCAAAAATGTTAACCTCCCCTCCCCCTCAAAACGACTCCTCTATCTTTTGGTCACGAGTGACGGCGCAAGGGCGGAGCTAGTAATGACGGGAAAATCCTCCACCACTAACTGCAAACTGGCATTTCAGATCTGCCTCCATTTTGTTAGTAACGCCCCAACTTCCAACGATCCAATCAATTCTCGAAGGACGAAATCAAGTCCCGCCCTCTCATTTCAGACGCCGTTTCACTCGGATATACGTCACAGAGAAAAAAAGACAGTCGCAACTTCCGTTTCATGCTGACTTTAAAGTAGCCCAGTTCCGCGGGAAAACCGCGGACTTGGCAACACTGCTCCTAAGTGCCCTTCAGAGGTAAATTTATCCCGTTTGAATGCAGTGTGTTTAAATGAATCAGTTGAGTGAATGATTCAAAGATTCATCCCTGAATGAATGAATCTCTCACACAAGTGACTCACTCATAAAGATGACCACGTAACGCCACCTATTGGTGTATCGATGTAAAGGTGCGGTCACATTAGCAAGACTTCTCATGCAAGAACGGGCTGTCAATAATGTAGCAGTTTATGAAGCACTGACCAAGTGGTGGATTTGTGTGACCAACTTGAACATGAGTGAAATCTAAATGGGGAACTTTTGAAATGACAAGAATAGGTAACACAGCAGCCTGCTGGAGCCAGCTCCAGGTGGGTGGGGCAATTCCAAAATGGGTGGAACTATAATTCCAAATGGGTTGAATAAAAGGTCCATAATTAACCCCACCCCTAAACTTAATGCCAATAACTTGAAGGTCTCTGCCTACTTGCAGCATAAGCTCCTCCCACTTGGAGGTCTTTGGGCTGCAGTGACATATGAAATGACTGGATTTGGCCGTGCAGCAGTAGCTAAATGTGACAGCACCTTAACTTGCAGGAAGAGTCACTGAAAAATCCCCAACATTAAATGCACAGACTGATGTCTGGAATGCACAAACAAAGAAAAAGGCTACAATCAAATTCAAGGAAATGAACTATAACTGTTAATATAGTATAGTTGACGTTTTACCAGTTATGGATAGCTTTCTCCTGGTACTACATACCTCTTTGTGACCAACAAATCTAGTAGAAAATATGTTGTATGTACATCTTGAGGAGTGTCTCTCAAGCTGTCTGCTAATATGAAAGTCCTAGGGATATTACCTTAGTCTCCAGCAGATGGCAATGTTTAGAGTGTCATCACATCTCCCCCACAGCGCACTCAAAAGCCTGTAAAGCCATTGTGATGCAACAATGCCTTGGCCTGCCTGCCTCCATCCTACTCTGTTATATCCAAACACTGCCTGTCAGCACCCAGATTGAATTTGGACATCTCATTTCCAGCCTAGGGAAAAAGTGTTTTTACAAGGTCAACAATAGGCAGAGAGAAAAAGAGAGAGAGGGATGAAAGATACAAGCGAGAAAATTTCTGCAGTTCAGAGCAATCAATATCTCCTCCTCTCTCACGTGGGAGTTACTGTATACTATGAAACTATCCCGTATCTCTGGAGCTCACACACATATGCCGGTACATGAAAGGCGGTCCTATTGTTCTTTGATTTCCGGGGGGAGTGCTTTGTGTTTTTGCAAGGGGTGGAGGCCGGGGAGGGTTTTATTGTTCGTGATGAATATGGTATGTCTCCTTAGTGATTACATGCTTGCCTAATTCTATATGAATTACACACACAAGCACACGCATGCATTCAAACTTAAGGGGATCTGCTATGACTTTAGAAACAGTGCCTATGTGTGTGTTTATCTTGAAAAAACACCATGAACAAAGCTTTAACCTCTCCACCTCTTAATGTGGGCCAAGTGAACAGATCAAAGTAGAAGACTGTACCTCTAGAGGTGCATATCCTCTCTCTCACTCTCTCTCTCACACACACACACACACTCACACACATATACTGAACCCCCTACTGATTCCATCAAACCCTCCCTGCACTTTTCCTCACTACCGTCACACTCTCCCTCTGTTCAAGTAAGATCACTCACACCGATTTCTACAGTTTCTTTGTATTAGTCATAGTTTTTGTTTTTGAAGTCAACATTTCATGTCAAATTCATTTTTTTTTTTTTTTTTGTAAATTTTACTGGAATGTAATGTAATGCTACAATATTGTGCAGTCATTATGCTTTAATTATTCTTGTCACTAGCACTTCACCTGTGGAGTCATCATTTTGTGCAGGTAAAAATTGTAATATTCCGTACACTACTGTTCAAAAGATTGAGGTTGGTAAGATTTTATTGTTTTTTTTTTTTTTTAAAGAGATTAAAGCTAAGGCTGCATTTATTTGATAAAAAAGTAAAAAAAAAAAAAAAAAAAGTTTTGAAATATAATGAAAATTTAAAATAATTTTTTTTTCTATTGTAATATATTTTAAAATAGAATTTATTCCTGTAATGTCAAAGCTGAATTTTCAAAAGATTATACTCAGTTTTCAGTGTGACATGGTCCTTCAGAAATCTTTTTAATATGCTGATTTCTTATTTTTTCATCACAGTTGAAAAATATATGAATATTTGTTGAATATTTTTGTGAAAACCTATTTTTTTCCACCATATTTTTTTCAGGATTTTATGATGAATAGAAAGCTCAAAAGAGATTTTTTTTAAAATGTAAAAGTCTTTATTGTGAATTTAATTCTTGCTGAATAAAAGTATTAACGGTTATGAGGGGGAAGAAAATTGAATGATTACATATTTGATTACATATTACGAGGACACAGTTAAAAAATTTAAATAAAAAAAAATAATAACGTGCATGAATAATTGCAATATTTAAAAACAATAAGAATAGTCATTTTTGATTTCATGGTGACTTTAAACATAGGGTTTACAATATTCACAAGGTCCCTTTAAGTTATTTTGTGGTGTTAAACTGTCACTGTTAGCTAAAACCTTTATAATCAAATAATCAGTTACCCCTGACATGGAAACTCACACTGACACCCATCAGTCACACTATCAAGGGCGCTAAGATCTTTTGGTGTGAAAGTGAATTATTACACTGAATGACATTCAGGATGCGTGACATGGAATCGGGTTATTGTTTTAAGTGAAAAATGCATTCTATCCTCAGAATGCATTACAGTGCTTGCAGTCAAGGTTAAAGAATATGCGAATATCCTTTCCTTGGAGTTGTACTTCACAACGCCCACTGCTCTCATCTCATTATCTAAATGACAGGTCTGGGAGAGGGACAGTGCTTTGACTTGTACACGCTACTGGTCTTTAGTGCTGGATTATAATCAGCCGTGACACTCGTTATCTAAAATCACCTCTGTCATCATATGAGTGTTTTTCAATCCCGACGGGATAATCAGTGCCAATGACCATCAGTTTGAGTGTCATGTTAAATTCCTGCTGCTTCATGTTCTGTTATCACACACACACACACACACACACACACACACACACACACCTGCTAAGGGTGGCATGCAAGATACTGGGCAAATAGCCAAACTGAAATAGCCGGTACAGCAGCAGAACTTTACTTGGCTCAGGGGATTCAGGCAATGGTTAGTTAAAACCACTTAAATTCAACATAAAATCAAAACTGACCTTTTAATGTATGTCTTTTCTTATTGTTAATGAATCGTTAGTGTATGTTATTCCAGCATTATCTTTAATTGTAAGGAACACTGTATGTTCAAATGATAATATTATATATTATATTATGTATTGAATCTATTTTATATCAAACATCCATAATATAATTTTTTTTCTTAAAACTCTCACTTAAAATTCATTTCTTTAATGAATTGATATATTCACCAAAATGTTTTATTTCTATAATATTTTTATATTATATAATGTTTAATACTGATTTGGAAAATGCTAAATCATCATTACCAGAAGAGTCAATTTTGCATATTTATTTGTAAAAATGTTTTCATGAATAAATACTATTGCATATCTATAAATAATTTCATTTAATTATATCTAAAAAAAGTTCCAAATGAATGAATGACTATATATGTGTGTGTGTATATATATATATATATATATATATATATATATATATATATATATGTGTGTGTGTGTGTGTGTGTGTGTGTGTGTGTGTGTGTGTGTGTGTGTGTGTGTGTCAGATAATGTTGATAGAAAGGTATGTAACAAGACATGGTCAGGTCAAAATGTCAAATTTTTAGTCCCAAATTTTTATCAGTTTTACTGGTAATCCACTGTATGAAGAATTTTTGGGTACATTATCACAGTTTATTTATTTTGCTATCCTCACTTACGTAAATGAACTATAGTGTCCTGGACCCACTAGTAAAAAAAAAAATATAAAAAATATATCTGGTGTCTGAATAATTTTTGGTTTGACTGTATATACAGGTGCATCTCAATAAATTAGAATATCGTGGAAAAGTTCATTTATTTCAGTAATTCAACTCAAATTGTGAAACTCGTGTATTAAATAAATTCAGTGCACACAGACTGAAGTAGTTTAAGTCTTTGGTTATTTTAATTGTCATAATTTTGGCTCACATTTAACAAAAACCCACCAATTCACTATCTCAACAAATTAAAATACTTCATTAGACCAATAAAAAAAAAACATTTTTAGTGAATTGTTGGCCTTCTGGAAAGTATGTTCATTTACTGTATATGTACTCAATACTTAGTAGGGGCTCCTTTTTCTTTAATTACTGCCTCAATTCAGCGTGGCATGGAGGTGATCAGTTTATGGCACTGCTGAGGTGGTATGGAAGCCCAGGTTTCTTTGACAGTGGCCTTCAGCTCATCTGCATTTTTTGGTCTCTTGTTTCTCATTTTCCTCTTGACAATACCCCATAGATTCTCTATGGGGTTCAAGTCTGGTGAGTTTGCTGGCCAGTCAAGCACACCAACACCATGGTCATTTAACCAACTTTTGGTGCTTTTGGCAGTGTGGGCAGGTGCCAAATCCTGCTGGAAAATGAAATCAGCATCTTTAAAAAGTTGGTCAGCAGAAGGAAGCATGAAGTGCTCCAAAATTTCTTGGTAAACGGGTGCAGTGACTTTGGTTTTCAAAAAACACAATGGACCAACACCAACAGATGACATTGCACCCCAAATCATCACAGACTGTGGAAACTTAACACTGGACTTCAAGCAACTTGGGCTATGAGCTTCTCCACCCTTCCTCCAGACTCTAGGACCTTGGTTTCCAAATGAAATACAAAACTTGCTCTCATCTGAAAAAAGGACTTTGGACCACTGGGCAACAGTCCAGTTCTTCTTCTCCTTAGACCAGGTAAGACGCCTCTGACGTTGTCTGTGGTTCAGGAGTGGCTTAACAAGAGGAATACGACAACTGTAGCCAAATTCCTTGACACGTCTGTGTGTGGTGGCTCTTGATGCCTTGACCCCAGCCTCAGTCCATTTCTTGTGAAGTTCACCCAAATTCTTGAATCGATTTTGCTTGACAATCCTCATAAGACTGCGGTTCTCTCGGTTGGTTGTGCATCTTTTTCTTCCACACTTTTTCCTTCCACTCAACTTTCTGTTAACATGCTTGGATACAGCAATCTGTGAACAGCCAGCTTCTTTGGCAATGAATGTTTGTGGCTTACCCTCGTTATGAAGGGTGTCAATGATTGTCTTCTGGACAACTGTCAGATCAGCAGTCTTCCCTATGATTGTGTAGCCTAGTTAACCAAACTGAGAGACCATTTTGAAGGCTCAGGAAACCTTTGCAGGTGTTTTGAGTTGATTAGCTGATTGGCATGTCACCATATTCTAATTTGTTGAGATAGTGAATTGGTGGGTTTTTTGTTAAATGTGAGCCAAAATCATCACAATTAAAAGAACCAAAGACTTAAACTACTTCAGTCTGTGTGCATTGAATTTATTTAATACACGAGTTTCACAACTTGAGTTGAATTACTGAAATAAATGAACTTTTCCACAACATTCTAATTTATTGAGATGCACTTGTATAACAATGTGCATTTGGCCATTTTTTTCATCCTGTTTAATTCAGCTATATGTCAGATTACAGCAGTAAAATGGGTTGCAGACGACAATTCATGCTGACTTTAAAGTCTGAAGAAACCAGACAAAGTTAAGGAAATGTCTGTAAATTATGCATTTCCCTTTTCCATTACATGTGCCATGATTTGATGCTTTTCTACAATTTTACAATCCTGCCTAGCAGCACCTGTAGTGCTTTAAAAAGGCATCACCATGAAAGTCTCCACATGCTGAGATAAAAGTGAGAGCTCCTTTAGGCTTTGAGAACACTCAGACTGTATAACAGGACTGCTTTGTGCAACAGTGAGGCTTTTCTGACATGTTTTTCTCTTCTTGGACACTAAAAGTGCCTGTCTACTTTTGAGAACCATTTATCTGCTTGCAGTGGGAACTAAATGAAGAGTGTGCTGGCATAAATTGTATGTGAGCGTGTATATGTGGAAAAAGTGTTAAATGCAGTGGGCAACAACCCAAAAGCAGCGAACAGAAGGTTGTGGGTTCAAAGTCCCTGCAGGGCTTCCCATCATGCTGACTTAACTCAAAATGAGCGCTTGTTCTATTGTCCTTGCCCTTCGTTTGACCATTGGTGGAGCGTTGGGGAAGGCACTTAACCCTGGGATACTACAGGGGAACTACATTATGGGACTTAGCATAACTTCAAATAGCCTTCAAAAAACCTTCCTTGTATAAACATATTTAAAAACCAAGAACATTGAACAAAAAAGCTGAACGGAGAGGATGAACGGTGAATCCTTTCTGGTCAAAACACTGCGAAAGTGGCATTATGAACAGCAAACTAAATTTGTTTACCCATATAACTCTAAATGATAAGACTCATCTGCAAAATGTTAGACTCATATTTAATGTAATCTAGAAGGAAACTGATAGAAATAAGAGGTTTTGTTCAGCGGAGCGTCACACAGCCTCATGGGGAATAAGTTAAATCAGTTCAGAGGCAGTGAAACCTAAAGCAGCCATACTGATAACCTCCTGTACTGCCAACGGGCTTCCATCTGGTATAATAAATCCTTTGTCTTAAATCTGGGGAGTTTCATCTTCCTTATGTCATTTACACAATCGTTCAAAGAACAGTCTGTTAGTCACTGTTTCTGTACACTCCAGCACTCTGTCTTCCTCACGAAAAACATCCTAATGTTTTATTCCAGCTTTCAAACAGGTGCTGATTCATGGGGTCTGAAGGAGGCAGCGTTGTGGACCCATCGATCGGTCCTCTCATCAGTCTGGATTGGGCATGGCCAATTGGCCAAGAGCTCTCTGATTGATTCCTATAATTAATAGACGGTTTCTCCAAGAGCTTTCCCAGGGCAAATTAAACGGCTGTCAGCACTGGCTTAACTCAGAAATCAGGCAACAGTATTTTAGAGTGTTAATGTGGAATGAATGTCAGGTGTATGAAATTAAACGAACAAACCAGGTGTCCCACTAGGGAAATACTCTGAATTATTAAAATCTCTATCTCATTACATCAGAGCTCTTTATATCGCTTGAACACACTGATTGTTGGGAGAAAGCTCTATTGACTTTTACATGTCATTATGGTAAGAGTGTGTGATGTGAAAAAGAATTGGGTGAGCTGACATCGCAGGAATTAAAGATTTATGGAAGCCTGTTTCCACCTCTGAGTAAAAAAAAATTAAAAAATACAAATGTATATGTAATTCCAGAGAAATAAAATATTTTGTCTCTGTCGTCTTTAATTCTAAGGGACACTTCATGCTCTAATGATAATATGATATATTATATTATTTACTGAAGCTATACTCTACTTACACCTCTAATTAAATTAAATTTAATTTATTTTTTGAATTGATATATTCGCCAAAATGTTTATTCATATAATACACAGTATTAGGAGACAAACAGTTACAAACGCAAGATATAAAGTCACAGTTAGCCGAAATAAGCTTGCAACTGTGAGATACAAAGTTGCTATTGTGAGACGTAAAGTCACAAATATGAAAAATATAGTCGCAATTACAGAAAAAAGTGACAAATTATTGTTATATACAAAGTTACTATTGTGAAAAATAGTCATGATTATGAAAAACAAAGTTGCAATCATGCAAGATATGAAATGACAATTACACAATATATAAAATATAGCCATATTGTGAGTCACAGTTAAATAAATATAAAGTCACAGTTTTGAGTTGCTATTTGTGAGAAATAATCACAATTATGAAAAATTAAGTCACATTTATTAAAAAAGTCATAATTATGAGACATGAAATGATCATTTTAGGATTAAGAGCCATATTCTAAGATAAAAAACACAATTGTGAGATCTACAGGTGCAATTATGAGAAATAAAGTCACAGTGAGATTTAACATTATATTCTGAGATTATTCTGAGGCAGAAACATGCTTCCATATACAGTACAATAGACTGGAGGTGAGGAGAGGTAGATGGAAATGTGGAAAAGAGGAAGTGGAAGGTCAGTGACAAGTTGATTTATAAATACTTTTAGTTTTACAAGTGACTTCCAAAGATTTATGCACAGTTTAAAACTTTTTCAATTTGAGGAGGCGGAACGGTGCTGCTTATTGCATACTATCAACTGTGCATTGTAATAATGTGGACCTGCCTTCAGGATGTAAATATAGCCGGGTAAATAAGATGGGTGTTTTATGTCTATTCTTGGCAGTAGATTTTGTTGGAATGGAGAGAGTAAAAAGGAAGGACATTTGGCTCAGATGAGTTCACTGGCACCTCAGTTAAAAGCAGCCTGAGCGCGAAACAGTTGTCTTTGAAATCTTATCTTTTAATCATCCGAGTTTATGTGTCATCTCGCATGTACACAAGTGGATGCAGCAATTACACTGCTGCGTTTCCAATCTCACGCTGGACGGCGACACACATACGGTACACACACACACACACTCAAATCCCTGCTCTCCCTCATAAATTGCTGTGCTTTTAAGATCCAGGCTTTATAATGGTGAATGCACATGGCATTTAGCAATCAGGTGCTAGCACAACATTGGCAAGCAAACGTCAGGCTATCCTGTCATCATATGTCATCGTTGTTGCCTTTCAAAAAGCTAAGACAAAAATGTGTACTTTTTGAGTCTCTCTTTATCTCTAACCACAAGGAAAATCATTTATAATCGTAGTAACCCATGCATCTGCCAAGGCTGTCACAGCTCCACCTCCAAATGAAGACAAAACCATCTTCTCTGATGGGCTAGATCAGTTTTGTATATCTCTAGGTTTGGAGTCTGCATAGAGTAATCTGGTCTTGGATCATTTTCTGAATCAACTTCCACCAAGGGCTCCGAGCCTTGGCAGCCATTTTGGCTCAGAGAGCTCAGCAGTCACAGCAGTTGCATCTGGAGTGCATTGCTTTCTGACAGTAGACGGGGTAAAGAGCTGAAACGGGCAGATGGGCCAGAACCCCGCTGCTTTGCAAAGGGCATCAGCTAACAACCGCACGCTCAGACCTCTCAGACCTGACCCAGCATGGGGAACGCGAGGGAGGGAGCAGAAACAGAGAGATGGATGGATGGATGAGCGGCAGTGAGCGAGAGAGACAAAGATTTATCATGAACATGGAGGAACAACGAACAGGTGTTGGGAGAGATGATGGATTGAGAGATGGCTTGCAGAGCTTGGATGAGTCTCGCAAACCTTATGTGACCGTGTTAATCAAGACAAAGGCCACAGGAAATCCAATTTAAACAAACTGTTTGGATATAGCTAACTACGGCCCTAATGCATTGCAAAAAAGGGACACTGAGAATCAACTGTGTCAATAAACTACTTGCTAAACAAAAAAGATTTAATCATCAGAGCCGCACACAAATTCCCAACATCTCACCATTATTCCATGATGTGATTGGGCATCTGCTTGATTACCAGCTGGTGGTCTGCATGTCTCCATGGTCACCGTGACCAAGCAACATAATTGCGGTATTCTGCAAACATGTGTTACCATCTGGCCCACAGCGCGAGAGTTAGTGTAGTCAGCAAATACTGTGCCAGTGCAGAGGACTAGTTCATGGGTACTAGTTCAATACCCCCTGTTGGCATCTCACACACACATTGGAAATTCTGGGCAAGTACTGAATCCAAACCATTAAATTGCCTGCATTTGATGAAACTACAGTAAACAAGCTTTGTTTTTGGAGAGAGGTGTGTATTATCTGAAACCATTATCAGACCATTTCCAAGATACTTTTTATTTAATTTTTCACAAATTAAAACATTGTCATGAGGGATAGATGTACAGTCTGTTCAAAGGATTGTATAATTGGTCCCACTTTATATTAGGTGACCTTACATTGAAATGAATCATTTGCACATACATGCTTTTACATTATACTTGTATTTAAAAAATACCTGCATGTAATTACATCTGTAATTAATTTCTGTAATTACATTTTTAATTATACTGTTGACCCATCTCTTAGACTCACCCATACCCCTACCACCAAACCTGTCCCTAACCTTACTGATATCCCACCTCAATAGCAGTGTTTTGCAATACAATATGAACACAATAAGTACACTGTACTTATTTTTTGATGTAAGTACATAGTAGATATATAAAGTTGGACTGTATTGTCTGTATGAAATACTTAAAAAAATTTGTTCCATAAAATTATAACTGAATACATACAATTAAACAAATGGTCAGTGATTTAAGTTTCACCTTCCAAAATTTGCTGCAATTTAAGATGCTCATCGCCGAAAGAATAACTTTGCAGTTAAGTATTATTAATATGTTTATTCAGTAACCACTTTGACGGATTCATTGGGTTCATTCAGTGAATCATTTGTCATACTTTAACCTGTAACTACTGAAAGTCTTTTTGAATCGGTTCATAAGAGTCATTTGCTCATGAATCAGACTACACTGGTTCCGCTATATGTTTTTGATTCATTAAAAAGAACTGTTAGAGGCTCTTACTCGTGCATCTGACAACATTGGATATGCTGTTTGTTTTTGCGTGCACAGTGCATACTGCAAGGACATCTTATTAAAAAGACATGTTGGTAACACTTTACTTAAAGGCTTTATGCATTACTGCATTATAAAAGTAGTTTTGATGCATTAATTATGCCTTATAATGCATTGTACAATCTCATGAATAATTATAACCACAGTTAATACAATATAACACTTATCAATTCTTTGTTACACTATGAATTTTAAATTTGGTTGTAATTATTTACAAGATATGATGTATTACAACGCACATTACGAATAATTATAATGCATTATACCCTTTAATAACCATTTATAATGCATTATACATAAAGGCTTTAAGTAAAGTGTTACTGACACGTTTTCTTGCTGTTATTTTTTGGTACATGGACAACTTGTGTAAAATATGAATTATTTTGCTGTGACACTACGTTCATTCACTATCCCTTACAGCCTTGTTTATATCATTGAAAAAATAAATATGTCATTCACAGTGGTATAGTGGATTGTACAGATCTTCAGATATTGCAATCCAGAGCACAGACCAGGTGTGAGGTATTATCTCAAACAAAATATAATAATAACAAGCAAAACAATCAAAACTAACATCAATATTTATTTGGTTGTAGCAGTTGATTGGATTTGTCATGAAAGGCTCACGTCTCTTTTATATTCGTATACTAAACTTTGAACTCAATCATCTAAAAATTGTTCTCATCAACCAAAGCACTCAAAAAAAGAGAAAGTTTTATTTCGCTGATCAAATGGTTTGAGAAACACAAACATTCTCAAGAAGTTTTTTTTTTTTTTTTTGTCAAAGTCAAGATGACTGTGGCAGTTTAAACAGAACTGTTGCTCAGAACCCTATTTTCCGCCTCTTGACAGTGAAGATTGTTAACAAACTAAACCAGGGTTGACTTAGAAAAATCAATACGACTGATTTCATACATTACAGAGCATCAATCCTCAGTAATTGTTTTTTTTCTTTGTATCTCAGTGCTTCAGTACCAGCATTTCTTTCTCTTTTTGATTATTCTCCAGAATGATGAAAATATGTATAGTGCACACTGTACAATATAATGAGCCAATCACATGCAGACTTTGGGGCGATTTTGAATATTTATCAGTTACTTACTGAATATGTATGTTTTTCCGCACTGCACTCGAAAATGAGCCTTATTTTATATGCTGATGGTTAAATGAGCCTATCCTCCATTTGTCTTCATCAAAAGCACATTTGAGGGCTTGGTCCCATGTTACTGGAGCTCAGAGCTTATCTTTCTTTATAAGGCCTGACAATCTAATCCATGAAAACAAAACCTCTCATTTTCATCTCCACTGAGCTGCCACATTGAATCACAGGACCGGGTTAACTTGCAACTGTACCTTTACACAGCCAAACTATTATTGCCACATTACGTTACATTTACGTTCCTTTATATATCTAAATGTGTGTAACCTAGAGTGTTAATTGGGAAATAAACTCCTCAAGGATGCCACAGGAGGTCAAGATTCATAAATCCTCCAATTACAGCCATTGGGATGGAGCTTTTTACACAGGCTTCTTTTGAGCGCTAAACTGCATCCGTTGGTAAAATTGGTTTCGCATGTTTATGTTGAGAGCTACATTCCCTGAATGTGCACAAAAAGACTTGTATAGGAGAATGAGTAAACGCGACGCCAAGTGTGTGAAAGAGCGTTGTTTGGTAGCAATTAATTGATATTGCTTGTATACGTTTTCAGCAGGAGAAGGAGAACGAACATTAAACATGTCTTTCTGTTCATCTTGCTGCATTAGCAGGGTGTGGTGCGATGTGGTGCCACCCAGAGAGCCGTGTGACAGATACGCACATATGGAGAATCAGCACTCTAAAGGAGCAAAACTGCAAAGTGACATGATGAGAAGAGAGGAGATTTTCACGGCTGACTGTAAGATGCGACAGAGGTCAGAATTTGCCATGATTAAGACGAACACTGACAAGGATAAAACTCAAAGCTGAGGCGAGATGCACCCATGAGGACAGGCCCATTGAATGACGCACAAGCATATTACCAATGTCTCTATGGGGAAGATGTTGGACCATATCTACAGAATGACAGGACTGTGTGTCTTTCAGTGACTGCACGTGTGTCTAGTCGGTGTAGCTGGTACTGAGTGTGCCGGTGTTATCAAAGGCTCTCTTTACACTGGCAGCTGAAGAGACTCCTCGCTGTTGGCTCTCTGTTCCTACGCCTCCCTCTCACTCGGAAACAAACAGCACGTAAAACTCTACACTTGCCTCACTGACAGCCGTACACGCCACAAAGACTTCCGGAAAGACTTTCATCTGGAGGTTTTTTGTCTTCCTGTTTTGCAGTCGATGGATTTCTTGCACAGGAACCGGCCAGCAGTGGGCTGATGTTTTGAAGCCGATGCTTTTATTGTCCATCTCATGACACCAAATAAAAAAAAAAAAAATTTGTTTTGCTACTTAAACATAAAGCTAAACAAAGCTTCACAGGTGATATATGTGCGTTCGCCTCTGGAATCATTGGGGAAAGTAATCCACAAGGTCGTTGTAATTGAAAACCGAATGATGTCTGCAGGTGTATTGATTTAGTATTTAATTCTCTCAGAGAAAGCACAGAGTTCCAGCATGTTCCGTAAACACTGGGCGACAGGGGGAAGGGTGAATATCTTCCTTCTCCAAAGAAAGAAAGAAAGAAAGAAAGAAGGAAAGAAAGAAAGAAAACAATCTAAACTTAAGCATATAAATTTGAAATATTTAAAAATTTTTATTCATTTTTTTATTTTTATTTAACATATTTGAATAGAATATAATGAAATTTAATTAAACATTCAGGGACATCTTAGAAAATTACAAGATCACAGAATTTTTCCTAACAAAAACATAACTCGAGCAATTATTTTCTTACTGTTAAAGTACCTGTACATCTAGCTGAATACAATATAGATTTTTAATGTGAGGTAATTCATACCTTATCTCCAATAAATAAATAAATAAAAAATAAAAACATTTTTTTATACCATATTTACATGAATTTACATAGAATTTATGTTGTTATTTTCCCTTTAAAATGTTTTTTACATGAAATTTCACACTAAAAAACAATTGGTGTAGGAACATTTTTCACTCAGGAATTGCTAGTAAATTTCACATTTCACATTTAATTAAAAAGAAGTGGCAATTGAATTAAATGTGAAATTTTGAAGTAGAAAGACTGAAATTGTATTTTCTTTTTTTTTCAAAAAATCATTTTTTAACAGTGTAGGTTGTCATTGAAATGCCCAACCACACAAGATCACACACTTGGTCAGAACAACTTAGATGAGCATTCATCAGCCAATTTGAAAGTCCTTTCTTTTGTCCGTATTCTTGACTTTTGTTCTGACACATTTGTGTGTGTGAACGCAGGTCAACATTGTTCAAGTGCAAACGCATGGCTAATCCCCAGAATGGTAATTACGTACGTCAGCAGCCTTCACTACTGTGAAATTGAGTCATGTGATAACGGTCAAGGTTTTTCAAAAGGAGATTTGACTAATTCACGGCATATTCTGCAGGGTTGGGCTGAATCAGACCGCTGCTGACAGACACAGACATTTGATTGAGCACTGGAGGTACAGACAGCTAACATCAAAGTACACTGTGCTCTGACTCACAGCCCTTCCAAAGCAGCAGCAGGTGGAATGGGCAGAAAACACAGACTAGACAATAGTAATTTGTAATTTCTTCCAAATGATTGAATATGAACTTTCATTTGGGAGCATGTGTCAGCCCTAGAATGAAATAGAAAGAGATATCTATGCAGTCAGTCTCTAACTTCAATTATTAAAGAACAGATAAAGTAAAATGGAACAATAGTAATATAAGATCTTAATAAGTCGGCTGGGAGGGGAGCACATATCTGGACCCTGTCACTTCTTAGATGAAACCTCTTTCTGCACTCCACAACTAACACATTTTTATGAAATATTATATTTATGAAGGTCACATTAAAACTGTTATTGAACCTTTTTCTATGTCTTAATCTTTTATATCTATATTTAATCTTCTATATTTATTATATCTTACTTAATCTTATATATTTATTTTTGTATTTTTATTTTTTGCTTGTGTCAGACCTTCAATCTTAAGATATGAAAATCTGTCATAAAAATATTCATTACTTTATATTTGAACAGCTTTACTGTTTTTATGTCATGTTTGAATTGTGATTTTTATTATTTATTTATTTATGTATTTGTTTGCCATTTTGGATTACTGTGGTGATATTATCATATTATTATCTTTAAAAATAATACATATTTTTATGAGTTTTTAATTATTATACTTACTTTTATTATTATTATTATTATTATTATTATTATTATTAAAATGCTGTGAGATATTCAAATTCTTAATGCTTAATTATATTTAATTAAAAAAAAAAAGTCACATTACTTCCACTACAGACTGATATTAAAGACAATATATTTTCATGACTTTCAGAAAAAAATGTAAAAATAAAAAATAACACAATTCCCCTGTGATGCATATTTATACACTGCTGGACATCATTACTAGACAAAGAGTGAGAGTGTGAAAACTGTACTTTAAGAGAGTTTATTTGGTAAAAGTCTACAAGGCCAAACGTGCCCATGGTTGAAGAAACACCCAAGTATGAGAACAATTCTTGACCTTGTTTAAACTCTTGTTAAATGGTCTCCACAATTGTCAGACACTTTTAAAACTTAAATTCCAGAATCCCCAGTGAGCAAATTGGATTTAGACTGCTTTGGTTTTAGAATATAAGTGGAGCTGAATCTAGATTTCCTCATCTGGCTGCTGCGGAACTCAAGTGTCACCGTGCTGCTGCAGCGGCGTTCTCCTCCGGTGATCACACGTTATTGATTTCTAGAAGAGATGACGACGCTGCAGTTTCTTCATTCACTGCTGTGTCAGACTCCCGCTGCTAAAAAATGGCTGTTTGACGGTATAATCTGCGGTGACAAGTGCGTTAATCTGCTACAATAGCAGAGAAACAGCATCTGTGGGTGGAGCCTCAGGGTACATGCAAAGAGTTGTAGAAAAATAATACATGGAGAGAAGCTTAGAAGCGAGGAACAAACTATTCAGCCTGGAGAAAGAGAGAGAAAGAGAGAGAGAGTGGGGCACAAGCCACATCTGGATATTAGCCAGGGGTACAGCTGATACTAAACCCTCCAAAAAGATCCTCACACAAATGTCAGTGAGCAAACAAAACAGTCAGGGCAGAGACATGAGAAGCAGTGTGTGTGATGAAACCTCAATCCTGGGGGCCCACTTTGCAGGAAACACAAAAGACAGGACAAGCCCCAGAGAGAAGAACGCAGTTTATGTGACAGAAAATTAAAGAAATTCATATAGAAGCCCTTAGAGGCTATACATTAGTTAGATCCATGCATTATATATAGGGAGAGTTTCTATGTATTAGTGGTGATTCTTTCTGCAGGTTACATTTTTAGGCCAGTAGGTGGCGACAAGAGGCTGTCTGAATGAGTCATTGAGTCATTCATTAAACCAATTCCTTCAAAAACTCTCATTCATTCAGGAACTCCTCAGGTTAATGTAATTATGACTGATTCATTGAATCATTTTTTTTTTAAATCACTGATTCATTCAGCAACAAAAGAAGTCTTTACAAATGAGTCAATTAATTCTCCACTCCTTCAAAAACACTGATGCTGAAACCGGACCTGCAAACTAGTATAAGAATCTTTTATACCATATCGTTCTATGGCAGGAATAGTGAGAATATAGTGAGCAGCTCAGAATTCAGCATGATTCATTCAGAAATGAAAGAAATTCGTTATTTAGATTGACTCAATGAATCATTCACTCAGCTGATTTGATCCAAAACACTCCTATTCAGAAAAGAAGGCCACTGCTGTTTTTCTTGGAGACGTACAACAGTTCAACAGTTGCTTCATTTGGAACTATTTTCAATGGCAAGACAAAAATACACAAAGTAACTGGTGATACTGTGTCTAAAAAATAAGTTACACAATATTACGTATTGTATTATCAAACTTTAAACTGTGCTGTTGGTCTGTACCCAACAAATGTTAAATTATGGTGTTAGCTTTTGATGGATATGAAATTTTAATTATTTAAATTAAATAAATAAATAATAATAAAAAAACTGGTCTTAGATTATGTACATTTTTAGCAAAGTGAACTATTCCTTTAATGATATAAAGATGAGTTTGAACTGGTTGGAGCCTTTGAACAACATATTAACTGGAGAAAACTGCACAGAGGGCAGGACAACAGGAACTGAAGCACTTACGGTAATAACAGGAATATTAGATCAGCAGTACTCCATCCAATAACAAGGACAAAATGTCCATAATGTGGGACAAAACCACCCTAAGTGTTTAAACTGAACATTATAAGCACCTTCTGTAATGTTTCTAAGAGTATTGTTATAGATAATAACTTCGATTTCAGCATTTGAATGGTGAACAGCATACAAATCATTCTCTTGTCTCCTTCCTACAACTTCCGCTCTGCGTGAGAGAAAAAAGAGCACAAAAGTGCAACCTGGCAGACTGACTTAGATGAAAACATGGTTTTGCAGTTAAAAATGCTTATACACTGATCTTCTAGCATCTCATGTCAGTCAGCATAAGCGCAGCTTAAATAAACTTATCATCACATTAAACAGAGTGGTGTCTAGCTGCAAAAAAATTAAGCGATCTAGCCAATTAGCTATTTTGCCTCTCCTCTGGTTCATTAGACTTCAGGTTTTTACGCTGTTGAGCTCTTTAAGATGGATGGACTTTCACTAACGTCTTTATTTAATTACGAGCCAATGTTTGAATTTGAGTTTTGCTTTTTAAAATATGATGACTCAAGAATTGTTTCTAAGGACCTTTGCTCTGTCAGCTCTCGGCTGCCGAGAGGAAAAAGAGGAATTTTCCACAGACTTGGCACAGTTTCCACAGTTTGTCTTGTTTCTGCTGTTGTGTAACTGGGCTACACTAATCAGCATCATTTATGCAGAAAATGTTTAGCCAACTTGTTCTATGTTTGTATGCGTGCATGTGAAACACACAGAAATACAATTGTGTTAGGGTCTTTGACTGCACTATTATAGTTTGGAAAAATTTTATTCTGTATGTTGGTTTTCAGTTTCCATTTAGTTTTAATGATGTATCAATAGTATCAATTTCATTTTTTTTTTTTTTTTTTTTGATGTGCTTTGAAAATGTCTTTTGTTTATTTTTATTTAGTTGTCATTTTGCAAATAATACATTTATGCATTTGGCAGATGTTTTATCCACAGTAGCTTACATTGCATTCAAGTTATGCATACATTCACTGGGAACCAACCCTGTGACCTTGGTGTTGCTTTCACCATGCTACTGTTTTAGCTACAGAAATGCAGTTGCAGAAAGTAGTTAAAACTTTCATATGTCAGATTTAGTTTTATGCAAACTAATGATTTTATTTGGCTAACAATACTGTTTCCAGTTTTTATCCTCGTAATAATTTCTGTTAGTGATAATAATCTTGGTCTGTGATAGTTAATGATTTCAGTTTGTCTCTGTGTGTTTGTGAGTATTTGTATGCTTCTCCATGAGTGTGTGTATGTTTTTGTACTTGCTCTCAGGCCCTGTGGCTCATCTGTTTAATGAGGTCACTCTTTGAGAGCGAGAGAGATTCAAGTGTTCACTGTGAAACTAATTTAAAACCAATTCTTGCCTCACCCTGGAATTACAAGGGGATCGAAGGGGTACTGAAGAACCTCACCACAAGCTTGAGATATACTCTTGGTTTAATAATGAATCATATAGGTGCTCAGGAGAGAGAGGAACTGTAAGAGGACAGGAAAGAGGCAGAACAGTACAGCCAGATGTAGAAGGCATTGTTCACCTGGCAGATTTCCAGGCCCTTAGAGATGAGCACTGAGGTTCCTTACAGTTTGATATTCCATAATCACAAGAAATAAAGTTTTCTCAGTAAGAAATAAAAACATTCAATAAACAAAATTAATTTAATGTAGAACTTTCTCATGCAATTTATTTAATTATTGTAGATGCAATGAAACTATGAATGAATACTATCACACAATTTTTGCGTATTGGTATATATTTATACAGCATGCAAGTATTTAAAAATATCCATACTTTAATTTAGTAGCATACTAAATCAAATAAACATGGCAAATGTTACATTAAAAATTTATCTGGTTGTGACCAATGAAATGGTCATAACCAAATGCTAATGAATTAATCAAATTTACATTATTTGAATTTGCATGCAATGAAATTAAGTTGTGATGTTCAAAATCTTAAAGAATGTCAGCATACTTTTATTTCACTAAATTGACCAAGCAGCAAAAATCTACTTTTTTAATGCTCCTCTGAGACTCCAGTAGAGTGAGACTGGACTTTTGCCTAATGAACTAAAATGTACTGTATCATGCACAGGGGTCAAAGCATGGAAAGCCAGATTCCCCTGGCTCTTTTTGTTCATTACAAGTATATATAGACATAGTCTAACTTTTTAAAACTCACACCCCAGCCCACCAAGACCATATTACACTGAAATATTCAAGACTAAATAAATAAAAAAAAAAAAAAAAAAAAAAATTTTTTTTTCCCCCAAATATCTTAATTTGTGTTTAACAGACGCAAGAAGTTCAAACAGGTTTGGAATAACGAGGATAATTAAATACTGACAGAATTTACAGTTTTGGGTGAAAATTTGAAAAACCGTAATGATCAGAGGTTGATTAACAGTCATCTACAGTATGCAAAATATGATTGTTTTGGTGCAAGAAACCATTGGCTAATATTATAAGAGGGGTTAGAAGAGCAAATGCATTAAATAACAAAACGTGTAGAGGATCCATTTAATACAATGCGTTTTAATACAGTTTAGTATATAATCCATTTAATACCGGTACGTAACAGATCCAGAAACTAACTGAAGATGCAATAAATCAAATATAATTTTAGTTTAGTGCAGTTTAAGTCATCAGAAATGTATGATAATGCTCTCCGCAACCCACAACCATGAGTGGCATTTCCCCATTTGCTCCTGACATTCTTTAATTTGCTATAGTCCTTCCCAGATCTTTAGCATCACATATGGATGAGTGTATAAGATTCAAAACTGCTGTGCCAAAGCAAATTGTATTTAAGCAGCAAATAAAGGCATCCGTCAGACATTAATTTATTCCGAAAGACTTGATTTAGCTGAGTAATCTGTCTCTTTGCTTGACTATTCACAGTGTTGCTTAAGCCAATGCATTATCTGAGAGGAAACATAGAGGACTGAGCTCAGCTAAATGTCAACAACCTGCAGCCATGCAGCTCTGCAGTTTTGCCTTTGTTTGTTCTTTTGTCTTTACCCTCTTTCCATTGCCTGCGGTGCCAAACTCTGGGGCAGCAGATTTGGCCTCGGTTCCTTCCTGTTTTCTCTCGCTCTTTTGGTCTCGCTGTTTCTCTCACACGTACACAAACATTCCTCACCTTACCCCTCTCTTTGTTTCTCTCTCTTTCTTCCTCCCAGAGGAGAGTGGTCCCTCTGTATTTCTGTAGGGAGTGCTGGCAGCGTGTTCTGAGCCCCTGAGATGCCAAGCTGGCACTGCCTGCTGTCAGATCCGTCCATGCTGGCTGACCTCGCCCTCACCACCCCAAATGCCTCTGCCAGCCAGCCTGAAGCTGTTGAGTCACTTCCCTTTCTCCTTACCACACACGGGCACCATCTCACTCAAAACAGCACTGCACTGTCCAAAAGCTACGGTAACGCAGATTTTGCCGCCAGTCTTACACTCCCTCACATTTGGACACCAGTTTAGAGAACCACGCAGGCAGTGAAAACCGTCTGATGTCTCCGCTATACAACTCTGTTCAAAAACCTAGTGAGGTGCCTGCAAAGGTTATTCGCAAAGGTAGGCAGCTTAAAGGGATAGTTCATGTAAAAATGAAAATTCAGTCATTATTTACTCACCCTTCAATTGTTCCAAACCTGTATGAATGTTGGTAACCAAACAGTTGACAGTAGCCACATAGTATTTTTTATCCCATACTATTGAGGTCAATGGCTGCAGTCAACTGGTTGATTACCAACATTCTTCAAAATATCTTCTTTTGTGTTCAACAGTACATGCTGCCTACTAAGATTTTTTTTACTTGCCTTGAAAAGTGACTTGAAAGTGAAGGTTATATCAAAGTGAAGGTTATATCAAAGTCCCTTTCAAGGAAAGTCAGTTCACTCGGTATTTGCAACACCTCTAGGCAGCTATTTCAGGCATCCAAGACCAACTCCTATATACATGAATAGGTAAAATCTGAAATCTCAAAAACTGCTTGCCACACTTACATTTAAATAACATTTTAAATCAGCATGACATCTGATATGGACTGTGTCTTAAATGTTGTTTTGTATACTCAAATAGCATTGAAAAAGCTTATATTTCAGGTTGGTCCAGCCTTCTAGCAGCAGCTGCGGTGATGTGATTACCAATTGGCGATTGGCTCTTATATTTAAAGGGCGGGACTTATTCCACCATACTTCGAGTTTTACTTTCTCCCATTCATAGTAACATGAGTTCACCCTCTTGATATATTTACAGTCTTTAGTTATACAGTGCCACTTGAAAGTTTGTGAACTCCTTGCAGAATCTGTGAAAATGTGAGTAATTTTAACAAAATAAGAGAGATCATACAAAATGCATGTTATTTTTTAATTAGTACTGTCCTGAGTAAGATATTTTACATAAAAGATGTTTACATTTAGTCCACAAGACAAAAAAAAAATAGCTGAAATTATTAAAATAACCCCATGCAAAAGTTTGTGGAACGTTGGTTCTTAATACTGTGTGTGGTTACCTGGATGATCCACGACTGTTTTTTGTTTTGTGATGGTTGTTCATGAGTCCCTTGTTTGTTCTGAACAGTTAAACTGAGCACTACTCTTCAGAAAAATCCTCCATGTCCTGCGGAATCTTCAGGTTTCCAGCATCTTTTGCATATTTGAACCCTTTCCAGCAGTGACTGTATGATTTTGAGATCCATCTTTTCACACTGAGGACAATTGAGGGACTCAAACACAACTATTAAAAAAGGTTCAAACATTCACTGATGCTCCAGAAGGAAACACGATGCATTAAGAGCCAGGGGGTGAAAACTTTTGAACAGGATGAAGATGTCCAAATTTTTCTTATTTTGTAGAAATATAATTTTTTTTTTTTCCATTTAGTACTACCCTTCGGAAGCAACAGAATATACTTGCATGTTTCCTGGAAAACAAATTATGTACAATTTACCTTGATCTTCAAATTCAAAAAGTTTTCACCCCCCCAGCTCTTAATGCATCGTATTTCCTTCAGGACCATCAGTGAATACTTGAACCTTTTTTAATAGTTGTGTTTGAGTCCCTCAATTGTCCTCAGTGTGAAAAGATGGATCTCAAAAGGTCCATGCCCGCTATTACATTAAAAATATGGTGGATAAGTCCAATTTCATGTATTTTTTTCACACTACAAAATCTGACTGTATTTGAGTTGGACAGGCAAAAAAAAAAAAAAAAAAAAATTGTTTTGCTACCTGTCTTAACAAAGTCAAACCCTGCATCTGAATATGCTGGTATGATGGTATATATCGTTGCCGCAAAATAAAATGTCTATCCCGACTATTTGATTGAAGAATTCTATTTGTATGATGCTATCTGAATGCTTTTTGAGGTTCAATTCTAGTTAGTATGCTGCTAGTTAGTATGTAGTATGTCAGTTTTTGAACAGAGCTAATAAGCTGTTATCTGTACAAGGTGACTCGAAATATATAAAGTGTGATCCTCTGTGGAGTTGACGTCATTTTAAATTCCAATCAAGGATGGCACTAACTGTGTTTGCTATCATCCATGTGGGTTTTAATCTTGAATTGGGCTGATTTCATTCTGCAGGTTTGTTGATAGACAGCCAAATGACATGTTTTTCCACGTTTTGAGAGAACTCTAGGGAACAATCAAGAAAGATCAGACTGCCTTTCACACCGTCTTTGGGGGGAAAACGCAGAAGCTTCAAAAGCTAAATAGTACGGAAAAAGAACCTGATGCTAATTATGCTCCAGACACAGACAGGGAAGGGAGAGAAACGTCTGGATCCAAGGAACAGGGGTCAAACATCAAACATCAACAAAAAAAGAGCAAGAAAATCTCAGACATTAGAATCAAAGACGCACGCTAGTGCATCCAATGCAATACAGTCAAACTAATTTCAGCTACGGCTCTGTAGCGACCGCTCACCATCATGTTTTAGAGTGGCAGATTTTCAGACCTTTTGATGTTTGTTTATTCGCACACATGCTTTGTTCTAGTGTGTTTCTTGTACATGTAGATGCTTGTGTGTATTCTAAGAACAGGCTGAAGGCCAAGTTTAACGAGCGGCACATAAGCAAATGATCCATTGCAGACTGGGGAGCAGCCAGAGTAAACAAAAGAGACAAATCAATATGATATCTGTCACTGACAGCTTACGTAAACACATTGATCCCATACATTTATATACAGTACAAAATAATTAAACATTAACTGGATTTTCCCAGATAATGGGTTTTCTATGATTTTTAAGGATTTTTAAATTAAATGGCATAGCTCAATTTTTTTATATTTTTGTTTTTATTAATATACCCAGGAAAGAAATGAATACAAGACAACAGTTTTAAATTATTTATACAGTATATATTGCATAAAAGAAAGAGGATCTTGGATAAAGGTTCAGATACTGTTTGTCACAGTAGCCTCAGAACAGACTGGGTTTGAGTGCCTTTAATGGTGTAATGCAGAGGTTTCTGGAACAGGATGGTACCGGCTGTTAATGTACCACCAACCAGGAGTGTAGGAACAATTTTTGGCATTTTTACATTAAAGCTCCTGTAAAGGACTTCCGCCATTTGCTTTAGCCAGACATCAGCGAACCTGTGCATGGGCATTAACTGTGAGCACTTTTATGTCCCAGGGGTTGATTTCTATTAAAACTAACAGATTTCTATTTTTTAATTTTTTGATATAAAGATTGAACTGCAATGATATGAATTAACTCTTTTTGTAAAATGATGTCTTCATATTCAGATGTGTTTTCCTTATAGATTTTATTTTAGCCTTGTCCCAGACCCAGGTATTCGATCTAAAAATGCATTAGATATGAATACATTTTTAGAATTTAAAAATGTAATTTTATTAAACAGAGTAAAATAACTATAAATCATTTTAATATTCATTGAGTCAGAATATTTATTATTTATTTATTCCCACAGCTGTTGGTGTCATTGCCACAACACTGAACAATTTCCCCCTAATATTTTATTTTTATTTTATTTTTTATTTATGTTTTTTTTTTTTTTTGGAAAGTTAGTGTACTTACCAGGGGGACAACAGTGTACATGCTTGAGATTAAATATGAAACATGATAAATAAATAAATAAATAAATAAATAAATAAATGACTTAAGATGTATCTCAAAATATTTTTATTCAGGATGCAACTGAGTTTTAAGAGAGTTAGTCCACAGGGCCAAAAGTAACCATAGTTGAAGAAACACCCACACGCAATGATTTGCAGTGTGCTTCTGATTTGCTGAAAAACCATCATCATAGTATCATGGTTTGTTTACCAAGTCTAGAGCTGTCACAGAGACCGGTGTGATTTCTCAAGACACCTATTTTAGTGATACCTGTCAGATAGTACAGGTAGTAGGGACATTTTCTGCTTGGTAACTTTGGTCTTTAAAGGGATAGTTTACCAAAAATGAAAATTCTGTGTTCATGTTGTTCCAATCTTGCATGAACTATCCAGTGATTAGTAATTTCTAAAATTCAAATTTCATTTATAATGTATGTAATGTCATAGAAATGTACACTCTGGTCCTGCACTGGTGGGCAAGTGTGATTAAGCGTGGCTAGGCCGACTCATTATCCAGCTGCTTTTGACTAAATTCTATGAGAGATTTAACTTAGAGCACAGATCTACCGAGTCAATTGTGAATACCAGAGGAAAAGACGTGCGTTTTTGCCAAGAAGTTATCAGCTGAATCAGGTCCAGAGCTCCTATCTCAAATCAATCTGCAGTTGATGCTCTATTTATAGCTGATCCACCCTTGAGTGTCTTATTATTATGTGCATGTATTTGTCTGGAAATGGCTTTGGTGATTATCTTTACTCATTGCCTCCCGAAGCTCCTTCCTTCTGGCCTGAACTTAGCTTTTTCTTTTGAATATTTAATAAGTCACCAAACCTTTATTCTTTCAGGCCGGAAAAACGAAGCCCTACTTAAGAATATAACAGAAAGCCACTCAAGGCTAGCAGTGTTTCTTTGTTGGTCAAGTCAAAAGGCTCTCGATCAAAATCTCTCATCCACAAAGTGCTACATTTAAGTAGCCAGATAAATTCATGTCTTCTGTAACCTCATAACTGAAGCCTGTGTGGTCCAACAGATGGACCTGATGTACTCCGCTCGCCGACACATTCGTCTTTGCTACGCGAGCAAGAAATCCTGCCATTGTGTGAAACGTGTCGCCATATGTCAGAAAGACACGATTAAGGATCACAGTCTTTTATGAGAAATGTAAACACCCAACCTTCGCTGCGTGGAGACAGCATGCAGCCTTTGTTCTACAGCGTTATAGATGGACTTGACATTCCCTGCCTGTTGAACCAAAGCTCATTAACACTTACTGCCATAACCGCGGAGCATATGCCACTAGCCCCATTGTCATACAAATCCAGCTAATTAATCCTAGCAATGAAGCGCTCGCATACTCCGCAAGCCTGTTGCTGAAAGAGGCACATTTATGTGTCCAAATCTGAGAATGATGGTGGGTGCAGTTCCTCACCCGGTGTTTGTCAAAAAGGAAAAAGTCAGCCTTGACTTCTCAAGATGGATGAGGCTTAATAAGAGAATGAAGTAAAATGATGTCAGAGAATAACATATTTCCCCCTAATTATTTTGTGCATTGGTCTGAGCAGTAATTGCAGCGTTTTTTGGTTGTACGCTGCACTGAGGCACAACTGATGGATGTCACTTGTCAAGTGGGTATGGAAATTCTGTGGGAGTGTGCTGAAATTTCTAATATTTCCTGGGAAGGCAATCTCTTTGTGATGTCGGTATCTATTTAGCCAGTATTTCCTTTGGCTTGTCAAAACTTTAGAGTCAGAGAAAAATATATGACTCGCTTGACACATATGAAAGTATATATATATATTTCAGTGATGACGATGCAACAGTCCCAGTGCCTGTAATGAGCAAAGCTTCATTATTTTTTTATATTATATTATACTATTTATACTATTGTTACTTTTGAATGTTCTCTGAAACATCTGAAACAATAGTAAGTAGTAATGTTTAAAAAACAGACTAAAATGTTTCCGAAAAACATTACATGATTGATGTATAAATGTTTTGGTTGTTAAAGACCAGATAACTTTAACAAGCATTCTGTTAATGTAACTGGAAGACGTTTGTTCATAACTTTGAGAGAACCTTGCCAGAACGTTCTAAGAATGTTTCCCCATAGCTAGGAAAATATCATCTGGCATAAAATAGTTTTATTCTATAACTGAAGATGCTATAGCTCATAAAAAGAATTTCTCTGGTTGTGAAAGTAAAAGAGCTTAAAATAAACACGTTTTATTTATAGAGAGGTCTTGAACATTTATTCAACATGATGTCTAACTGTAGATCAGCTCTAGATCTGTCTGTGTTTTCTCACCAAAGCGAGACTCACACATTCAGAGTCAGGGAGACAGAATTATTTTGAACCAACAGCTGGTATAAGCATCATTTATTAAGGGAGATGAGAGGGAAAAGGTACAATATTTATTTTTTTCTGACAGCAGGTTTTTGATTGAACATAGCTGATTAAACCTAGGTAAAAAGTTGCTGCTGTCACGCTGTTCAGCTGTAGTATATCTGTTTAAGAAGAAACTTTGTTTTTTTGCAGTGCAAAGATTTGTTGAAGGCAGGGTAAAAAAAGCACATTTGAAATTCCATCTGTTTAGATGTTAGATGTGCAGATATATTTGAAAAAGATACTTAACCTTTGCCCTTCTCAAATGATGACAGCTTACAGACAGTAGATTTCAGAAATTTGAACGTGCCTAATTTTTTTACATCAACTATCTGCCATCAATCAAACAGATTTTTATGTCTTTCTGCATGCTGTAAAACCAAATTGTTCCTTAAGAATTTGTCAACACTTCTTGACAAGTAGATTTAGATAAGTCTCATGAAACTTGACTACAATGGCACACTTGTAACATTTCTCTCCAGGCAGAGAGGGATTTGATAGATGTGGCTTGGTGATATAGTGCTGTGCATCAGGCACGATTCCCCTGAGAGCAAACCACCTGCTCTCTGCTTGCCAGATTGTGAGAGACATGGGTGTGAAATATGATAATTTTATCTTCAGCAGGCTTGTCAGGAAGAGATCCTCTTTCCTCAGAGCTCGAGCTGAGATAAGTCCAGTAGCTTGTGGCTGATGAACAAGCCTGAGAGAGCTGTTGTGCTGGACTAGTTTGCAGGGAAGCGCTAGTTTTCCTGCTCTTCAGTCCTGCTCTAATTGTGTGTTTTAATGCTCAGATACAGTTCTGAATTAGGAAATATGAGCTTTAAAGATTTGATTATGGGTGAGAAGATGACATTAGTTCTGGAAGTTGATTTTTGTGGTGTCCTGTGGTGAGAGATGCTGCTAAGTATTATTATTTATTTTTTTAAACTAATTTTAATTATTATTCTGCATGCTCTTTTTCAACCACATTGGGAGAGTATATGCAATTTAATAATGTAATGTAATTTTAGAATTACTTTTAGAATTAAATTAATACAGTATAATTCTAAAATAAATATGCTGATTTCATGCTCAAGAAACATCTCTTATTATTATCAATGTTGAAAACAGTTGTGCTGTTTAATATTTTTGTGGAATGTTTGATACACTACCATTTAAAAGTTTGTGGTAAGGTTTGAAAGAAATTAAATCTTTTATTCAGCAAGGACACATTAAATTGATCAAAAGTGATGGTTAAGTAATTTATAATATTACAAAATAATTCTATAAACCTGAAAAATTATTATGGTTTTCAACATTGATTATTAATGATAAAAACCATTATTAATAAATTGGGCATCAAAAGTAATTGATAATAACTATGCATAAATCATTATATTAAAATGATTTCTGAAGGATCTTGAAGAATGGAGATATAAAAGTATGGTTCTTAATTTTTTTTTTTTTGTCACATTTATTTAACTTTTTTTTTTTTTTTTTTTACTTTTTTATGCACCGGCTACTACAATATGTGTCCACTGCACAGTCATGCCGAAATGTACAAAAAAGTTCAGAAATGCTAGTCACTCTGTGTCTGAAATAGTGTACTTTTGGAGTGTGTACTGCATTACATGAAACGTTTACTTCTCAACAGTTCATAAAGTACGTTCTGTAGTCATGCAAGTGCATAATATGCAAGTGAAATCGACAGCATTAGTGTTTTCAAACCTTGAGTGCTGATTCATACATTATGTTATTGTTTTATTTGACAGTACAAGGAAATATAAGTGAAATGATTTAAATAAATTATTTGTATAGTGAAATGACATCAAGTTCACCTTGTAACTGCAACACTTCACCTCATAAACTATGACATAATGTTTTAATCTTGATGCCCTTGCTTACAACATGCTTAGGCAACAGTTTTCTCGTCTAGACAAAAACACAAAGGCTGCGTGATCCTCATCAGTCGAGGTCTTTGATCTTTTCTCTTGGCTTGCACTTGTCAATCTTCATCTGAACAATGCACCTCCACGCTCCCCCCTCCACATGCAGGAGTCGCAGATTAGCCTGACGTGAAGGGGAGGTTCTTTGAATTAGACTTTCATAACACAGTTATTTTAAGACCATCCGCCCCATGCCTCCCCTTCTCTGGTTCCTGCATGCATCCTGCGGCCCTGGCGAAAAAGTGGAAAATAATGTATTACGTCGTAAGATCAGACAGACGTTCCATTCTTCTTGCTCTTATTATTCTAGTGTAACAAATCTCTGTAGAGTAGGAGCCGTATCAGCCATAAAGGATGCGTCTGCGCTCTATTATTATGCAGTGAATCCCCCCCCCCTGAAAATTCATTTATGGGGTAGTGTTGATTTTGTACGTAACAAAAATTACATTGATGCAGCGTCTCAGTATGCTTCACTTAGAAGTATAGTGCTGCGTGTGTGTAATTGGAGGCCTGCATCTCTGCTGAGTGTGAATCATAAAATCAGGTGACAGAGAGGCATCAGCAGAGAAACCAAGTGCTGTAGGGGGATTGTGAGTCATCTGACACTTTTTTTTTTTACAGTGAGTCCCTGTTGATCTACACTGCGATCTGATATGCTGATATATACTGCCTAACAGAATGGCTGACAAGATACTGACTGGTACGGAATGAGAGTCCATAACAGTGTTGGGGAAGATACTTTGAGATTGTAGCTTGCCAAGCTACAGTCTACACTTAAAGTAGTCAAGCCATCCTTTTGAAAAAGTAGTTTTAGCTACACTTCAAGCTACTAACAAAAAGTAACTCACTATTGAAGCTATTTAAGGAGCCAGTATCTTTTAAAGTGAATAAAATACATTTACATTCATGTAGCCAGGTGCACGGTGCAATTTATAATAGTGTATACGAATGTATGAACATGATCCAGCTGTAAGGCATGTCACACTGTGGGATCTCAGTTGTCAGACTGTACGACAGTCAAGACTCATTAAAAAATGGACATACGCAAGAAGACTCGCCCAGAGTTTTACAGCATCAATCCGTGACATGTTTGGTGACAGTGAGCCACATTCAAGCTTGGAATTGGCATAGTGGCTAGCATTATTTTGATCATGACTTGTCTTGAAAAGAAAAATGTAAAAAATGAAGACGATCTGTGTGGAGCAAGCCGTGGTTTGATGTTGTTGCATGCACTGTAAAAAAACAAAAACAAACAAAAAAAAACTAATTGAAATAAAATAAAAATATAGTGCATATTTTCAGCCAGAACACTATCCAGAAATTTTACAGACATTTCTGTTAACCTTAAAACACAATGCAATGAAGTGCAACATTCAAAATACCATTAAAACACCTGTAAAAAATAAATACAGAAAATTCCTTTATATAAATGTTTACTGAATTTTTTTCTTTTTTTACAATGTGGTTCTTGATTTGACAGTCATCGTAGGAGACCTTCTGACACTGGCAGAATTTTGTTGGATATAAAATTAACAGATTTTGGTCTAGGATCAGAGGAATCATTTAAGATTTGCAAAATTTGTCTTAGATGGCCAAATCGTGGACAAAATTGTATAGGTTGCACACGGCTTTAGGTGAACACCTTTATCCAAAGAAACTTACATTACATTCAAGCTATATATATTTTATTATTTTTATATTTATTTCCTACTTCAGGCATTCCCTGGGGGCTTCAGAACATACCTAACGCTGTTTTTTTTTCAACAAGGGTAACTGTGGTTAAAGGGATAATTCACCCAAAAATGAAAATTCTGCCAACCACTGATGTCACATGGACTATTTTAACGATGTCCTTACTATGTTTCTGGGTCTGGGAACATTTCAGTTACATTGTTCTTTATAGAGGGTCAGAAAGCTCTCAGATTTCATCTTAACAACATGAGGAACAACACGAGGGTGAGTAATTAATGACAAAATTTTCATTTTTGGGTGAACTATCCCTTTAAGTTAATAGCATTGCTACTTATAGGACCAGACCCAAATGTTGCATTTGATGCCTGTGAAGATCGGTATTAAGGTGCCCATTTGCCATTGTAGGTTACAGAATAGTGCACACATTTGCCCCCAAAGTGTGAATTCTGAGGAGGACAGCAAAGGTGCCATTTGGGGCAGAGCCACAGTAGAGATAGAGCTCCATAAGAGCTCATTCATCATATTTGTGTAGGCATAATTTTGCCTTCATTAGAGCCTGCTTATTCTCATAAAATGCAAAGAAGGAAATGTTTGCAGGTATTTCATTTAGGAATGGCTCTTATATTCCCATTTACCCAAATATACCTTCCAAGCACTGCATTAATTCATCCACCGCTGGGGCGAAGTATGCGTTGTACTTTGTGCTGTTTGACACCCTCACAGGTTATAATCTTCCTCAATATCGCAAACAGCGAGCGAGAGCAGTATTAGCTTCAGCTCAAGATCCAATCAGACAGACCATTTCCCTTAATCCCTGCTGAGATAACTATCCAAACAGAGGACACTGAATCAGTCTGTGACCTTTGTGTGGGAGTAAAAGTGTTCCACGCCGCTCCTCGCTCGCACCGTGGCAGAAAACATGCCGCTTTCTGTGTTTTTATCCTGTCCCTCAGATATAAATGTGTGTTTGTGTTGGCGGAGAGGATAGAGGGGGTATTATGTGGTGACTGCCCGTTGAGTGTGCAAGTTTCGTATTTAAGACAATGATGTGAGTGCAGGCAGCTCTGCAGGGGGGCACTGCAGGCCAGCCGCATCGCATATGCTACAGTGCTGCCAGGACGCTGGCAGAAGTGTATTTTTGGGCACGTCTCAACAGGATGGTGCATAGCCAGGGGCTGGAAAACGCTTCAAAGGCAGAAAATAGACCCTCTCGCGTCGGAAATTGGTGTGATTTCACTCTCTGAGTCTGAACTCTTTAGGGGGGTGTTGAGTGCAGTAAATATTTAGTAACAATCACATGCCCAAAATACAAAAAAGGAAAAGGCGGCTCTTAAAGACACAGGCGGTAGGAGGCAGACTGCAACACGTTCGCTCAAATGATCCTTGCCATTTGAGTGTATTGTGGGCGTCTAATGCAACTTGCTTGTCGAAACGTCTGTTCTCATGATGATTAAAGCATTGTGACTAAAGCACTGTTGCCATATTATTATATTAAGTGTATCATCATTATTTTGCAATTACTTCTTAAAGGGATAGTTTCAACCCAAAATGAAAATCTCATCATCTCATCTCAGTGCAAATGTCATCATTTACAGGTGCATCTCAATAAATTAGAATATCGTGGAAAAGTTCATTTATTTCAGTAATTTAACTCAAATTGTGAAATTCATGTATTAAATAAATCCAATGCACACAGACTGAAGTAGTTTAAGTCTTTGGTTCTTTTAATTGTGATGATTTTGGCTCACATTTAACAAAAACCCACCAATTCACTATCTCAACAAATTAGAATATGGTGACATGCCAATCAGCTAATCAACTCAAAACATCTGCAAAGGTTTCCTGAGCCTTCAAAATGGTCTCTCAGTTTGGTTCACTAGGCTACACAATCACGGGGAAGACTGCTGATCTGACAGTTGTCCAGAAGACAAACATTGACACCCTTCACAAGGAGGGTAAGCCACAAACATTCATTGCCAAAGAAGCTGGCTGTTCACAGAGTGCTGTATCCAAGCATGTTAACAGAAAGTTTAGTGGAAGGAAAAAGTGTGGGAGAAAAAGATGCACAACCAACCGAGAGAACCGCAGCCTTATGAGGATTGTCAAGCAAAATTGATTCAAGAATTTGGGTGAACTTCACAAGGAATGGACTGAGGCTGGGTTCAAGGCATCAAGAGCCACCACACACAGACATGTCAAGGAATTTGGCTACAGTTGTCGTATTCCTCTTGTGCATCTTACCTGGGCTAAGGAGAAGAAGAACTGGACTGTTGCCCAGTGGTCCAAAGTCCTCTTTTCAGATGAGAGCAAGTTTTGTATTTCATTTGGAAACCAAGGTCCTAGAGTCTGGAGGAAGGGTGGAGAAGCTCATAGCCCAAGTTGCTTGAAGTCCAGTGTTAAGTTTCCACAGTCTGTGATGATTTGGGGTGCAATGTCATCTGCTGGTGTTGGTCCATTGTGTTTTTTGAAAACCAAAGTCACTGCACCCGTTTACCAAGACTTTTTGGAGCACTTCATGCTTCCTTCTGCTGACCAGCTTTTTAAAGATGCTGATTTCATTTTCCAGAAGGATTTGGCACCTGCCCACACTGCCAAAAGCACCAAAAGTTGGTTAAATGACCATGGTGTTGGTGTGCTTGACTGGCCAGCAAACTCACCAGACCTGAACCCCATAGAGAATCTATGGGGTAGTGTCAAGAGGAAAATGAGAAACAAGAGACCAAAAAATGCAGATGAGCTGAAGGCCACTGACAAAGAAACCTGGGCTTCCATACCACCTCAGCAGTGCCACAAATTGATCACCTCCATGCCACGCCGAATTGAGGCAGTAATTAAAGCAAAAGGAGCCCCTACCAAGTATTGAGTACATATACAGTAAATGAACATACTTTCCAGAAGGCCAACAATTCAATAAAAATGTTTTTTTATTGGTCTTATGAAGTATTCTAATTTGTTGAGATAGTGAATTGGTGGGTTTTTGTTAAATGTGAGCCAAAATCATCACAATTAAAAGAACCAAAGACTTAAAGTACTTCAGTCTGTGTGCATTGAATTTATTTAATACATGAGTTTCACAATTTGAGTTGAATTACTGAAATAAATGAACTTTTCCACGACATTCTAATTTATTGAGATGCACCTGTACTCACCCTCACAGCGCTCCAAATCAGTTTGACTTTCTACTGTGAAACACAAAAGAAGATGTATTTAAGAATGTTTCAACATTTTTTCATCTATGCAATGGAAGTGAATGGGGTAAAAAAAACAACACTGAACCGGAAAAACAACACTGATTTCACAGAAAAAAAAAAAAATGTCATTCAGATTTGTAACGACAAGAGGGTGAGTAAGGGATGACAGAATTTTAATTTTGGTTTGAGCTCTCCTTTAAGAATGTTTGCTAAATATTTGGGTGAACTGTCCCTTTAAGAGTTGCTGTAACATTCTGATTTAGATAATGTAGGTGTGTTACTGAATCTGATATCAAATGTTTGTCACAATAAAAGCTCTCCAGCAGTGCTTTTCTGCCCATAACCCATGAAATGATGAAATCTACACCCATCCACAATATTAGCTGTTTCATTAGCCTGTGTGTGGTGCGCAGCCCTTCCCATAAGAGTGACCTTTTCAATGATGTGGATGGTTACCCCTCCAGCTTTATACATGCCATTAAAGATAAGCCATGTGTGACATTGGACTTATTTTACAGGCATTACAGTGCTTTTGTGGTCCAACTAAAGGAGGCTGCGGCGCCGTATGAAACTCACGTCACGATTATAACGGAAAGTCACACGGCACTCAATCAGCTCGACAAATTCAAGCCAAATCTCAATAAGTGAATCTATTCAGCGATGAGCCGCAATCAGACTCCCACCGAGATGAGAAACGCTTCCACTGAATCTCTCTCGCTGCGGTTACAGCTGAGAACAAATGATTAATTAATACACCAGACAAATGCCCTACAATATTCTTTCTCCTCCTGAATTATTTCATCCGCCCACCAATTGTGCCAGTTACTGAGCAAATAGCCGGTGAACATGAATAGGTCATTACGTCTGGTCCTCAGCATGACTCTGAGCCACATTGGACCTAAAGGCCTTGAGAACGACGCACAGCTTGTCGTTGTGCAGGAGCACAAAGAAGAAATCAATATGAATTCATATGAAGTCAATGAGGAATCAACATGAAGAAATGTTTGTAAAATGTGTTTGCATATTGACTTAATATGTGCTTGTTTTTCATACCTCCCTGAGAGAATTCCTTCTGCTGTTGTCACCCATGAGCAGGTAATGCTTTTGCATGTGATAGTAATGTGCACAGTGCCATGAAGGTGATCTTGTCCATTTGTCGGGTAATAAATTTTGCTGCCTTGTCGCAGTGTATCTCTGACCTCTTTCGCATTAATTTTCGGTAAACAGGAGCTTTAATACTTCATCGTTTAATATAATTTAATCTGCAGTGGTACAGGCAACCAAAAGAAACATATTTTCACTATATATCACAGCACACTTTGGCTTTCTGTCATTATAATGAGCTATTTCTCTCACTTCCTCCAAGGACAAGGCCTTAAGATTGCACATTTTATTAAAATGCAGCATTTTTAAAATGTGATAGTATTGAGTCGAGTTTATATCATAAATGTCTGGCACAAAAAATTTTTGTCCAGTCCAACAATATTCATAAGTGAGACCCACTGGACATAATTAGATTCATGTACATGTTGAAAATAAATAGCTAATTTTGTACAATTACAGTGACAAAAAATATTTAGAACATGTTTAAAAATAAATGTCTTTGAATTAGATAAAATATATCCAACTCTATCTAAGTGGATAGAGCGAAGAAAAAATATATAATGTATATAAATTATACTGTATACATTAGTATATATTATAATTATATAATATATATCTAGATATATAATATAATATAAATATATCATATAATATAAATTATATTAGTTATTTATATATTAAAAGATTATATTTTAAAGAAAATTATATTTAATGATTAAGATGTGTAAAATATTTATACGTTAAATAAATTTTAAATGATTAAATTATACATTTTTTATTAAAGTAGTATACAATTAAAAATATATTCAATATTTTTTAAAAATAAATAAAAATGTTCAATATAGGATTATGTTCTATTTTTAATACATAAATGATTAATATATTTTATATATTAAATTATTATATATTTAAATAAATATATATTCAACATTCATTTTCAAATTGTATGTCTTTAAAAATATATAGTATTTTAATATATAAATAATTAATGTATTTAGTATAAAATATTTAAACTAAAAATTGCAGATGCCACTTGATTTGATATTCTGTAATACGTTTCAGAATACTTTACAGCACTGTATTGAACACCGCAGCTGACCTTTATGACAGAACTGCAAGAGTGAGTGTATTAACCAACTCTTGTACTGATAAGGATCCTGAAAGTGTCTTCAGAAGTCATCTTCTCATGTCTGAACCTAAAGGCTTCTTGGCTTCAGCCGACTTCCTGCCATTGCTGGTTTGAGAGTGACGATCAAACAGGAATCTCTCTCTGCCACTCTCGCAGTCACTGGGGAAAATCAGCTATCAAAGAAAGACTTATACCCCCCTTTTGCACTTCCTCATCCCCGTCCCGTCTTATCCTGTGACCCGATGCTAAAAAGAGTTCAAGTGAAAAACACACAATTAGGCTGAACTTCAGCAGAGTCTGATCTGTTAAGTGTCTCTCAGGGGGTGAGTAAAAGGACACCCAGCTTCTTCTTAAAACAGACAGCCTGACTAAATTAGACGAATGTAGACGAGAGACTCGCTTTAAAATGACATGTAGAAATGCCTATTAGACAGAGACAAATGGATGTGGAGAATGTAAGTTTGGATATATATGCAAATTCTGGTGTAATAATCAGCAGGTGTGTCTTCTTAATGTCTTACATCACAGTGTAAATGTTCAGAGTGAATATTGTCCCAGTGCTACAGTACCTGCTGTCGTTAAGAAGGAACAGATTGTGGTGAAGAACAATGAAGATTAAAAAAAAATGTTTAAGAAAGTGATGTTTTTTCCACAGAAGTTTATCAAATTATGTTGGAGAAAATTATTCTAATTCAACACATCTGAACCAGATGGAGGCAGTGGTCCGTCACGATGTGTTTGACAGCAGGGATGTGATAACTTCCAAGCGCAGTTCAAACAGTTTTTCTGAAGACTTTGATGCAGAGAGAGAAAAGTCTCTTAGAAACCATTTCCTCTTCTGCCAAAGATTCCCTTGTGAACATGCCACCTGAGGACACGAACCGCCTCTATATTTAGAGATTATTGACTCGGTATACAAACAATAATGGATTTATCTCTGCAAATTGAATGGGGAAGGATATATTTAAAAGAAATGAAGCTGTTTTATGTAACAGAGATCACAGTGGCACCCTGGTTGATCGCTGAACTACTTCAGCTGTTTTTGACTGACTGCATATTAATCAATACTGTAATCACATCAAATCTAGATAATAATTAATCTGTTTTCTATTAAAACTCTTCTTATTGTATCCTTCTCGTCAGGGACCATTGGCCCCAGCGTTCCTTCACCGAGTTCTAGAAATTTCCTCCCTTCCATCTGTGAACTGGTTTGGGTGTCAGACAATGTGCAATCTTCAGATTCTAATTAGCTGAAAGTGTGTTCCTGCTGCGTTAGTGACAGAGCTTAGAATATGCTGCATTCGTAGGTTTCTAAATATCAGAGATGTTCTGCAAGTGTTCAGCACAGGCTGACAGAGGAATGCGAGCAGCTGGATCCGAGGCAGTTTCTAGCAGTTTAAGTTTTGTTTGGAAATATGTATGGTGTGTTTTTTCATACACATGGTAGTTGATGACAGTTAACGAAAACTTAATTATAAGACAAATTATAAAGAAACAACAGTAACACTTCTTCAATTCTCACTATTAATTAGTCGCTTATTAGCATGCTTATTATTAACATATTGGCTGTGTATTAGTACTTATAAAGCACATATTCTGCATGACCATATTCTACATCCCTAATTCCATACAATACCTAAACTTAACAACTACCTTACTAACTATTAATAAGAAGCAAATTAGGAGTTTATTGAGTCATAGTTAATGGTTTGTTAATAGCGAGAATTGGACCTTAAAATAAAGTGTGACCAAAACAACATGCTCTGGGTCGAAAAAGCTGTTTATAAAGTTTATAAAGCTGAAATAATGATTGTTTTTCGAACAGGATTTCAGAACACTGCCATTGGTCAGATGCAGATCTGGTTCTGGTATTTTGTTCTCTGGTCATTTCTGTTTCTGGTATGGACATTTTGATTTTAATCATATATTGAACATGGTAAAAAAGAAAAAGAAAAAAAAAGTACAGAGCAAATTACCTACAAATTACTTCTCAGCTAACTCTGAGAAATCAAATCCCATTCAAATAGTATTGTCTTGGATTAGCCTACAGTATTATTATTTTTAAAATGCTTCTCGTTTATTTTGACCTTCAAAAATTTTAACTGAAGCTAAATTTCTTGTTTTGCCCCCAACAACAACAACAACAACAACAACAACACTAATAATAATAATAATAATAATAATAATAATAACTCTCATCCTGAAATACTGTTAGACAGTAAATAATTGTCTTACACCAGTTTCTGCATATTAAGCCGGGATAGCAGAAAATATCAAAAGAAAATGTTACACTTCAGCTTTATTGACTTCTTTTGAGCCATCTGTGATTTATTAAATTACAGGCATACATTGATATATGAACTGACCAAAGATATTCATATATATTCTATATACTACACAGTGCAGCGCTTCTCTGGATTCCATAATAATGTGTTGATAGATGGAAAGAGTTTGCTAGTCTAGATAGATTTGCAATTGGAAACTGTGCTGTGAACATATGCTGTGCAGAATGAAGGCGTGTATAAAAGCATTTTACGAATGTGCATTACTGCAGTTATCAGCACTGTTTGATGTTAATGGTACTCATCTTTGCCTATAGCAGCTGACTGCAGTCATACAGTGTTCCTATAACTGTAATAATGCAAACCCTCTTGTTTTGATGTAATGGAAAAGTCTGCTTCTCTCTATGACAGAGGTGATAAGGTTTTAAGGGTCCATTGTTTTTCTTATGGAAAACGCTCCTGGGAGTTATTCATGGAAGAAGCTCTTTTCACAGAACATTCTGCTAGTCTGACCACACTCTCCAGCCCCTTTGGTGACTTGGCTGTGTCTTAATAAAGTGGAACAAGCTCAAAGTGTAGCCTATAAATGAGTTCTCTCTCTACTAAGTCGCGGTGCACACCTTAACAAAGTGCTTTTTGCTTCCCTGGGGCCAGACGTACAGCACATAGAGAGAGGAGTGGTGATCGTTCTTTTCAAAGAAGAAAAGTATCCACTAAACATTAAATACAATTCATGAGGAAAGCCTATTCTGCAGCTCAACCGTAGAAAATTTACAGTTGCATATTCTAATGCAGTGGTTTTCAATTAGTTTAATACCAAAGACCCCATATAATGAAGGGATCCCTATGCTTTTAAAGATTTATTTTTTGCCGTTTTTGCCTTTATTATGATAGGACAGTATGTAGACAGGAAGCAAAATGGGAGAGAGAGGGGGACAGGATCAGGAAAGGTCACCTAAAGCTCAAGGGCACTATATGTCGGCCCGCTGCCCACCAGGCCATTGGTGCCAACAGGGATCCCTGTCCTAAAATATAAATGCATTTGATATATATTAAAGCCAACATATTTGTTTAGAACCTTTTTGCTTGTAAACGGTGCTGATCTGTGCATATTTCTCTCCTGATTCAGATAAGATGAATTTTTCACTGGAAAAAGAAATATTATGGATGGAGGACACGTATTTTAGCATTTATTACAATCACAAAGACTTTAACTGATGGACTGGAGTCATGTGAATTACTTACAGACAGTGTTGGGAATGTTTCTTTTGAATTGTAATAGGTTCCAGATTACAAGTTACTCTAATTAAAATGTAATAAGTAGAGTAACTCTTTCAATTACTTTATTGAAGTAATGTAACTGATTACATTTGATTATTTTTTAAATTTCTAATGAATGTTTTCAACTCTTAATCATTTTGAAACATTTAAACCAGGCAAGGTTAACCTAGGTTAACCTAGTACTCAACACTGATTACTATCAGACTTTCAAAATCCTTCATCACTTGAATTAAGATTATAATAATTTTATTTTAAAGCACAGCCACCACAAAATCAGACTTTAGCACCTCTTTTTACTTTGAGATTGTTCTGAGGTTAAATACAGATTAAAAATCATAACAAGATATAATTTTATAGCTATGATACTGTTTTTGAAATCAAAACTTTGCATAGCTATGACTGGAAACACTGGCATCTAACAATGCCTTGGAAAAAACAGTTAATCTTAAATAATAAAGCATATGCATAAACCCAAACAGGAAATAAATCAGTTATTGAATAAGCATGTGTTCTATTTTGTGTCCTAAACTCCTGAAACACTGCTGGTGTCTCATATTTTAGAGCAGTCAGAGCAATTTGGGAAAGAGATCAATCATATCTGTATGTGTGTGAAAATATTCAGATGTAACCCCCTTTATAATCGTTAACATTTTTATAAATAACAGTAATTTAACTACAGATTACAGTTACATTTATTTTGTAATTAAATTACATAATTCAGTTTTTGTAACTAGCTATTCCCCAAAACTCTTTATGGATTATTGTGATGTTTATATCAGCTGTTTAAACTCTCTCTGACAGCATCTGTTCACAGGATACATTGATGAGCAAGTGATGTAATGCTAAATTTCTCCAAATCTGTTCCAAAGAAGAAACAAACTGATCTACATCTTGTTAAAATGCAATTGTATATACGGTCAGATGTTTACATTTTTAATGTTATTGATATGCTACATAATCCATTTTATTTTTAAAAATAATTCATAACACATTTTTGAATTTTCAAAAAATACGTTAATGTATATAGCTGTAAAACATTTAGAATAGGTGTTAAGAATACTATTAGTGTTGACAATATCCTTCAAATTCCAGTGAACTTGTTGTCTTTAGAGAAAGCGATCTGTGGCATCAGAAACAGTGAAAGATGTCTCTAGTGATGGGAAATAACGGGTCAAACCGAGGGTGCTGGAACGCAACAAACTAAACGCTGAGAGATCAATAATGATGGTGGCACTGACTGTAATGTGAGAGGGCATAGTGAAGACATTGGTATCACTCTAAAAAAAACAGCTTGTTCCAGACTTTGTGTCTCAGATGGTTTACCTGCACGGTTGCCGTTATGGATGAAAGCTTTTATCAAAGGGCCCAGAGCTCCGAGGTTCACGCTGAATGTCTACACGGAAATCAATACCACAGTATCTCAGGTGGCGGACCGGTGGACTTTGACTGCACGTTCTGTCAGGGAGATCATTCATCATATGGGGTGATGGAGACCCTCAAGACCTTTTTTTTTCACTCGCTGCCTTTCATTCTTATTTTCAGAGGGAACATGTGAAATTAATATCTCTACAGTTGTCCATGTGGGTTCATGGCCCGGGTCTGCACCATTCCATCAACTGCAATATTCCCTCAAAGTAAAAGCAGAGCTGACAGAGTTATGCCTGTTTTAGCCGAGCAAACGCCTCATGGAACCAGATTTTGGACCATCAGCGCAAAATCTTATCCACTTTGCGGCTTGTTCTGGCCAATAACTGTCCAATTAGCGGAAGTTTTAAGGGCCTAGGAGTGCCTGTACATGGATCTGCATTTTCTCAAATAAATGAGAAGATATGCTCCTGCAACAATAACTATAATATGTAAATTACCACTACAGAGAAGACTGAGTCACATTTTGAGTTAGAATTGGAAACTTGTTGCTGGATAGCGCTATCCAGCCAGCCATTCTGCCTGTGGTCACTGCTCCAGAGCTTCTGGACATCCCATCCACAGCACTGACAACAAGATCACATCAACCTGACAGCACCTCCTACAGGGGGCCACACATCTCTCATCTGTAACCCAGTGTTAGCAGGGCTGATTGACAGCTCACACTCACACTGGCGTTGAGGAGACACCGCAGTGCATTGTTATGAAGTATTTCTGCCGAGAGGCTTCTGAATTAATGGGAATGGTTTTTAAGAAGTGATGCTTGATGTCCTTTTCTGCTCAGCTGTATGTTCATTTGCAGTAAGACAGTGGAGGTGAGTAATGCACAAAAGGGTTATTATAGTTAACTAAAACTAAAACCATTAAAAATAAAAAATTAAGCATTTTTGTTACTTGGAATATGATAAATGTTAACTGAAATAACATAAATATATTGAAAAATATAAATAAACTAAAACTAACAAATATAAATTAATAAAAATATGTAGACCTACAAAAGCACAAAACATTACTAAAACCTTGAAGTGCAAACAGAAAAAATGTACCAAAAACCTACAACATTATATCAGTGATACTAAAATAACAATGATACACACTTAAACAAAAGATGAATTTGCACATTGCAAATGTTTATACACAAATGGAAACTAAAAAAAAAAAAATGAAGATAAACCTCTTTGTCATTTTTCTTCTTCTCAAAGTACATCTAAGGGCTAAATTTTATTCATCTTATTGTGAATGATTAATCCATGCACATGTTTTCATCTTGTAATTTTTAATTAAAATGTCAAAACTTGATATTCCAGTTTTCTCTAGTGACATACTGTATGCCAGACTTCTCCTATCATTTCAAGCACCGAAACCCTGAATCTTTCTTACAATTGACTGCAAGCTTGAGTTTATATCTGCCTCGGTACAATCGAATTGGATGAATTGAACCAAGTCCCCATCGTTCATTTTTTTCTTTTCGATAATGCTACACTCAGTTGTGTTGTACATCACAATATGGAAGAAGAAAGTCATCTCTACTTCTGTTACACCACGACTTTAATTTGCAAAAGTAAATAAAAAATTCTCACTGCATAATTTCAGAAAATTACCAGTAATTACAATATGTTTATGTTTTATAGTATATGATATAGTTTTAAATAATAATTAGGATTTTATTCTGGATTTCTCTAGTTTACGATTGAAAATTTAGATCTGGCACAAGGGTAAAACTGATGTTATGTCACTATTCTTACCTCATTTCCCTGTGAACCTGTAAACACCCGCCGATCTTCACCTCTTGACTCTTCTCCTCCACTGTAACACCTTCAAACCCTGATTAATTGACTTGTCAGCAGAGTATTTTTATCCTGTTCTCCTGTTGGCTATGGATCCTCAGTCCTTCCCAGTGTCCTCTGGTGTCCTACCGAGCACTGGGTGATGCTTTGGGCCAATCAAGCCCTTCTGTCACCTAGCGGCACCGGTGGAGCACCTGATTGGAGGACAGGAGTGATGGAACTTCCTGTCCTGATTGTTTGACTTGGGGCCCGAGGCTATATTGTTCCCTCAGAATGTACAGAGGAACCTACAGCATGTTAAGTCCGTGTGTCATTGGGAATGTAAATCTGGAATGACACTGTAGCCAGCTGCAAATTAGCACAGCTTTACTCAGAGGAAATTCTGCAGAACCTTGCGGCAACAATACAGATTCAATTTCACACATAGTGGGGTTTAGTGAATGGTGTGGCTTGACAAACTGCACATTTATGGTTGTTTACTTTGCAGATCTTTTCGCCCAAGGGACGTTTAAATATAAATGCACTGTGCAGGCTGACATAACCAACATGGCACTGCATAGTGAATAAAGGTATAAAGATACAGATAAAGCCCTATAAGAATTCAGAGTGGCACTCGAAATTAATACAGCCATAAAAGTCTCTGTTATGTAACAAGTCAGCAGAGGTTTAGCCTGTAAAAGTAAAACAAATATTTTCAATAAATTAGGAACAGTTTGGTTTGGAGGCATTGTTGCTTTGCAAGCATTTGAAGTTCCCTTTGAGACTATGTAGCGTAATTAAGTTTGCGAGAGGTCTATTCCGCCGCACGGCAAGTTAAACTCAATTCGCCATTCTGATTGTTACCTAAACCCTCTGTGGGGTTTGGGAACAGAAATTGTCGATGATGTTTGACTATTTAATTATTCCGTTTTATTAAATACACCACACTGCCGCCACATACAAGATTCAAAGTCGACGTTTCGCACTTGAAAGCAATCAAAATATGTTTCATAAGCAGTCGAGCCAATGGAAGTGTAACTAGGCTTGATGATTGGTATTAGGCCTGTGGGACTGGTATTAAATCTTTGAAACTCAGAGAGAATGTCTCACAAACACGCAAGCTTAAAAAGCTTCAGTTTCAGCTGTAATAGGATTAAGTCAAGATATCTGCTGTAAATATTGTTCATAACTTTGCTCCCAGATGACAGTCAACTGAAGTCAATAGTCCAGCAAAGCAATATATTAGAGAATCTTGTTTGGATCCCAAACTGTATTTTCTTTTGTCTTTATGAAGAAAGAAAGTCATGCAGGTTTGGAACACCATGAAGGTGAGTAAAATGACAGAATTTTCATTTTTGGGTGCAATATCCCTTTCTGTTTAATATGAACTCGCCACCTTCTGACAGACTCCGTTCTGTGCTGACAAAGAGACCTGGCCCTGTCTGTTGGCATTTATCCGATCACAGGGATGTATTCCTGAGGGAGGTACGCGATAGGGTCTGGTATTTTTTGGGTCACCAGAACAATCATGCCAGCGCTTCAGCGTGGAGACTTCAAATGCTAGTCTGAACCATTTGGTTCACCGACTCAGCAGATTTATGGGATGTATGTTTTGTCTATTTTTTGCTTGAGTGTATTATGTTTACTTTGTGGAAAGATAACTCTGTCCTGCCCTCCCTTTTTTCACACCAGTGACCAGACTCCAGTGGAGCAGAGCGCAGAATCCACTCACCTCTCGCTGTTACAAATAAACTACAGAGAGCAACCTACAAAGGACTGCAGAAAAACACCCAAGAGAAAACAGCCTTCATGTATCAGTTCAACTGGTGAAGTATGGTACCTGCAGTGTTAAAGGTATATACTGTGTACCTTAAATGCACTGTAAGTTGCATTGCTGTCAAATGTATATTCTATGTAAATTCAATTTTTTTATGATTTACAAAATATAACATTAATGTTTCAAGTCATATCAAGTCATGTCTGAAAATGTTTTGCTCTTATAAGTTTTTGTCTCATATTAAATACTGAAGACTAAATTACAGTTAGAATTAATTAAATGAATAATTCACCTAAAAATGATTATTGTTTTTTTTTTGTTTTGTTTTGTTTTTTTAATACACTACAATTCAAACATTTGGGGTCAGTAAGATTTTTTTACATTTACAAGATTTTTTTTTTTTCAGCAGGGATGCATTAAATTGATAAAAAAGTGACAGTTAAGAAATTTATAATGTTACAAAAGATAAAAAATTCTGTTCTTTTAAACTTTCTTAAAGAAATCTAAAAAAAAAAAAAAAAAAATGTATCACTGTTTCCACAAAGTTATAAAGTATAATAATAATAATAATAATAATAATAATAATAATAATAATAATAATAATAATGTTTCTCGAGCACCAAATCAGCTGAAGGATCATTTGACACTGTAGTATTGAAAATTATATTTTAAAATACATTAAAATAAAAAGCATTTTTTATTGTAATAATATTTCACAATATTATTGTATTTTTATCAAATCAGTGCAGACTTGATAAGCATAAGAGACTACTTTCAAAAACATTAAAAAAATCTTACTGAGCCCATACTTTTGAACAGTAAATAATTATAATCACATATTTAATTTTATATTTTATATAATTATTTAAAGCATCAATCATCACCTTATATCATTTCAAATCTGTATAACTTTTTCTTCTTTTGCACACAAAGTACTTAATGTAGTCTAAACAACTTGTGCACTAAATTGAAAGTCTTCTGAAACTTTCACTGAAAATCTTTTATAGATTTATTCCTAACACAAATCTTTTGGCTTCAGAAGGTTTCCAGTATAGTGCATGAGTCATATTGATCATTTGAAAGGAACTTTTGACAGGCCCAGTCGTCATTCTCTTTATATAATACAACATACTGTTATATTGAATACAGTAGTCAGGATTTTCTACAGAAATTCATATTTTATGTTCCATTGAAGAAAACAGCTTGAGGGTGAATAAATGTGTAAATGTTGACAGAATTTTCATGTGAATTATTAAACAATTTGTAGTTTCAGTATTAAGCATAGGCTTAGACTCGGACCTACATGCTTTCAATTTTGTATGAAGTCTGACCACTGAAAACAAAGCAAAAGTTAACATGGATGTAGAATGGCACACAGGTCTTTGTTTTACACTAATTTCTCTGTGCACACCGCTCTCGAGGGAGAGGGATTGATCAGCCTCTCCGCACGGAAAGATTGTCGAACTGACGGGAAGGCCTGTCTCACAGCTGGCCCGACAACAGCAAAGACAGTGTGTGAGAGCGCACAGCTGTGCTTAGAGATGCATTCCTGCCTAATTAAAACAGGTAGGCCTTTTCTCAGACTCACACCCGCTTTCAGCAGCGGTCCCATGATGCCATCTGTCAAACACTCATGACTCTATCACACTGGTGACTGAGAGTGTGTAGTTTCTTTAAGCAGTCTGAGCTTCTCAGTAATTTTTTTTTTTTTTTTTTTCAGGTGGAGGAAATAGAAGTAAATAATGAATAATAGCAGAAGATTTTGGATGATAAACACAAGAAACTGATTTAATGTGGAACATAAGAGACATTTAGCTGAATCTTCATGCTGCTTTTCCCCATATTTTTTCCGATATATATGCAAATCTGAGGAAAAAAAGTCAGAATTGCAAGATATAAACTAAAAAAGAGTTCAGATGCAAAAGCCTCTAAGTACGTCTGACGTTTTTCTTTAAAATCAACATTTCTTTCTGGCTACTAGGTTTCTACAGTATGTAAGTAATGGTGCTTCTGAATGGGTTGAGGCTGGGATTTAGCGCATTTGAAGTGAAAGTACTTGATGAACATATACTATGTGTGGAGAGCATTCACTCAGTATCGTTATCTCATTTTTGACCAAGATGGCTTTGAGAGGCTTTTGCATTGGAACTCTTCAAGTTCAAAAAAAAAAAAAAAAAAAAAAAAAAAAAAAAATTCACAATTAGCTTTATTTTTATTCTGAAAAATAATTACAAGATGTAAACTCAAAATTTCAGAATTTCAAGAAATAAACTCAGAATTGTGAGAAAAAGGACATATGAGCATCATTTTTTTTTTTTTATCCAATGACGGAAACAAGCTTCCAGAAAAAACATTCATGGTCACCATTCACGTTCATTGTATGGAAAAATCATCATGAAATGAATAAACAACAGCATAATTTCTGCATGAACTATCTCTTTAATATTCATAATGTTTTGTTATGCTACAGACACACAAAAATAAATGGATTTTGCTTTTGTTTTACCTTCCAAGACCAAGGTAAATTGCATCAAGGAGTGTTTTTAAACTCGTATTTAACTATGAAAGAAGCCATCCATCTTTCCATTAAAGGAATAACGCACAACCGTCCCTCGCAGTTCATCATGACAGACTCACTTCGCGTCCTTAAGCTATGCTTCCAACCTTGCACACGCACAATGGGCAGATGTATTAAACAGCCTCCCATTCATCCTCCCTCTGAGGATCCACTTGCATGCAAAAAGCCAAAAGCATGCATGCCGTTATTGATTGCACGCGGTTATGCGTGCTTGGCATATTTTGCCCAGGACGCTATTGTGACGGAGTGCAGCTGAGAAATGTGCAGGGATTCATGATGAAGAGGGCAGTGATGTGTTAGCAGAACAGAACTGCTGAGTCTGGACTCAAACACAACGGCACATGTGGGGCTGAAGATGTGGAGCATATGAAAGCTTTAAATGTTAGCATGCTTAACTGGAAAACTAGACTACACTTGCCAGAGGGAATCTACAGGCCTCAGTGAGATATACTGATGCTGAGAGATTCAAGACTTTGGCCGCTGTAATTAACAAAGAAATCCATCGGTCTAGTTAACTGCAAAAAAATCTTCATTAAATGTTAATTATGCTCACTGTTAGTTTTAGGACTGATCAGTTGTCGGTTGATTCAGTGTCTGGCTGTGTTCCAAAACCTAGTGAGATGGCTTGCTATCTACTGCTAACACAGTAATTCAGTATATTTACTTTGGGATATACATGTAAAAGTGTATACTTAAAAGTGCGTGTGAGGTAAATTTCATCTCCAGACATATTTTTCCCAAATGTGCCTTGCATTTTTTTGCATCTTGGTACTCTTATTAATGGTGGGGGGCGGTGACATGGAGGAGACAAATTGTTGAATAAAGTCATTATTTTTGTTTTCTTTGCGCACAAAAAGTATTCTCGTAGTTTCATAAAATTTAGGCTGAACCACTGATGTCACATGGACTCTTTTAATGATGTCCTTACTACATTTCTGGGTCTGGGAACATTTCAGTTACATTGCTGTCTATGGAGGGTCAGAAAGCTCTCGGATTTCATCAAAAATATCTTAATATGTGTTCCAAAGATGAACAGGTCTTACGGGTTTGGAACGACATGAGGGTAATTAATGACAAAATATTCATTTTTGGGTTAACTATCCCTTTAAAAATTTTGTGAACTTAAAATTAATAAAATATTTACTACAGGATCTTAAACATCAAAGAACAAAAATATTTCATGATTAGAGCGAACCGATAATTAACATTTGGACAGTGTCTGCTATCTCGTCTCCAAAATTTGAATTCACTCAAAAAATCCTGAGGGAACTAACTCTGAAATTAATTATGAATTCTTTCATTTATCTTTTGTTTATTGCTCCCCATTTTAAATAGATGTCATATCTGGTTAATGCTACAAAAGGGAAGGGTGGAGTCCAAAGCTTGGGAGTGAAATGGAAGCTGACGCACTTCTAAGGTTTTGGTTTTACGTGAGATTCATGTACGTTAGAGTGAGTTTAACTGGGTATCAAACAATAAGCAATATTGTACTGAGCGAGTCAGTAGAGGTTGGACAGTTTTAACAGCACTGACATAAAAAATGACAACAAGTTGCCTCTATTAAGTACCAAAGTACCTGAATTAGTTATTTGACAGCGGTCTGGATGAGATTGTATTGCTGCAAGATTTGATTTATCTATTCTACAACTCCTTCCAAGGAGAGAAAAAAGTAGACCGCAGCAAAAGAAGAGGATACGAGAAAAGAAGAGAAAACTGCAGAGACAGAAAGAAAAATGGAGGGGACCAACAGAACAGAACAACACTATGGGACTAAATTCATTTTGAGCAATTCAGAGGAAAAAAAAATAGCAGTTGACCGACAAGGGTTTTTCAATGGCCAATGCCATTGTCAACAGATGGAAGACAAGGGTTAGTTGTCACACAAAGGGCAGCTACAATTTGTTGACCAAAACAATGGTTTGATATTTTTGTCTTACCATTTTTGTACAATTTGTGAATTATTTTGTTTTTCATAAGTGTCAGTTTTGCAAGGACAGCTCTATAAAATGCCACTTGCTCCACTATTGCAAAATTTGTACATACAATTACAAGCAGTCAGTGTAACATTCTAGTGAATATTTGAGCAAGTTCTTTGTTGTCTTCTACCTAAAAATAAGACAATTGTTTTTTGTAAAGTTCTCACTGTTCTCCATTTGGAGTCTGATAAAGCTTGGGTGATTATGTTGAACACATGCCTGCCTTTCTTGCATACACTTCATGTTTATTTTTGGTTTAAAACATATCACTAACATGTGTATCGTGACTACAATGTGTAGTCTGCATCCCTGACCTACAAGTGACTCTTCTTTCACTCACCTTGTGTTACTAAACCTTTGAAGTCCCGTAGACTCTCATTACGGACACAGAATCACTGTTCTCGACTCTGATTGACTGACAGTGTGGAAATACCTTGCAGTCACTTATAGCTCTAAGGCATTTAGAGGACAATGTATGTGTGTACATTCTATATATATGTGAGTGTGTGAGATCTGCAAAGCTGTCAGACTCCCCTCTCATCTTTTTCCTCAGGTCAAGAGAGCTGGCTGTCATCCCTCCAAGAGAAAGCGTAAGATGTAAAGTAACTATAGAATGAGCCGTGAAAAACCCTTCAAAGATGCACTCAACAGCAGGAGGCTAATTTTGGTAACAGTTATAATACAGGCTCATTACCTTCCCCGTCAGTCAGCTTGAGAAAAGCCTGTGTGCCCTGTTTCAGGTGCTCAAACAGAAGCCTGACATCCATCTGACATGCAAATATTAAAACTGATCAAATACTTCCACGTTGGGAATAATGGCTGATAAAATCTCAGATCAGCTGTTTTCTGACCGGCGTGATGGCTTTTACAAAGATGTCTCCCAGTGCTGATATGACTGTGGGTTTTAAAATAGCACCATCTGACAAACAAGGTGGTCTACAGGAAGGGTGGATCTGCAAGAAGAACAACAGAATCATGACGTCTTTTTACACTTCAGTTTGGTTTTAGCCTTTTTGCACCTTTCTGGCAATCTCTTGTTTCCATATATAGCAGCATAGTGCTCGTTTTCAACTTGTTTTAGAAATTTATTGAAGCTTTATTGCATTTCTGCCCTAAAATTTAACATGACGAACCTTCAGACCAAAAGTCTGTCTAATCTCCCCCAAAAGACCTTGGAACGGCTTGACCCACTTTCTCTGGGGATCATCCAATTTGAGAATCTCGGTCGGCTTCTGGAGTTTTTGTTGTTGTTGAGGATGGTTCCGAGTTGATCAGTTGTGACCTTTTCAAGAGATAAACTGACAAAGAATCAGATCTGTATAAAACAGGTATGTTTTTACATACTTCAATCAGTGGTGGATAGAGAGTGGTGGGCATGAATAATTTGCATCATCCGGCTCAGTAAAAAAAAAAAAAAAAAGAGAAAAGGATGGACTGGTCCAAGTGTAAATGCACATTCAACAACATATTAGGCTAATTTTACCACAGCGCTATTGCATCACACATCTTCACAGAGATGACATGCCATAGATGAACGTCTCTCTCTACGGCAAAAAGATGCGCAAACTGCCTCAAATGAAACTGAAAGTTCGGCGTAGGATCCAAGGGCTCAAAACACATTCATCTTAATGAAAAATGTTGAGACTAAATTCTCTCCCCAGTGATGACACACTCTCTCCCCTATTAGCGCAGGAATTGAAGATCGTATTTATACTCATTTTGAGGAGACATGTTTATGTTGCCATGTGTAAATGGACCAAGTTTAACAAAGTTTATCAAAGTGCAGATGTGTAAGCAATGACTCGAAAGCACCACAACAAGAATAGCAAGTACAGTGAAAGAGAGACTTGCAAGATTTACAAGTTATTACTTTTACAAATAATCGCAACAGTTTTTTAAATTTTAATATGAATATTTTATTCAGTGGACTATAATAGCAAGTAGAGTGAATGAGAGACTTGTAAGACTTACAAGATAATATTTTGATACAAATATTTCATTCGATATAATAATTCAGATATTTTTTCCTATTAATTTATTAGTATGCACTTACATTGCTCAACACACATATATTTAGATAAATTTTATTTTTTGTCCAGTTCATTGCTATTGTAGTCACTATATCAATCATTGCAGTTTCGAAAGTGAATACAGCACATAGCATATACACTGTTAGACATTTCTGTAATTTCTACAGTTATTTACTGTATATCACCCAGTATAATACTGCAAATTCCCTTTACAGTAAATAACTGTAATACCCTTTGCAAAATGAGAATTTTCTGTGACGTCAAACCCCTCATACAGAGACTTACTGTATTTTTTAAAATTGCTGTATACTACTGTATTTCCCGTAACGGCCTCTTTGGCGCCATTTTATTGAGGTTGTTTTCCTCATTTCTTACATTTGGATTGACACGATTTTTTCCCGGGGATGAACCCACGAGAGTGGCAGAGTTCCGGAGAACATCTGCGCTGTGTGTCGATGCACCTTACGAGAGAATAAGACCTGCAAGCAAGGTAAAAATATATGTACGTTTGTCTGTTTTTGTGTTATATTTTTGGACACCAGTAGTTTAACCTAGTAACATTTACCCATCAAAAACTTGGCGGTAACAAACTTTACTATGGTAAACTGCGCTGTCGTTACAAATGACTTTTGTCAGTTTATTGAATCAAGTTACCGAATTAAAATTATTTTTAATGAGCAACGCTTATCTTACATTAACATTAAGTTAACTAATGTGAAATTTTGTTCAGGTGTTAGTAGTTAATGTTGGCTGGTAGCCTACTGAGAAAATAAAATCATATGTTAGCTAGCTTAAACGAGTTTTATGGCTAGCTGCCTTTCTAGTTTTAGAATTAGTTTGTTATAGTTTTTAATAGAATTTAAGATTTACTGCATTTTTTTGTATTTGTGTTTTAAAGGCAACTGCAATGAAGCATCAAGAAAGACATGAGCTTGCCAGCCACCCTGAGACTGATCATTCATGGTAAGAGAACAACTATGATTTTGAGAGGTTTGTGTATTTTATATGGGGTTTGCCTTTTAAAAGTGTGTCATTTCTACTTCTTGTTTTTCAGAGAAGACATTTCTGTCACTAACAAAGTGGATGGTGAGCAAAGGTGGTGGCCACGTTTTGGAGCAGCACCTGGGTTTTGCAGATGGCTATGTATTTTTGTGAGCATAAATCCAGAGGATACAACATAATGCATTGCAAAATGTCCTAAGACAGGAGAAATGGTGAAGATGCACTGTTCCAGCATTGGAAGACTGTATTTTTAAGTGTTATACATACAATGTTTTAAAGAATTTGATATTTTGTAATTATTGTGTCTGTTTATTGTAATTGTAATTTACTGTAAAAGAGTACAGTTTGCAACTGTAAATCAAATACAGTTTGCTACTGTAAATCTTATTTACAGTAACTTACTGGCAACAGTGTTGCCAGTAAGTTACTGTAAAAACCCTTTGAAATGTCTAACAGTGTAGCCTATGCGGATGTCACCCATGAAACTTCACAACTTGTACATTGCCGTTGGTCTTCTTCCCACCATTAAAACCCCCTTTATTCAAATTATGAATTATATGCACTTAAAAAGCTGCCACTCACTTCAGTTCATTGCGATCTCACAAAGTTCCGTTATAATCAATGAATCTCTCTACACAGCACATGTAATCTCTTATTTACACAGTGTTTGGAATAATGAGATAATTTGTGAGCATGCAGAACTCAGCAGCACTGAACAAAAACCGTTTTGGTGTGATGAGTGGATTCTAACTTACTGTCTGGCCATTGTGTTCAAGAAATCAACATGTCTGATTGGCTATATTGCTCAACGGTGAAAACAGAAAACGTTGAAAACAGAAAACTTATAGACGCTCTCAGCAAACACAGCCTATGCACTGGAGATTGCCAGAAAAGATAGAAAAAGCACTAATATGCTATTTTTTGTATGTACATTTCAGAAAATCCCTTGCTCACAAATTTCAATGCAAATACTGCGTAACCATGCCACAGCGGGCCAGACCAAAAAAAAAACAAACAAAAACAAAACAACAACCCATATAACCTTACCTTGAATGATTGTCTGTTCTAAACAAGTCATAGTCATCTGGGTTTTGAATTGAATTGAATTGATAATTTCGTCATAATCCAAATTTTCTGTTAGAATAGATGGCTGTAAACATTCAAGCGAGATGCTAGTTGGAATCCAGACAGAGGTATCGGCGCGAAGAACGTAACATTGGCCTACTACTGGCACAATGTAACTGAAGATACTTATTAGCATATTACTACTGTCATTATTATTACATAGTTCTAATGACACACGACACAACTATCATTTAAAGTAATGAATTAAAAATTTAAATGTTAAAATTGTATTATAAAAACTATGTTTTTTCCATGGATCTGACTGGGTGGGCAAGCTAGCTCCGCCCCTGACTGCAATGGAGAAATTGTATTTTAGCAACTTGTGTGAAAATGTGTTTGTTCGTTTGTTGTTGTTTTTTTTTTCTTTCTTTTTTTGAAAGATATAATAATGTTATCAAGTGAGGATATAGTAAAGTTATCAAAAGTAAAACAAAGGCTTTTATAATGTTACAAAATGTTCTATTCATCAAGTTCATCAGAATCTTAAAAATGCATCAGTTTACTCAAAATATTAAACAGCACAATTGTTTTCAACACTAATAAAAATAAGAAATGTTTCTTGACCACCAAATCTGCATACTGCATTAGAATGATTTCTTTATTAGAATGACAATGAAGACTAGAATAATGGCTGCTAAAAATTCAGCTTTGCTATCACAGGTATAAACTGCATTTTAAAATAATAGAAAAAAAGTCATTTTAAATTGTAATACTATATCTCAATATTACAGTTTTTAAGGTATTTTTGATTAAATAAATGCAGCATTGGTGAGACTCAAAAAAAAAAAAAATAAAGTAGACTGTATCCAATAATATAATTTCATCCACTCCTAACATGGACTGTACTATTGCCATAGCTTGAGCAATCCAATATGTATGTAACGTGGGGAGCATGACAACGGAGTTGGAGGATCCAAATGCAAGGCTTTATTCATACATGTGGTCAAAACAGGCAGGGTCAAACACCAGAAAACAGCACAATCCAGGCAGAGGCAAAAAAAGTATTCCAATAAACAGGCGAGGGTCAGGGCAGGCGGCAAAAAATCAAGAAACTAACAAACAGTCCAGGGTCAAAACACAGGGAAACTAGGTAACACGGAAAGGAAAACACAGGAACTAAGAACGTGGAAATGGCTATACAATAATCAGCCCCCAAGAGTGGGTTAGAGCATCAATCAGAGGAACTGGAGGAACCAATCAGAACATAACACACAGACAGGGGTAGCACATGACATGAACACGAGGGGCAAGGGACACATGGGAAACAGAGTCCAGAAACAAATACCAAGAGTCTGGGGTGGAGTGCCCTCTAATGCAATTCATGGGCACTCCAGCTGGCGATCGTGACAATGTAAATGCTAGAAAATATAAGACAAAATGCTGTCTTGTTGTGTAATGTTAAAACAGAATCTAAACAGCAATCCCATTACTTAAATTTGAGTGTTTTATTATAACTGAAATTGAATCCTTCATATCTATTTTTTGAATATATATATATATATATATATATATATATATATATATATATATATATATATATATATATATATATATATAAATCTGCTCAAATATATTAAAATGATCATTTACAGTACTTAATCAGCACATTTAGGAATACACAGGCTCATCATCAAAGACTTCAGCATAGAGATCAACAGAAGATCACCCTGCCCTAGTGGCACAAGGAGTACAGATGGGAACATGCATACAAACCCAAACAAGCATACTTCAACACCATTGAAATGTTACAGGTCTGTCTGTACCACCACAATTAAATTAGGCCTTGAACAGTTTCACATGCTGCGTCCCTTAGGCAGAAATACATAACCACACACAAACAGTCTGGAAAACCTCCTAACGAGAGCCCCTAGAGATGTCAGAGGCGCTAAGACAGACGCATACATATAAATATGAATGTACCCAAAAACGCTCTGGTAGACACACGTGCTGTCGTACTAATTCAGTGTGGTTGCTGTCCCTCATTTGCTTCTTTATTCAGTCTCTAGGCCTGACACACAGACACACAGGCCAGTCTCACTTTATCATCTGGCCTTTAAACAACTGTGTGTGTTTGAAATGTGTCGAGGTGACAGGTTAGGCAGCTCTTGACATCTTCAGAGGTTCTCCACCCTTGGAAATTGACGAACAAATCCTGTCACATATCATCCACCCTCAGATGAGACCCTCACCCCCTTTCTACCAAAACTGTGCTCATACCAGAATCAGTTGGGGGAAGTACAAAGTGCAAATGCAATTTTTATTTTTACAATTCTTCTTTTAAAATAAGCATCTTGTGCTCATGAAAACTGCATTTATCTGATCACAAATGCAGTAAAACATAATAATAGTGTGTATCATAATATTGTGAAATATTAATGGAAAATAAAATGGCTTTTTCTATTTTAATATATTTTAAAATGTAATTTATTCCCATGATGGCAAAGCTGAATTTTCAGCAGCCATTAGTCCAGTCTTCAGTGTCATGTGATCCTTAGGAAATCATTCTAATGATTCAGAAATCATTCTAATATACTGGATAGAAAACAGTTATTTTAAATTATAATAATATTTGACAATATTACTGTTTTTATTTATTTATTTATTTTTATCAAATAAATGCAGCCTTGGTGGGGATAAAAGACTCCTTTAAAAAAACATTTAAAAAATCTTTTGACTGGTAGTGTGAATTTTACATAATATTTAAATAATAATAACTTACAATAACACAATTTAAAATATAATAACAAACAATAAAATAATAATAATAATAACCTTAAATAAAAATGTATTTAAAATGTTCTCTTACTCCCCATTTCCCTTCCCCCATCTTTTTCTCCTGTACTTCCCCGTTTCTCTCTCTTTCTGCTCATCCACACACATCCCCTCCGTCCCAATTTATGGGGTTTGATGTCTTCAAATAAGGCTTGATAAAAAGGTCTGAGCATAGCAAAGGGAGCAGCCTGTAGCTATTACCTTTGTCTGGTTCTCTTTGCAGATTCACCCAGTGCCTCAGGAAGGACCTCTGTGCTTTAATGAGGATCATGGGCCGCGAAGTAGTTCAGACAGAACAGTTCTATCATCTCCCATTACTACAGAACAAGAGACCTGGTACAAATCTACACCTCAGTGGGTTTACATGTGAACTTGGTGTTTTGCAGTTTAAGATTAATCATCGATGTGACAATATGTAAGGGACAGATTAAATAGATAATTCATTGGATAATTAACATTTAATGTAAACTAGCAAAACCATGAATTATAGGCTACAAAATACAGAAATGATAAGAATGTCACCTTGCTTCTTGCTGGCTGCAGATGAGCTTTGTAGATTAACCAGGGCTCCTGACAGTGACTAAACGATCAAAATATTAAATAATTAAACATTTTATCACAGTCAGGAAAACTTTGTATGCATCCATATGCATTTTCGTTACAGACACTCTCCTGTTAGCAACAACAAACACGGCACGAAACATGACGTCCAATTCGCGAAAATGATTCTTATGAACTGGTTCAAAAAGAAGAGCTTCATTAGTGGTTTGCATTAGATTTACAGGGTCAGTGAATCAGAGCCGTTACTGAGTTCAACTGACTCTCTGAACCGCGAGTCATTTCAACAATTGTTGCAAATAGGTTCGAGATATTTAAATAAATGTAATTAAATGTTTAATTAAAGATACATACAGAGTTTTGTCATAATAAACAGTAAAAAAAAAAAAAAACACTTACAAAAATCCATTTGGCAGTTTACAGATGTGCATTTCTGTGCAATATTGTGAAGGTGTATCTCAATGAAATGTACTTCAACCAGTGTAATACATTTTTTTTCTTTTTGCCTATAATGCAGAAAAGGCTGATACAAACTCACCTTTGCTTCTTTGTCATATTCTATTCTGCCTAGAAATTGTTGCAATTCTCTGTTTGAACTGTCTCCTCTGTTGATCTGCAAGATGAAGAGATGTGGTATTGAAGTGTCTGTAGTGTGCGACTCAGGCTGAGGGTCTGTCTGAAGGATACGACAGTGTCACGATAGGACTAATCAGCAGACACAGCCACTGGAGAGACCCATTTGTTTCTCTGTGAAATACACATTTTGCTAATTGTTTATAGTCGTTAATCAAATTAGTGCACTGCAGACATCAGAGGGAAGAGGAGAATGTGCATGTGTATAATCAGGAAAGATTACTCTAAGTCATTCTCACTGTTTTACAAAAAAAAAAAAAAAAAAAAAAAGGACAAATTCAACAATCAATCGGATCTGTGAGCAAACAGGATTTGGATACGCAGGACAAAGCATTCAAAACTGTGGTAATGTAAATTGTGAAAAGTTTAATGATTATCTGTCACTAAATAAATGTGAACATATCAAATTCTTACCTTAGACTCAACCAATAAAGGAAAAGTTCACCTATAAATTAAAATTAGCTACAAATTTACTCACTCTCAGGCCATTCAAGATGTAGATGAGTTTGTTTCTTTATCAGAATAGATTTGGAGAAATGTAACTTTACATCACTTGCTCACCAATGGATCCTCTGCAGTGAATGGGTGCCATCAGAATGAGTGTTCAAACAGCTGATAAAAACATCACAGTAGTCCACAAGTTAATTTAAACGTTTTACAGTACTTTAAACCACTTCTGGACAAAATACCAGTCCATTATCTATAATAACACTTCTTCCATTTAGGTCACATTAAAATGAATGATATTTTAACTGATAATTACAATCATGTTCTAAGCTAATTTTAGCTCATTACCAACATAAACATACCCACCTAGGCCTAAGGAATAAGTTTTAGCACAGAGGAGCTTAAAGGAGCCCCCTCATCACATGACCCGAATGTTCATAGTCATTCCCCCTGATGATGGTCCTTGTTCTAAGAGTAAAATGCTCAAAATGTACCTTATTCCTGTCTGAGATTGTGTCTTTCTCTGACTCAGTTGCATAAACTGGGCTCATGTTTGAAGTGAGTGTATTTTGAGCTTTGAGTGGTTCTCTGTTTCAAACCAGACATCACACAGTCCTGCCCTGAGGAAAACTAACAAAGCAACTGCCAAGACAACAGACTTTTCAGATACACACGCAAACATTCACACACATAAAAACAAACAATACACTCATACATATACCTCACACTCAAAAAGAGGTCAAGAAAGAGGAGTAACAGATACTAACAGTGAGGGTAGTGGCAGTTTTATTTGAGCAATGAGAGGGAACACATCTCATCTTGGTTTTTATGCATGAATATTAACTGCAAAGTGTTTTTAATTAGTTTTTTATATATGTATATGAACCTAAAAAGTATGTTAACATTCTATCCAATGTTTATGTGTGATGTGATCCAGTGCAGATTTTTGAGTGACTCAGTTATTGATTTCACACTAAAAAAAAAAAATTAAAAAAAATCTTAATTTATTTTTTGTTTTACAGTATAAATATTGAGGATCTAGCATAAAATAAAAAATATAAATATACAAGTCATGATATCTACACTTATTTTCCCTTAAATATATAAACATACTTAAAATAATATTTCATCAAAACGTTAAAAAACTTTAAACGTTTGGTTTCGACCAAAATCAGTATTTACCCAGGATTCTTAATAGGGCTCTGATACACCAGCCTTTGGTGTGGTGTTATTTTCCATTCACTGATGATTTGATATGTGTGGCATTATCTTCCATAAGACCTTGAGTGGAGACTATAAATATCACTAACTGACCTCTTGTGCTTTTGGCTGTGCGCTTTTGTTTTTATTTGTGTGTGAATTCTGTAGAGTCCAACAGAAGCAGCGCTCCTGCTAAAAGCCACTTGATTAATCTGAACCTCGATTGCCCCCCGGGGTGCAGCCTGACCAGAAGCATCTGTCCCGTGCTCGACATGGCATATTCCAAATTCAGATCCCTGTTTATCTTTCAACAAACCCTGTAATGATTTCTTAAGTCCCGTACAAGAGAATGAGATGCGTTCAATTAAACCCTGAGTCATCTGGCTTGTGTCTCATCTCTGTTTCGATCCCGCTGTGTTCCTGTTATGATGGAAGGGCAAGGTCACATAGACCTGCCGTTTCAGAGAGCAGGTCACAACTACTCTATTTACACAACAGTCACAACACTCTGATGCTTATGTGTGAGTGTGTGTGTGTGTGTGTGCATGTATGTTCAGATTGTCCTTATTTGTTTGTGTTGTTATGCTGGTGCATTTTTATGTGTGCACAGCTGTGAATGTGTGTTTACTTAGTTATACTTTATGGACAAATTTGTCCCCAGACGTTAGGTAAATATGACAAAAAAATCCCTTTGGGGATGTGCATGTTTGTAAAAGTGATTAATTTTTCCATTTTAGAAATGCAGTTTTCTTTTAGAGCATACAGTAGGGTTTAGGTTAGGGTTAGTCTGTAGTAATTGTATTACGCTTTACATTAAAACAATGGCGTATCCTTAATTTAGATAGCAAGTATATGTATATGTGTGTGTGTGTGTGTGTGTATGTGTAAAGTAGGTCTGTATATGCTGCGTGAATCTCACAGGATTTTAGCTGGTGTGATTATGTTTCTAATCGTACATCATGCCTGCTGGCACTTGTCTATGTATGCTTCACAGATACATGTTTAGGAACATTCCCCATATGTGTTTGTTTGTGCATATATATATATATATATATATATACTGTATGTGTATCCCGGTGAGGAACATGCCCGGCCTGGTTTCCTGCTGCAGGCCCGGCTGCATTGATTGGAGCAGAAAGTGCTGATCTGGCAGAGCAGCTCGAAGTACGACTAACCCTGACCCACTGAAGCTGAAAACATGCACAGAAGACAGACCAACATTTACAACACTTTACTTACTCCAGCATCCTTCTCTCTCTCTCTCTCTCTCTCTCTCTCTCTCTCGTGGTACTGCATTGCACTGCAATGCACATTTGAACAGTGCTGCTTTAACCTCATCAGCAAACTCCATTACACTACACTAAACTGAACTAAATTGAACTAAATTTAAAGTATTGGACATAATTGATTGGAACTGAATTAATTTAAACAAATCTGAACTAAATCAAAGTAGTGATTTGAAAAAAACAGTAAAGATCAGAGCTGAATTCAACTATACCAAAACAGAATTGAATTTATCTAAACAGAACTGAACTGAATTTGATAATCAGAATAAAATAAAATAAAATTGAACAGGAACATACTAAATTACTGAACTGAACTGATCTACATAGAATAAAAATGAACCAAATACTAACTGAAATAAGCCTAACAAGTGAGAACTGAAGTTAACTAAACAGAAATGAACTACATTAAAGTACAAAACAGAAAAACGAACTGAAATTATTAATATTGAAGTTTATCTAAATGGAACTGACAAAAACTGAATTCAAAACTGAACTATAACAATATTTAATCTGAATGGTACTTAAAAAAAATTAATTTTAATAAAATATGAAAGAACTTAAATATGAATTTATACCAATATAGTCAAACAATTTTTGTAAACCAAAACAGAATTGAAACCATCCAAATAAAACTCATCTGAATTTGATGACCTGAATAAATTAGAATGGAATTATATCAAATTATTGAACTGAATTTATCTGAACAGAACAGAACTACTTAAAATTAGCTAAATTGATTAAATGAACTGAATTATATAAATGGAACTGGCCTGCATTTCCCAAAAGCACTGTAAGCCTAAGTAGATCGTAGTAATCATTAGCACCAATGGTCTCTATGATCTACTTATGCTTACGATGCTTTTGGGAAACGCAGCCTTTACCCCTTAACTAGTGAGCTGAACTGAATTATGTAAAAGTATGGAACAATTTATCTAAACTGAATTGATATGAACTGAAATAAACTGAACAAAACAGACCAGCTGCATTTCCTGAATCCATCATACAGTAAATCGTACAGACCATGTAAACTGAACTGAACATACTGCTGTCAAGGCAAGGCCGCCCACCATACAATAAGTACTGAGAGACAGGAGAGAGAAATGCTGAATTTTCAAATGAGATGTAGAGCACTGAACAGCGGTAATCAGGAGCCAGCGTTGCGTTTAGCAGCACACTGTCTTCAAGAGTCAGTTTACATCTTCACGCTTTCCATTACTGGCTATCTCAAAAAGAAGGAACAGAACAGATCAGCTTCAAGTAATTCCAGCACTGTCCTCTCTCTCTCTCTCTCTCTCTCTGTCTCTCTCTCTCTCTCTCTCTCTCTCTCTCTCAGTCCCATACTGCATGTCTGTAAAGAAGGGTGTAATTTATAACCTCTCTCTCCGCTCTTCATCTTGAGGTTATTGTGCTATATTTAATGCCTGTGTAATGATGAAGGCAGGTAGTCTAATCTTGGGTGAGAAAATGCCCTGGAGAGAGAGGGAAAGAGAGAAAACGAGATGAAGAGACAAAAAGGCAGAGATAGAGAGGAAGAGAGGGTCTGTAAGGAATAGATTGCAGAGTTAAGGATGAAGTTAATTCTTACAAGGTGTGAAATAAATGTTAAAGAATATAATCACATTATAATATGGTGTGTCGCTAAAGCATTTAGTAAAGAAGCTACCAGTGTTGAGGAACCTACTTGCCAATTTTGCAATTACAGAACAGAATTAAATTGTCCAATAAATTTTACATTGATTTATATTTTACAATATAATCAAAAGTTGCAGTTGTATCTTTGTGGCCAACAGCTGTTTCACAGTGCATCTCATCCTCATGGACTTCATCAGATTTGCCAGTTCTTGCAGTGAGATGTTTCTCCACTCTTCTACCAAGGCACTTGCAAGTTCTTGAACACATCGACAACAACACGTGGTTTACCACTGCAAGAACCATCAGCTGTCCTTCCTGTCTCCCTGTAGCACTGTTTTAAGCGTCTTTCATTACAGACATTGCTGTTTTTTTTTTGTTTGTTTTTTTTCGCTCTGGCTACATCTGCAGTCCTCATGCCTAATGCAGCATGACTATGGCATGTTCACACAGGAGAACAGGAACCTTTGGGATCATAATATTGGAACTGGTGTTTTTAAAAGTCAGTAGAAAGGTCTCTTTACTGTTGTACAAGTTATTATAACTGTGACATTAACTGCTTACCGCCTGCAAACTGTACGTGTCTTAAGGACTGTTCCACAGGTGCATGTGCAATAATTGTTTATGGCTCATTGAACCAGTATTAACAATATTGTTTGAACACTTTCCAATAAAGATCTGTAAAGCTTATTTGGATTTTACAATCTTTAAAATACAGTATCCTGAAAAAGGGATGTTATATATAGTTATATCTGAGTTTAATATTTTAACATTTATTACAAAAGCTGTTGGAACAATGTAGATCACTGCAGTACTCATAATGCATTGCGCTGTAGTGGATTCAAGGGTTTTAATATTCCCTGAGGGAGATACAAGCAGCAAATCGACACTGACTGCTGTTCAGATCAGCTACATTGCTCAGTGTTCCCACAAGCCTTTGACTCCGGTATTGTATTGTCACTGTTGATATGTATTATACTCTGTTCCTGGAACAGTTTGGATGTTCTGCTTAATCTACAGTCTAAAGCTCAGCTTAGTCTGTTGTTAGGTAGGCTGATTTTACATCAGTGATTAAAAAGTATCATGTAACAAGAGATGAGCTCTCCTTGAGGACATCAGTCAGGGTGCGCAGTTTAAAGGATGGGTCTAAATCCCATTGCTGAGGGAGAAAAGGGAGAAAATTGTGTGCTTACATGTGTTAAAGGAACAGTACACCCAAAAATGAAAATTCTGCCATTTACTCACCCTCATGCCATTCCAAATCTGCATACTGTTATTTATTCCATGGAACACAAAAAGAGAATTCTTAGTGCAAATATTCACAGACTGCTCATAGTGAGCGCATCTGTATGTTTTCAAAAAGGCAAAATAAAAGTGGTCCATACAACTTGTGCACTATTATATTAGTCTTCTGAAGCTATGCAGTGGGTTTGACAAAGAGCAGACTGAAATACAAGTCATCCACTTATTCATTTGACCTTATTCTTTCTGCTGTGGCTCAGATATGGCACCTCTGACCCAAGTTTGACATCTTGGTCAATGGCGTTTGATGTTAATAGATCTTAATTAGATTAGATTCCATATTAAATTTAACATGAATGAAAACGAGGCTATTACGTATACACTTATAGTCTTTACAATGACACATAGATCATAGATCACATTATTTTCACAATTCACAACTTCAAAACTATTTTATAAAACTGTTTTTCAGTGTTTTTGTCTACTGAAAGTTCTTTTTTTCCTGGAAAGATGTTTTGTCAGCTGAACAATTGGTATGTCATTAAACAACAGTACAGTCCATTGAACACACTGTACTTCTATCCCTCACAACCTCATTTTCATTCCTGTCAAAAATTAAATATGGTGCTACCCTGACTAAGGACTATAATAAAGGTATGTCATTTTTGTTGCATATATGACTTTTCTTTTTCATTTCAGCATTTCTATGGTGATGATTATTAGTGAATATCAATTAAATTCAAATTTCTTCACACAAAACATCTGTATGGCTTCAAAACACTTCAAATATATCATATAAGCCATAGAGACTATGCTAAAATGTGTTTTTATGTGCTTTTTAAAAGGTTACAGATGCAGCTATTATAAAATGTTGCATGGAAAAGAGCAGCATTAAGATCCTTCTTTTGTTCCCACAGAAACAGTATGAGAATACAGGTTTGGAATGACTTGGAGGTGAAACATTTTTGGGTGGACTGTTCCTTTAAATGGGAAAATGAGAGAAAAGGAGAAAATGAGAGGAAGAGAGAATGAGAGAGAAGCGAGGAAGAAAAAGAGTGAGATAAAGTGTTAGAGATGGGAAATCGAAGAGCCAAACAATAGAGCCACAGGCGTGGAGACACCAGAGCGTCCAAATCCCATTGACTGTTCCATTCAGATGCCCGGTGCTCATTCTCTCTCTCTCTCTCACACACACACACACACACAAAGACACAAACGTTATCTCTCAGCGGACACACACTGTAAGTTTATACTCACACATTAAGTGTCTCAAAACAGCCTCTGGCTACCACTAACGTGGATTTAGTCAAATTTCTGTCAACAGCCAAATCTTGATCCTTTAAGTCAGAGGCAATTCGTGAGATAGCCTGCATCTCATAATGGGAATGATAAAGGAAAGCCATGGAGAAGTGCTCAAATGGAGTTTACACCTGGGGATGTTTATAGGAAGGTTTAGCAAGTGGTATCAAGCAAAACTTACCTGATGAAGCTGCTTGATCAACTGGCTGGTTAAATAAGTTAAGAAATTCTGCTAGAAAACAACTTAAGCTGGTTTCTAGTTCTTTCAAACTGGTCATTAGCTGGTTCCCTGTAAACAAACCGGCAACCAGCATTTCATATAGGTGTTCAAGCTGTTTTAGAGTATGTTTAACCATCTAATGATGAACTTAGACCATCTAAAGACCAGTTTTGAGCACCTTGAAACCAGCTGTCGTGTTTCGGATTTTCTCAGTTAATCTCAGTTTACTGTACATTCATTTGTTGACTGAATTCAACAAGTGTTACTGCATTTTATATTTCAGTTACTTTAATGTTCAATTTTAATTACTTGTATTTTGGTTAAACAGTGCCTGATTATGTATTTTCAAGCTGAATCTCAGGCTTAACCATGACAAACCCCAAAAGGTTAAATGTTTAACCTCATGCTAATGTGAATTTCGGTTATTATTGAATTTCAAATTAAAGTGTGCTGTTTTTACAACCAGTTGTTTTTGTCCAGTTGAAAATTAAACAATATTATAATTATTTTAGCTAAATCAACGAGCTAATAATTCCAAAACACAGCTACCAGTTTAAGTGTGCTTTCACACTTGGTTCATTTGCCTGGTCTGAACCTGAGTTCGACTAATCACCTTCTCTCTGGCCCCTCTGGATTGTGTTCGCACTGTGTTTTTGGTTCTGAACCACGGGACATTGCGTCATTAGAATGGCAGCTGTTTAGTCCTGTTGCTACATAAGGACTATCAAGGAGAAGATGACGAAATTGATGGATACTGTTGCTTGCTCGCCTCACTTTTGTACTTTTGTAAAATTAGGTTTTGCTTCCAAAGCACAAAATGGCAAATGCATCTATTTGTCACAAATAATGGAAAATTTCAAAAGAATGCAATAGTCAATTTCTTCTGAAGGTGAGCAGAAATTAGAAATAAATTCTCTCAGCTTGCAGCATGTCAGTCAAGGAGACTGTTTGTGGCTACGCACCTGAATTCAGAAAACAGCATTCATATTATCCAAATGAACCAAACTCTGATATCTAACAAACCCGGTTTCACACCAAAAGTGCTAGTGTGAAATCCTCTTAAGTTGGATTTTCTTAAATGGTTTAACTCAGTGTACATTCACCTGCTGACTAAATTCAACAAGTGTTCAGGTCATTTTATTTTAATTACTTTGATTTGAATTTTTAATGAACACAATTCTGGTTTAACAGTGTCTAAATGTATTTTTAAGCCTTCAAACCTGCACGAATAACCCGAGTGGACACGGCACACACAGTCACAGCACTTCACAATGCTCTCAGTCCCATACACTGGAATGTGCTCTATTTAAAACGACGAGAGTCAGTGTAAAAATGGACTTGCAGTGAGAGGAGATGCACGTTCCTGTAGCAGAGGAGAATAAATAGGTCTTAGTCATTCTAAAGCCTCGCTAATGCAGCATCTCTGCCTCTCGCAACCACTGACTCACGCACATCAAAGGCTGTTGTGGGGCATTGCTCCGCCTTCTCGCCTGCTGAATATGCATGATGTGTTAATTCCTCAGCCACGTTAAATGAAAAGTCGAAACAAAAGCACATGCCCAGCCTGTTCCTGCACAAGTTCATCACTGAGAGGCTGCGGTACGCTAGGAAATGCTCGGTTACGCAAACCAAGTACTCACGCTCAATACTCAAACAACATATCTAGTTGAAACGATGACTTAAAATTTCACTTTGAAGTGTTTATGTTACCAGCTTACATTGCTGCAACAGGCACAGAGGACAAGAACAGACCACAAAGCTGCAATAATCAGAACATTATGGCTCTTCAGAAATGCTCCTTCAAGCCTAACATTAGACAGCAATTGCACACAAGCACTTGGCCTATACACTCTAATGGGCAGAAGCCTCAGTCGGGCACAATTAAGGAACTGAACCGTCCCTCTCATACAGATATTCAAAAGGAGCCATTAAAAATGTACTGACTGTTCAGGCTAGAACACGCTTTCTCAGCTGCATGTCATCCAAACTGGGTCAACTTCCCTCCCTCCTCCCTCATTTTCTCTCTCTCTTTCTCTCTCCCTCTCTTTCTTTCTCCATCCCACCCTTCCTCCTCCTATAGTCCTGAAAGCACTATTCTCTGCCTGGGAATATTTTCCGTGCAACAGAGCAAGAGCATCCAACAAGAACTCTTACTGCTCTCAAAATAGACACCTCATAGATACACAGACCTCATTATGAATGACTGAAAGGCCTCATGAATTATTTGAATCTCCCACTGTCTGCCAGATAAGTCGCATACTTCTATGTAAATAAGGATCGTTAAATCTTTCTAACATTGATACTATCTACGTTTAATGACCTCTTCAGGGAGGAATTCAGGGTTAACCACTACAAAACCTAAAGGTTAAACATTTAACCTCATGCTAATGTGAATTTCAGCTGTTTAAGCCTGAGGTGTGCTATTTTTACAACCATTTTTTATCCACTGGAACATTACTCAATTGAATAAATATTTAATTTTTTTTTTTTTTTTTTTTTTTAAAAATTTAAAAATCAAACATGAATATATTTTACATTTAAGAATGTTTTAAGTACTACATGCAAACACAGAGCATAAAGACGATGCCTTTCACAATGTCTATTCTCATCAGAGGTAACACTCTCTCAAGTGGCTGCGCAACAGCTATAAAAAACCTCTCTCTCTGAGCGCCTGGCTGCTACTTGTAGCTACTGAAGTGTGTCTAAGCAAAGTTGCCTGCAGACATTACTTTTCAAGACCTCCACCTACACCAGTATGGACATCCATACAATGCTAGGGAAGCAAACTCACTCTATATGATGAGAGCATCAGAAGGAACAAGCATGCTTTCTGTTACAGGTGTCATGGTTGCGTTGTTTGAAAAGAAAGCGCACATATGGATTAGTATGTTATTAAAATGACTAAAAAGACACAGGCTGCTTTGATAAAAACAGAAAGGAAAGCACTGGACTGGGAAACATATCTAAGTAAGAGAGGATGTGACAGACAGCTGAGGTACTAGGAATCTATATACTGTGGAGGATACATATATTACCTTGCTTTAAAGGAACTGGCATTTCTGCAGGTACTGGGCCGTTTCATTAAAGGACACATCGTTGCATGGACTTTCATTCTGCACCGTGAAACATGAAATTCTCAATTCAAAAACATCAAAATCTCTTCAAATTTGGGATATTGTCACAAGGTATAAAATACTGTAGTGTGTTAATCAATGTTTCTATATTATAGCCTACATATATTATATAAATTGCAATAGTATACAGATGTTTTTGAGCCCCTGACACTAAACACTGCACAAGATGTAAGAAATATTGCTCCGTGTCGGGGTTTATTTTGTGATAATGATAATCTCACTAAACATTATCCCACTTATTACACTGCTACTCCCCAAATAAGTAAATTCTTCAATGAAATACTGATGTGAGTTGAAATTATAAACCCATTAAATTATCTTAAAGCTTCCACTAAGAAAAACAGTCAACTGCAGCATACAAAGTAACAAATACATGACCAAAAAGGAAAACAGGTCTCATCGCATCCGTTTAACAGCAGTCTGAACTGTCGGAGATGTCTGTGGACACTTAAGACAATCAGCTAACCTAGCCCGTTCCTTTTATTTTTGGCACTTTATTTGATTTTAATATTTGAATATTAGTGAGAAGAAGAAAAATAAAACAAAACTTTTAGATATCAATCTGCATATGCGACAGACATTAGTTAAGCTCATCTTTTGCAGATCCTTTGAAGGCATCTTGAGTAAAACATCCCTATATTTAACAAAAAGCATATACAAAACACCTGAACCGGAAGCAGTGCAACCTGATTTACAGAATACAGACATCTGTTGCACATAACCTGCATAATATTTATATTGTAATCTTCTGAGGTCATTTTCACTACAATTGATAAATTAGACGCAAGATGGAACCAGTTGAGTTTGTGTGAAACAAATAGGTGCAGATCACGTCAGCAATATTTTGCAGGCAAAACATGTCCACTTTCTATTGTATAAAGCACAGCTCATAGTCACTTTCAAACCAAGCAGCTTGGACACGCCAAATCAGTTTGAACTTATTGCAAAATATGCATGGGGAAAAAAATTACAGCTCTAAAATCTCATTCTAAAAGAGATCTTTAAACTTGGGTCCATTACAAGACACATAAGAACTAACGGCAATTGACATTGTTAAACGTCATTACATTTCTTGATGCAACACGTTTTGTATATTTAAAGATCTAAGTGCAATAGCGGAAGAGAAGATTATCAGGGAATAACAAAACTTGGACTCCTCAGTTAAAGCTTGTGGCTTTAGGACTTTATCAGAAAAATACAGTGGACTATAATGCAGCTTTAGACATTTTTAACTGCAAAATTTTCAGTGTACAAAAAAATAAATAAACAGTTTTAATAAACATTAAAAAAACAACTTAAAATACAGTACAAGAGGTGTTTTGCTGGTGCAAGATAAAAGTCTCGAGCCATGTTTTCTTATGAGCCAACTATTAGTAGTAGTACATCAACAAACTCTTAATGAATACCGTTCTCTGACCCGTCTATGTGTTTTCGAGTACAAGGCTTGCTTTAATAGCCTCTGATCTAATCCATCAGTTGACACAGGCACAATTTCAGCCATTGCTGATTGTAACCTCATGGATATTGATTCTGACTTTCCAGAACGAAAACAGCAATGTCACTAATAAGCAGTTTCTTTGACTAAACCCAATCCAATAATCACTTCTGAAAATGTTTATTCTGAGATCAAGCTCGGTCCGAGTTGTAAAAGTAAACCTGCTCGACTCGAGAGAGCGTTATGGGGTTTGTCAGAGAGCCGAGGACCCCGGAGAACACAGGGAGTACAGAAGATGTAGGAATCACTCAAGGGATGCTGTGATCCTAAAGCAGAGAGACAGGGACGAAACAGCAAACAGATCAACGTGTGCGGCCCCTCGCACAGCTGTCTCCGGTTAAATAATGGCTCCTGCTGATCCCATCCTGCTAGCACAATTACCCAGAGCTCCGGAGACCGGAGCGCAGACGCTCAGAATGCTCAGATAATGATTCCCAGCAAATTGATGACACTGGTGGCCTCGTTTGCACAAGCTAGATTAACCTGAGCGGGAGAGTTTGGTGCTCCTCGCTGAACGAGAACTGAGCAGATACAGATGGAACTACAGTAAAAGCTGCACTTCGTGGTGTGTGTTTGTGAAGTGGATTGCATCCTAACACAAAGTCCGTTTATCTCGCATGCACATTCACCAAAACTGGACTCAAGTGGTAAAACAAACACCTAATAATGTGGATTGCGAACATTTATGTGCCGTATGCCGAGCGCCACTTGTAAAGACAGAAAAGCATCATGGAGCTTTGCAGCTTCGCCATGAAACCTGTTGATTTGAGGTACCAAAAGTGCACGTTTTTCTTATCCGACAATGATTGCGTGGCGAGAATGTCACCCTGAAGGAAACACAGCACCTGTGGAAATGGTTCCCTCTGGACTTCCATTACCGCCACTCCTTTATTTCCATTATATCAGCTTTTGGTGCTATATTAAAAACAACCAATTGCTACTGCCAGAGTGGATATATTGAACCATAAATAACCATAGCAGGTTTTCGCCCGTTCCATCTCTTGGCCTGCATTGCTTCGTCAGTGCGTGTGCATTGATTTTCATTCACCAAGATTAATTGGCCTCTTTAATAGACTAATTTCACAGAGGAACGGCAATAATCAGGGACAAATGAGCAATAGACTCTGTTTGTTTACTTTGCCTTTATTATGAAGTGCTTAAAATGCCTTGTGTCTTGTGCTTACATCATTTGAACATTGGCTCAAAAAGTCGCAGGACATTTTTTTTTTGTTTGTTTCTTGAACAGGTTTAGTGGATTCATCTACAGTAAAAAGGTTTTTCCTCTTCAAATGAGTATCTACATGAAGATCATCTCACAAACTGAGCTGTTATTCCTCTTTCGAGGTATAAAAAAGGAAGATTGAGCTAGGTAACATCTACCTGAATCTAGGGTTTTGTGCTACTTTTTAAGGATTTCTACAATGAAGTGCTTTCAACCTCAGGGACACCCAAACTGGAGAAAATGAAGCGTCTGATCTGAGCTGAAAATGCAGGGTGAGTGCATTTACAGAACGGCTATGCAGATGGTACACCTTCCTATCGCTCCAGTCCTTTTCTTGTCCTTGCGTGTCCCTTTGAGTTAACCTCAGAAAAGCCATTACATGTTCCACACTTCTAGAGAATGGTTCTGAATTGCTTAGAGTGGAGTTACAGCACTTTGGGCCTACATACTAAATCTACGTTTAAATTCGAGGCAGGCAGTGCATAAGCAGAGAGCAAAGAAAGATGGTTTGGACTTATGGATTTAGTCTCACTAAACTCTACGTTGGCATTTTCCCTGATGTGGTATTTTTAAATGTTTATTAAGAGTATTGGATCAAAACGTACCTGATTTAGAAAAAAAAACTGCTATAGGTAATACTTTATTACTTTCAAAAATACCATGCATTATGATTATTGCTTTTTATATTCTTATGAGAACCCCTAGAAATATTGCCCCCTGATACTATCTCTACATTTTGGCAAAATTATAAGCTTTGTGGTATTGGCATAGATTTCTTTTCTTTTTGCATGCATTAAGTAGGTATAGAAAAAATAATCAAATAAAAACAAACAAACAAAAAAACATTTTAAAATTATTACCATGGATCTAAATGCTTTGGCATGTTAATAAGACTGGCGTAACCCAAAAGGCAAGGTTATTGAGACAGAAAAAGGCCAAATGAATCATTAAAATAAATAAATAAATAAATAAATAAATAAATAAATAAATAAATACATGACAATCACACTTTCAGTGCATCAAAGAGAATCATACATCCTAGATGAAGTAATAAAAACAGACAAACAAAAAAAAATAAATATATAAAAAATAACTAAATAAATAATACCAGTTTACCTCGATTGTGAATACGTTTGGGCCACTTGCAGCAGTATGATAATATCCACTGACAATACAAAAGAGTTTTATTTTAATGAGGAACATGGTGTCACTCAAACCTTCACTCGACGCAAGTCATAGTCAAGTGCTGCGCAGCGCCGAGGTGAACTGTCTGAACGTCATTAGAGGACATGGGTGCTGAAGTGCATGCGAAGGTTCCATATTCCTTTAAGGTCAACTTTGCGAGAGAGAAAAAAAATAGAGAAAATTGTGCTATTACTGGGTTTCATTTTGATTGTGAGACATAACTGGGTAAGATAGCGTAATCATCCTAACACGTGACGGGGGAGTGAGCGCTTACAGACCGGAAGTCACGCCTCGACGGACGCGAGCGGCGAGAACGCGCCTTTAAAGCACGCCGACTCGTAATGCTTGTTCAGGTAGGACTTGAGCGCGAAAGTTTTGTTGCATCGCTTGCATTTGAAATGCTTAAACACGGAGTGGGTCTGCATGTGCGCCCGCAGGTTGGAACGGTCGGCGAACGCTTTTCCACAGTGTGCACATCCAAAGGGCTTCTCGCCCGTGTGAGAGCGCATGTGGCCCTGCAGTAGCCAAGGTCTGCTGAACGCTTTCCCACATATGTCACACTTGTGCTTGAGGTCATGGGTAAGCAGGTGCATGGCCAGGGCTGGCATGGACACGTAGACTTTCTCACATGTTGGGCACTTTTTGGCCATCTTGCTGTCTAGGCTCCGGTGCGTCTGTTTGTGCCTGCTCAGGTTGGAAGACGTCGCGTAGGATTTGCCACATTCGTTGCACGTGTGCCGCTGGAGGGTCCGCGAGCCGCCCAGCACTTTCTGACGGGACCTGCCGTCCGTGATGAAGAACGCGTCCACGGCGTAACCTTCGCTCACCGCGTTATCGCCGTTGATGTACCCGGACGTGATCTCGGACTGCGGGCTGTCGGGCTGGTCCGAGTCAGGTGCCCCGTAGTCGCTGTGGTTGCTGTCGTAAATCGGTCCTGGAGAAGGTACTTTAGTGCCGCCGTCACTTTCTCCATCGTAAACGGCCGGGGTGATGTAGTCACTGATGTAGCCTAGCGTGGAGAGAACAAGACCTTTTATTCAATTATTCATATGCACAAGAGAATCGAGTGAGGACAATGGAGTTCGGCGACGCAACGGCCACTTTTCCGCTCAATTTATCTCCACCTTGGCAAAGGCGACCGGTGACCAGATTGTGCCAGTGCTCTTTGAGATTCATTATGTGTTTAACAAATTCAGCATTTCTCTTTGAATATAATTAGACTTAATGACCACTCACTACGGGAAATTTCAAACAGAATACCTGTCAGCTTGACTTCACATTATTCCAGAGTTATTTCAGGACAAAGCCGTGGAGCTGTGAAGGATGCCACTTTTACTGTGGACTTACAGTACGAGCACAGATAGCACTTTTTACAGTGGGAGATTAATTACCCCCCCCTTCTAAAGGCACCACCATAAGCACGGTGTGCTGTGTGCAGCTGCCCTAAGCGTTTCTTTGATTTGCAGAATAAACAAACACCTAAACTCATCTAGAAGTGACTGGGCTCCAAGTTGCTGAGAAGTTAGGCGTTGTTACCAGCGGCAGATTTCCATATGGCATGCATGCGAATGGTACCATGCGTTTTCGGTGCTGGAATCCCACTAATTATGTTTGCATTCCCATTACGGTTTCACATAAATCACAAGCAAAGCCACAGAGGTGCTTAATCCTGCTACTGGATATCTACTTTCCTTCACGCAGAGTTTAATTCATAAATGAACCCCGAAACCATGCTTCGCAATTTCAGATGTGTTTGATTGTGGATGCGTCTAAAACTCTGCTTGTGTTAAGCTAAAGAGTGCTAAATCAACCGAAAAAGCGCATAAGCATTCCTTTGCATTTACCTTTGTCTTGTATCCGAAAGCTAAGATCGGTCCTGGACCTGCCGTACGCGCTCTCAAGTTCAGTGGATGAGAAATCATCTAGCTTCACCTTTTTCACCAAAAAAGACCTTGGCATGTTTAGAGCGCAGAGCGGAAAGCCTCTTCCAGCACGTTATCCTCGCTTTATCCACCGCACAATAGAAGAGTTGGTACTGCAGGGCGGAAAGTCAAACACCTGAGGGGAGGAAAGACGCGGAAGCTCCGGAGCTTCAGCTGTGCACAAGCCGTTCCGAACAGGCGAAATGCAACTTCAGCACTGGACAGCAGCAGCAGCAGATCCGCCTCCAGGAGCCCGCGTGTCAGAGTGCGCTCGGACCCAAATGGAAGCGCTCCAAAAATGGGCAGCTTTAAATGCGAGCACGTTTCCGGAGGGGCTGTTGTTAATGTTAAAGCGGAGAGAGAGAGGTGTCCGCTGCTCGTCGGTTTGATGTCTGAGCTCTGCTGATCAGCTGCTGGATTTATACGCGCGCGATCAGGTGGGAGATGGAAGTGCTTAATTTCATCCATCAGAAATCTCCCGGGAACAACATTGGACGAGAATGATTTATTGATGCTGTTAGTCGTCTCTCAGTCTCATTTTCTCTACGTTCACGTCGCCCGCCATGTTTCTGCGGAATAAGAATTGTAAAGTCTTTTTACTACAATCTAATGGGTCTCATCCAAAAACGAACATTTCATAATTCAAAGCAAATCACATATTTTTTGGATATATTTTGTTTAAGAATGAAAAAATGTACAGTCTTTCTTTCCTTCTTTCTCTAACAGTAAGTATATAAAAAAAGCAGTGACACCTCAAACTTGGTCTGTTCCTCGTTTCCCCTGGTCGTTTTCAGCACCTCTATTTTAAAAGCTTGCACAAAATACATTCGACATCCATAGACATCTCATAAAAACCATTCAGACTGCTTTTTCACCAATTTACAGTACATCACCAATATTAACACATGAATCTCCCTTCATACATGTTAGCAATACCAGTGGCAATATATTTGATTTAAACAATTACCTGTATATGGGCATATGCTTTAGATATATGTTGTTCGTGTGCAAATATCCTTACTGTTTTGGGGGGGGTTGGGTGCTGAAAGATGATTATCAGAGAATACAAATGATCTATTGAGCTGCTGTTACACCTTTTCAGACATAAACTGCGCTCGAACATGCATTTGTTTATGTTGCTTAACCAATATTACCTTAAATCTCTCTGTGATTTGTATTAATGGGGTTAGGTTTATGAAAATTGCACATTTTGCAACCAAAGTAGAGCAAAGACAATAGCTGTAATTTGATTTAAAAAGTTTCTAAAAGAATGAAAACACTTTATAGCTCTTCTTTCTTTCTTTTTTTCTTAATATGAAAATAATAATATGACAATGCCATTCTCAGTTTTTCCTTAAGTATGGTTAACAACCCCACTGCTCCAAAGCTTTCATAAAAAAAAAAAAAAACATCCACAAACTCCATAAAAGTCCTTTAGGTGGGGTTTTCACCCCTTTGCATAATATATATTAACACAAAAGTATTTATCTTAATATATTACTTTGAGATAGCAACATTAGCAGTAATTTATTTGAATCAAAAGGATTTTTTCATTGTTAAAAAAAAAAGAAAGAAAAAAAAATCAACCCACTTTATCTGAAATAAAGTAGTGCCAAGTTCATTAGACTTTTTTCCACTTCAAATTTCATGACTTTCATAACTCAAAAACCCATAACCCACAAGTAGAATTGACAGAAACTATTTTGTGTGTACTGTAAGTTAAATGAATGAAAACAAAGATGCCGCTATGATGAAAACAATTTTTTATGCTGCATATTGTTCTCTTGGCACAGTGACAAAAAGATAAAGAAAGTCCTCAGTGTTTTCCAAAAAAAAAAAAAAAAAAATTAAAATAATACAAAAACTGTAACACAGAAGCCAGAGGCTCATATTATGTATTGACCCTCATCCTATGAGTTATTAATTATTTGAGAATATAAAGTAAGCTTTTCAGACAAAAAGTACTCCAAAAACATGCCTATTTTCTATACTGTTTAACCAGTATTACCTAAAATCCCATCCATTCTGTGCTATCACTAACTAATCACCTGCCTAATCTCTCTGTGATTTTTAGCAGCAGTGCTATAGGCTGCGTAGGCTAGTTTACAGCTGGTGCTCGCGTGCAGTGGCAGGCAGGCAAGCACTGAGGAGCGCGAGATTCAGGCTTTGCAGCTGCTGCGGCCCCCTCCACGAGCAGATGGAGCCTAGTGGGAACAAGCCGGGGAGGGTGGGGAAGTGGGTGGCAAGGGGAACTCAAAATCACTAGAAGAGAGATTTTGACCAACACAAATTTGGTAAATGGTCTGAAACATATAACCGGTTCTGTCAGCACTAAACTGGACTGTTTTGATTTGTATCTAGAGTTTCTAAAGATTTCTGCGGCCTTTTAAGGTGAAATATCCTGATTATAGCTAGTTAGGTTATCTTAAATGAACTGAACTGAATTAAAGTACGTAGAAACATTGAAGAAATCAAAAACAAATATTTTTCAATAAAAAGCTATATGTACACTAACAACCTGTTTCATAACAAACGGCTACAATGTATAAAGCATCACAGCTAAAATGAGAATGAGACAAGGCCTTGCAGACAATACTGACACCAATACTGAAACTCTGGGAGATACTAATAATTATGGCTGATAACCAATAAAATATTCATTTTAAAAATAAATAAATAGCCAATTATTTAAAAATATAAGAAATTAATATGTATTAAACATTTATTATATCTTATAATATTTATTAAAACAAATACATTTGAAATATTTAACCAATATTATATAATTATATATTATTTTGTCTAAATACGATAAAAACAAAACACTAAAAAGAATTAAAATAATATAAAAATTAAAATCACAATATAATGCAAGTAAATAACTACTGAACTAAACATTATTTTATTTTGTATTTTATATTTTAAATAATTATTCAAATATGAAACTATTAAAACTTAAAATGTATAATTTTTTATTCAAAATAAAGTAAAAATGTGCTAAAGATTATTAAATTGTTTTTGATTAACTTCAAGTGAGCGTTAGATGGTGTCAAAGGTAATCTAAAAATAAAATGAGGAATAATGAGCATGCACAATTTAATATTCTGCAAAATACAGATAACTTAAATTCTAATACGAGCCGATAATGGTTATTGTACAGATAAATCATGCATATGTCTTGTAGACAATGTTTTACACTCAAACTACAACAGAGGTCTCAGTGTGCAAGTGAAGGCGACTCGAAGGATATTATCCTTCAGCATGCTGTCGCAATAACAACACTAAATATTGCTGAGTACAGTCCTCAACAGGCCAGAAATGCTGGTCTAAGAGTAAAACATACCTTGCCCTCTCTTTTCTTGTGACTTCAGTAAAACATACTTGGCAAACCAGGGAAACAAACAGCCAAGATTCCACTAAAGTTAGTGGGTGGCACCGCAATTCACACACTATGTAATATGTACTACAAACTCTTTCTCATTCCTCTCTCTCCCACCACATTCACAGCAAATTGAGGATGATGCAAGTGATGGTGGGTAATTAGGATTCTCTCCTTCTCTTTGTCTCGAGCGCTTGAGCAATTTAAGTCATCACCACGCAAGTGTCAGTGGGGCTGCTGCGGATCTTTGCCTCGAGCTCTTTCCTTTACAAGAGTCAGCCTCCATCTGTGCCTTTGTAGTTTCTTCATCCTGATCAGGAGAGAGGCTCCAAGGTAATTGCCTTGAATCAGTGAAATTGCATTTCTATACTTGACAAGGCTTTCTGTGAAAGAGTAACATACCGGAGACTGGGAATTCCGTTTTGGAGAGCTGAAGAAAAGAGAGGAGAGAGAGATATCATTTAATTCTGCCGACAGTCAAACAATGGTGTGTCAGAAGTGATCAGAGGTTACATCCTTCTGAACCATAAGACACGGAGCCAAGGGAGAGTGATATTAACACTCGCTCAGAGACGATATTATAGCCTACTCTGACACGTAAACAGACACGCACATACAAAAGCACATGCGGCGTTAACAATCTACCTCTGCATTCATCTCCCTGCGGATCACTGAGGGGCTCTCGGATGTTTTCCCAGGTCACTGTGATGAGCCCGATCACTCAGAGTGGACTCACTGCCAAAAGAAACTGACCTGGGATCGACTTCCTTTTGAATTCTGTATCCTGAATAATAGGGGAGACCAGGGATGGTTGAAACATGAGTTGAACACCATCAGTTTAACTGCTGAGAAATAGGTATCATACACAACCACCAACCCCATAAGATAAAGGTAATGTGGATGCTGTAAGTCTCTGTGTATGAAAAAAAAAAAAAAAAACAGGTAAAAATATCAAAAATTCACTTCTAGGTTATAATTTCATTGTATTCATGGGTTAACTGATGTTACATAAAATACAGAACTAACAACATCTCAATCAGCAGATTCTCTTTTTTAATTTATATATATACAAAATTATTAGAACACTAGAATTTTCACCAGCTAAAATGGTTTTAAGTCAGTTATTTTTATGTTTTGCTGTAGTGTGTCAGTTTAGATTTCCATTCATTTTGCCATTAATTGTAATAATCCAGTGAGATTTTTGTTTGCACAAGGAGTCTGAGAACAGCCAGTGCTCCACACAGAGATCTGATCTTGTGGTAGTTTCTGCCGTTTCTATGAAGAATCACTCCTGAAGTCTCAGGGTTTTGATGCCAGAGTATAGACTTTATTATCAGTGATAATGCAGTCGAGAGTCTCTGCAGAGAATCTCCTGAATCTGGGTTTGCAACCTCTTATATACAGATTTTTCTCCTAAGGCGTGTTCAATACATTTCCAATATCTTATTGTGTACCTTTTTTGGATGTGCCTCTAGTCTGCTTTCAGGAAGCGGACAGGAGGCCTCCATATATGTTAAAGAAGAGGCACCATCGTATAGTTTTTGTCTAATGTCACAACAGGATGTGCAGTTTCAGCACAAAATGTATGTCTGCACATCCTCTTCTCATGCTGGCCTCTACACACAGGCAGAAACATGTTTATAATAGTAGAATAACTTGATACATATATGGCTATATTCACATTGATTATACTAAATTAATTTATATTTTGATTAATAAAACTTCTACAATCTCATCATCACCAAGTCTGTCTGGAATGACATGAAGAAACTGAGACAGACTAAATCCAGAAGACTGTGGCAATATCTCCAAGATGTTTCAAGAGACCTACCTGCAAAGCTACAGTACTGTTAAAAGTTTTTGGCACTTGTGTAAAAATGCTGTAAATTGAGGATGCTTTCAAAAATAATGTCATAAATAGATTTTCTTTATCAGTTAACTTCTATTAACTAAATAAAATCAACATTTGGTGTGACCATCCTTTGCGTTTAAAGCAGCTTTTGCCCTAGGTGCACTTGCGCATAGTTTTTCAGGTAGCTTTGCAGGTAGGTTTCTTGAAGCATCTTGCAGACGTTGCCACAGTTCTTCTGGATTTAGTCTGTCTGTTTGTTCTGTTTCTTCATGTCATTCCAGACAGACTGGATGATGATGAGATCAGATCTCTGTGTGGAGCACTGGCTGTTGTCAGACTCCTTGTGCAAACAAAAATCTCACTGGATTATTACAATTATGGTAAAAATAATGTTTGGAAATGTAAACTGATATTTCCTACTGACACACTACAGCAAAAGATAGAAATAACTGACCTTTTTTAGCTTGTGAAAATACTAGTGTTCTAATAATTTTGGCCACCACTGTAAGACTAAATAAAATGAAACTAAAACCTAAAAATTATATTGACATACATATTAAAAACACAACAAAGTCACTAAAAATTAACATGAAACCAGAAAATACAAAAATAAAATCGAATTCAAAATATTAACAGAAACTATAATAGTAGATCAATGATATAATAACAGCGACATACACTTCTGTTTCTTAATTGCTAGCCTACGCTTTAAGTATATATTTGTTCAATAATTTTTCCAACTTGTTTGCGATTTTAGAATAACAATTTTCCTTTTTGTAATCCTATTTTGATTAAAAATGCATAAAATGAAATGGGCTGGAGTTTGGTCAAGTGGTTGATGGGGGAATATAATCCTTAAATAATTCTAGAAAAAAAAAAACATTAATTTGATTAACAAAACACAAAATTTAAACTAATGTCTGTTTTCCACTGCGTTACATCCCAACTCACCTGTTACAATTCACCCTGGTAGTGGGGCTTGTAACAGCAGCGCTCTTTGAACACTCAAGGAATAGTTCATCCAAAAATGAAAGTTAACTCACCCTAAGGTCATCCAAGATGTAGATGAGTTAATTTCTTCACTGAAACAGATTTGGAGAAATTTAGCATTACATCACAAGACTCTAGTTCATCAGTTAATGTATTGTGAAGCCAAAAGGCTGTGTTTTTGTAAGCAACAAATCCATCAAGGTATTTTAACTTTACACCATATTGCTTCTGGCCAAAATACAAGTCCATAATCCATAATAACACCTCCCCATTGAAAAAGTCCATCCCCTGTTTTCCTTTCACATTAGAATCCACCAATCTATTTGTTTAGAACTGCTTTAGACTGTTTTTGCTCGTAAACAGTGATTGATTTTAGTTGGAATCAGTGGTTTTTGAATGATGGATTTATCACAAACACACAGCTTGTGAATTACTTACATTACTTTGAAATCTCATTCTGACGGCACCCATTCACTGTAGAGCATCTGTTAATGAGCAAGTGATGTAATGCTAAATTTCTCAATCTTTTCCAATATAAAAACAAACTAACTTATATCTTAGATGGCCTGAGGGTGAGTAAATTTTCAATAAATATTAATTTTAGGTGAACTATTCATTTATATTCCTAGTAGTACAAAAAAACTGCTTTACAGATTAGGGTTGCACGATAAATATCTCACGATATTTATCGTGCAGCCCTATTACAGATGTTAAAGCAGAAAGAGTTACAACCATTGCCACTCGCCCCATATCAATAACAAAGGGCAACCTCCTAAACACTGAGGCTGTCAGTTTGGCCTAACAGCACAACATTTTGCATCTGAAGTTCTCTGATTGGCTGTTGCCCCACCTAATAGAAAGGCTGAATACCGTCTGTTCAGTCAAGCTGTCAACCCTAAGCACAAATAAAAACACCCAGGGCAAACGAAAATTAGCGATATTATAACAATACTGCAATGGCTGCAATAAAAACATCTAAATTTCAAAACACAAAATCAGTATTTGCAAAACCACATTCAAATCTAGAGAAACTTTCCTAAACATGTTGATTGTCAGATTTCCAGTTTTGCAAATAGCAGCATAGCCCACCTGGCAACGTCTCTGACAAGCAGATGGGTTCAGAATTATATTTCATTAAAACACAAACAGACCAGAGGGTGCCCCCACGATGCTTTTCCCATGGCACGTGTGTCTTGGCTACACGACAGGAACAGGGTTTCACAAAGAGTAGATTTCTATATCAGGATTTCTAGTGGATGTATTCCCTCCCGCAATTAGAGCACAGTCTACGGATAACAGTCTGTGACCCCGTGTCTGACCCATCGTTTGGCCGGTCTCCATCAAAGTTCAAATGGCCAACAGCTCAAGCGTGCACTGACCAGCATGTACTTCGGCTACCAGCTGAAAAAGTCACCTATCACTTGCAGGACTGTGGTCTGGTGACAGAGGGACTACATTAATCTTATTTGTCATAAGCAGTCTCTTGGGAGAGGAATGAGCCAGCCTGGGACTCAGCAAAGCCTCTTTATCTCACCCAATCATGAAAACAGACCTAAACACACACACACACACACACACACACACACACACACACAGCCCTATCTCTGGCTGGCAGTCTGGAGCTCTAATTAGATGTGATAGTTAAAGAGACTGAAAATGGGGACAAAAGCCACATTATGCAAATGGTGTTTGATTTTTGCCCATTCTCTCCTCCGTCTCTCGCTTTCTTTCACTCTCTGCCTCTTTTTTCGCACTGTGTACCCAACTTGTGAAAGGAAGGAGAAAAAAGAGAAAGGGAGAATTTTGTGCCGTGTTGGCCTCAGTGTGTGCCCTTCCTTGTGTGAAGACTCAGCTGAGTAGGTCCGATAATTGGACACTTTGGCTGGAGATAGTTTCATAATGGAGAGGCTTGTCATTGTACTGTATTAGAGTGTGTTTGTGAGTATGTGTGGGTGCGAGAGGCTTTTTAGGCATAAGACACAGGGGATTTTACTGAACGGGTTCAGCAAACTCATGCTGCAAAAACATGAGGTATGGGGGACTGTGGGTTCAGATAAAAAATGCAGAGTAACAAGAGAGGAATGTTTCGCGTAACACTATAAAACATGGCAGATATGCTGTACTTTGAGAATGATAAGTCATTTCGAACCACTTTACATTGCATTTTTATGCATTTAGCAGACACTTTCATTTAAATATATACACAAACACACTTTATATCAGTTCATGCATTCATCAAATCAAAACTAGTACACTGACTTAACATACACCAATTTCATCCTAAAAAATTAGGGACACACCGATATAAAATTTCTGGTTGATACTGATAATTATGTTAATAATATTTAAAATATTAAATTATTATATAATAGCCATCATTATTATTAGTAGTAGTAGTAGTAGTAGTAGTATTTTTCTTGTTGTTGTTGTTATTAAATAATATTTAATATAAAACAAATATTTTTTTAAATTACTTCTTAAATTATAAAATATAAATATAATAAATATAAAACAAATAATTAAATAAGTTTAAAATATCACATTTAAATGGTAAATAATTAAATTTAATTTAAATATTAAATATAATAATTTAAATATTAAATAAAACATTAAAATAATATTACAATAACTTAATATGTTAATAATAAATTCTATATAGTGCCTTGCGAAAGTATTCATACCCCTTCATTTATTTCAGTTTTGTTATGTTGCAGCCTTATGTTAAACTGTTTTAATTACTTTTTTTTCACATCAATCTACACTCCATACACCATAATGACAAAGCAAAAACAGAACTGTCACAACTTTGTAAATTTATTAAAAATAAAAAACTGAAATAAGTACATTGCATAAGTATTCAAACCATTAACTCATTACTTAGCTGAAGCACCTCAAGTCTTTTTGGGTATGATGCGATAAGCTTTGCACATCAGCATTTGGCAATTATCTGCCATTCTTCTCCTCACCTCTTCACCTCTCAAGCTCTGTCAGGTTGGATGGGGGCAGATGCACATTTTCAGGTTTCTCCAGCAATGTTTGATTGGGTTCAAGCTCAGGCTCTGGCTGGGCCACTCAAAGACATTCACAGAGTTGTCTATAAGCCATTCTTGCTGTGTATTTAGGTTCATTGTCCTGTTGGAAGGTGAACCTTCTGCCCAGTCTGAGGTTCTGAATGCTCTGGACTGGGTTTTCATTAAGGCTATCTCTATATTTTGGTGCACTGAGCATTTCTTCTACTCTGACGAGTTCCTCAGTCCCTGCCGCTGAAAAACAGCCCCACAGCATGAGGCTGCTACCAGCACACTTTACTTTTTGTATGGTACTTTGCAGGGGATGAGCAGTGCCTGGTTACCTTCAAACATTATGCTTGGAATTGAGGTTCATCAAACCAGAGAATATTGTTTCTCGGGTCCTTTAGATGCTTTTTTGCAAATTCCAAGTGGGTTTTTGTGTGTCTTCACTGAGGAGAGGATTGAGTCTGGCCACACCGCCATAAAGCCCAGATCGGTGGAGTGTTGCAGTGATGTTTGTCCTTCTGTAGGTTTCTGCCATCTGCATATATGATCATGGAGCTCAGCTAAAGTGACCATCAGCATCTTGGTCACCAGTCTAGACAAGGCCCTTCTCCATCAGGTGCTCAGTTTGGCCAAGAGTCCAGCTCTAGGAAGAGTCCTGGTTGTTCCAAACGTCTTCCGTTATGGATAATGAAGGCTACATGAAGGCTACATGATTCTGTGAACCTTCAATGAAGCAGAATTTTTTCTGAACTCTTCCCCAGATGTGTGGCTTGACGCAAACCTGTTTCTGAGCTCTACAGGCAGTTCTTTTGACCTCAGGGCTTGGTTTTTGCTCTGATATGAATTTTCAGCTGTTAGAGCTTTTATTAAGATGTGTGTGCTGTTCCAAATCATACCCATTCAATTGAATTTGCCACAGGTTAACTTTACTTGAAGTGTAGTAACATCTACAAGCAATATGAATGCTCCTAAGCTAAATTTCAACTGTCCCAGATAAGGGTTTGAATGCTTATGCAATGGAATCATTTAAGTTTTTTCTTTTTTAATAAATTTGCAAAGATGTTAAAAACCTGTTTTTTGCTTTGCCATTATGGTGCATGGAATGTAGAATGATGTGGGGGAAAAATTAATTTAAAGCAATTTAACATAAGGCAGCAACATAAAACATGGAAAAAATTAAGTGGTATGAATACTTTCGCAAAGGCACTGTGTATATACATATATATATACATATATAATTTATTAAGTAATAATGTTAAATAAGTAATAATGTATGAATAATTTATAACTAAACTATTTAATCAATTTCATTTTAGAATAATTTATATAAACTTATAATTTAGGCATTACATTTTTTAGTTAAAAAGTCTAATATCTGTCCCAATAACCGAAATGGTATCAATATATTGTGCTTCCCCACTGAAACTACATTATCCACACCCTATGCTAATAAGACCCATGAAAATGTCTTTTATTTACTCTTCAGAACAAGATTTGGGTACGTCCCCATCGCCCTCTGCGTTTGACCTATTAAAGCTCACCAGCGCAGAAAGCTGATTATACGTGCACCGCACCATTGTTTCCTTGTATGAATGAATCAGGCCAGCCACTGTGAATGGCTGAGCACAATGTACTAACATACACCAGACAATGACCTTATAATTAACAGATCATGATGAAAAGAATAGACAGAGAGGAAAGTAGAGGGGAGGGAACGGAGGCATTTGAAAATAGACAAGACTTGGCAGGGAACTCTAACCCTGCAGACAAAGAGTACAAGGTCAAATGAATTAATCAGATTAGCATGTTTATTCTGAATCCATTCCCCCGAGTGCAAGAGCCTTTCTCACCCAGCAAAACCAACCATCCTGCACTCACTGATGGAAGATAATCAGCCAAAGAGTTGAAGGGAAGAAAGCTATTTACGAGTACACAGAGAGAAAGATTTCCCTAATATCCAAGAACTGCGGGCCAATGATCCTACAGATGAATCTGTGTGTGTTTGTGTGTGTAATTGTGAAGTTTATCGTCTCTGTTGGAGTCAGAGACCAGGGCCTTCTTTGCTCTTAAGCATGAAGTCTGGAAGAGATAATTAGTTCATCTGACTCCATTCAGTACACTGGCAGACGGGTCTATGAGTTGGCATTGTTGCACTGCCTTATTACAGAGAAGACACCAGAATAATATTACTTATAGCGGTCGCTGCACGAATTAGGACAGGAAAAAGTATTTTAACATTCACTTTAACTTCAAAACCAAGACAAACAAACATTTCAAATAGTTCTAAATTACTGTAGATACGCACAAAATCTGTAAAGACACTTCTGGTTAGTGCTTTTCCGATACTATGACTTCACATGTTTGTCCTCCTAACCATGTGCAGCATCAATATGTGACAAGCAATAAAAACTCTTTCATATTAATCAAAAACTAGTGAAATCCTACAAAATTCTGCTTCTCCTAGCTCTATATTAAAATTCATATGTCCTGATTGCCTTTGATTGTGTTGCATCATGCAGATTTTTCACTGTCAGTGTGGAAAGACAAATTACTTGAGGCTGGAAATTTGCCGCATGTTTAAGGCACAGGGTAAGAACATGCTTTTACTATTTCATGCTAAAAAGATGGTATATCAAACACTGGACATGTAAATGTATTTGTTCCTCTGCTTTTGCCCAGGATGTCAAACTAATTCAGAGACTATCAAGCGTTTCTTTACAGGGATAGATCTTCAAATAAATGAAAATGTGTAAAATTTGAAATGTGAAAAATCATTTACTCATGTCATTCCAAACCTGTATGACTTTCTTTCTTCTGCTGAACACAAAAGAATCTTGAAAACAGTTTAATTTCCCATTGACGTTTTTTGACTATGGAAGTCAATGGGAACTGAAACAGTTTAGTTACCAGCATTCTTCAAAATATATTCTTTAGTGTTCCACAGAAGAAAGTAAGTCATACAGGTTTGGACAAACATGAGGGAGCGCAAATGATGACAGAATTTTCATTTTTGTGTGGTCTATCCCTTTAAAGAATCTACTAAATACTTGCACATCAATCCCTTTGTCTCTCTCTCTCTCTGTGGTCCTCTCTAGCTGAGAAAGATTGGGCAAAAAAACAAAAGCAAAAAGCAAAAAAAAAAAAAAAAAAGAAAAGAAAATCTCATTATTTTCTAAGTGCGTGATGGAGACTATAAGTGCATTGAGGTAGACCTCAGATGGAGAAGAATGAGGCAGCTGAGCTCTCTTCCACAGATAACCCCACTCTGAGATTGATAGCAGGACAGACTTGATGCCATATTGGTGTGGACTGGCTTTGTGATGTTTATCTCGAGGGAGAGAATCATCACATCAAGGTTAACACAAGATGAACAGTTTATGGGCAGTAAAGACAAACCCTGAGTTCAGCTGAAGGTGTGGAAGAGCTCAGTGTGCTTGTGTGTGAGGATTACAGGCAAAGACTCTGATCTGAAATCAATCCCTGAGCATTCACAGATGTAAATGCGTACTGTACTGTATGTGCGGAATCAACTAAATATGTAACTTGTTGACTTCAACTTTTTAATACACTAAGTTGGACCATATTCAAATGTTGATCAGTCACATAATCTTGCATGCTTGTTTATTAAATACTTAATAGATTTTTTTCTGTCTATTATGGTACCAGATTGTACGGCATAACTCAAGTGAAATCTTTAGTAAAACCAAGACAGACTGTATCAATTGTGTCAAGTTCTGATGTCCTTACTATTATAATTTAAACAATGCCACACAAACCTAAGCAAGCCCTTGTGCTAATGTTAGCAATGTCTGGCCTAGATCAAAACGTGTTAAAGTTAAAGGGATAGTTCACCCAAAAATGAAAATTCTGTCATTAATTACTCACCCTCATGTCATTCCAAACCTGTAAGACCTTCATTCATCTTCGGAACACAAATTAAGATATTTTTGATGAAATCTTTTCTGACAGACCATGTGACATCTGTGGTTCAACCTTAATTTTATGAAGCTATGAGAATAATTTTTGTGCGCAAAAAAAACAAAAATAAAGACTTTATTAAACCATTTCTACTCTTTTGTGTCAGTCTTTAACGCACCTTCACGAGAGAAACATGTCGTGGTAGTTGTGTTGCTGTCTATGCAGGGTCAGAAAGCTCTTGGATTTCATCAAAAATATCTTATCTATCTCCGAAGATGCAAGAAGGTCTTACAGGTTTGGACTGACTCAAGGGTCAAAAAGACTGAGAACCACTGACTTGAACCAATGGCCTGGTAACTAAAAGAACGTTTGATTCATTCAAGAGGTGATCCATGAACTATTGCTGCTGTGCCCCTGAGCCAGACACTTACCCTCAGGTTGCTCCAGCATGAGTGTTCTTTTAATGTACGTCGCTCTTAAAGCACCTGCTAAATGACTACTTACTTACTATCATGAACGTTACAATCACAGAGTTTTCTGTCACAGTGACATACATTTACAGTATATGCGTGTGTTTCTGAAGGCCATTCCAAACCACTAAGAGAAGCTTTTATTGAAAGGCCGTGGCTTTCTGACTGTGAGATTGTTAAGCGGTGGCGAGACACTGCCCCCACTGTCATAAACATTTAATGTTTGGACTGAAATCGCATGCTGAGTTTCTCACTCCTCGATTCCCTTGATTAATGATTGGCTTGATTAAAGCTAGACTATGATGAACAAACAGAGGTGCTGTTCAGAGCGCTGTTTACGCGCACACTGTAAATCTGGATAGCAAAATCAGTCAAGATAACGAACAGAAAAACACTGGGCTGATAATTAAATGCTAAGACAGGTTCAACGCAGCCACATCTTTCCCTCACTAGCCATATTTCAAACGCTCTGCGTCTCGCGGCCTGGATATTTTCCTTTTAATCATCAGTGAATCACAAAAGCTTTTTGGGAATGTACGAGATTTCGAAACAGATTAAAAATGAATTAGTTGAGGCAATTAATCAAAATTCTAAACATCTGTGTACATCTTATAAACCCATTTAACCTTAATAAGGTTTTAAAAGGTGTGTTATAATTAGATGCGCCGCGTGTCATTACTCGGTTTAGAGGTGCGGTGTAAAAGTTGGGCTCTTATCAGCAGAGCGAATGATTAAATGGGCTCTTGAAGGATCATATGAATCTTCTGTCTGTTAGGGCGTGGTTATCTAACAGCCTCCCATAGCGCACCAGTACGCTTGTGAACACCTTTATTCCAGATGGTGCAGGGTGACACACACATACACACACGCAGAACTGTTTGTTCCATTCACTGTGCATTGCTCATTAAAGAAAGATAATTGTGGAGCTTTGACAGATGTTAAGTAATTATTAAGATGGACATAAATGGAATTTCATAACTTGATGATGCTTCCTCAAATACCACTACAAAACCTGCACAACATCTCAAGCAATGACTTTACACGCAGTTAAATGTGTTTGATGATCAGCATATCATCAGCTTACTACATTTTAGTAATTTGTATTAGATCAATCTCAGCCCAGTGAAAATGTTCAAAATACATTGTCAAAAATAATGGCAGATATCATATTGTTTCTAGCAAAAATGTTGTGACAGCAATGAGTGTGTGATACACAGTACATTGGGTCACAGCTACTGTAGTTTGACTCTCCTTTTAGCTCTCAGAAGTGCAGCTCCCACATTCTGATATCCATAATACCCTGCTGCACAATTAAAACTCTGGCTGTGTACTAAATCTAAGGCAGCTGCCCAGTCAGATGGGCTTCCAAAGCACCATAACATGCTACAATGGTCTAAACCGAATTCAAATTTGCTTTAGATATAACCAAAAAATATTTAGTGACTAAAATGCTTATTTCTGAGTAGAAACAGAGTCATAAGTTGATTAAAAATGAAAGAAACGAGATTTATATAAACAGGATTTGATTTCAATTCACAAGCTTGATTTGTTTGATTCAGATTCATTTGCATATATTTCAGTTATAATTGTAATTTTGCTTACATATAAAATATATTCAGTAATTACACAGTGTCTCTGACTCATTCGAAACATTAACTTGTCTTTGTGAATTAATAAAGTAACTGACTCATAAGAGTTGTTCATTTCGGCAACTGGACTACACTGGTCACACTACATGCTTCTGATTCACTAAAAAGAACCGGTTCATAAGAGTCAATTGTTTGTGAATCAGACTACACTGGCACATATGTTTTTTGCAAGTATCTTAAAAGAAATGATTCTCACCAATATTTTACTGTACACAATCTTTTCATTTTACAGTAAAGGATACACCATTGTTTAAAAGTTTTGTGTTAATGAGACTTTATATTTTGAAAGAGGTCTCATGTTTATCAAGGCTGAATTTATTTGACCACTTTTGATTTATTTAATCCATCTTTGGTAAAATAGTGTATTAAAAAAAAAATAAATAAATAAAATTTTGAATGTTAATGTACATCTATGCTCCATTTAAAATCCAGACATCTACTGTAAGTAACCAGGATGAATTCAGACTGTATACTGCTGCCTAAGACTTTTACCCTGACTGCTTCTTCAATGATATCACAAGTGCAGATAAGATGTGAACATCCCAGCATACAAACAACTCTTTCACCCTCTATTTCCACAAGAGGTCACATCGCTAATATGAAGTGCCTCATAGTGTTTATGTTTGTTTGTGTGTAAGCTATCATCAACAACAGCATGCACCATTTCCAGATGAAAACAATCCTGGCTGTCCAACCCAGGGCGATTAGGTAAAAGAAGGGATGACCCAGGCTTGCAAAAGTCAATGAGATGTCACCATCAGTGGCTATAAGCCTCCTGTGTCATCTCAGCATCTAAATAGGGTTACATTAACAGCACTGATTAACATAAGTGTCAGTAGAAATGTGCTGAAGAGCATCCTAATGATTTTTAAATGGATTTGTGGAGGAAACAGCAGGTTTTAAGCAGCTCTGGTGATAAGAATCAGCAGGAAGGAGTAAAGACTTTTACTTTGGAGATCTATTAACAAAATAGTGAGTAAACAAGGGACATACTGTATGAAATGAATGCATGTCCATTTTCACAGCTCAAAAAACTTAAAATTTGTAGGGTTGATACTTGACTTTTTCAAATTTTATTATCTTACACATTGTAATTTTTAACAACAGGTTTTGCTGTCATCAAAGAAAAAAGCAATAATATTAGTTGTCACAATATCATACATTATTATTGGTTAATATTATATACTAGCTGGGTTTTAATTAAGTCAGATAAACTATAAAGGCAAAATAATATTAAAGAATTTTGAGAATTTACTACCATTATTTTTAGACATACATTATGGGGTCTCTGGTACCTCGAACATTAAAACAACAAAGTAACATCAGCATAAAATGAGTGTTAAAAATACTTGGAGTTGTCAGAGTTATCTAGTACACATGCTTGTTTATATTCTTGCCATAGCTTAACAATCGATAATGCAGGATAAACAAGCAAATTGCTGTAAGTAACCCCGACAAGTCAAGACTGAGTCAATTGTTCAGCCTCTGAGTGCATCTGAGAAATCATAAGTTCTGAAGCGTTCAATAATTCAAGATGAGTTTACAATAATAATAAAGATATAGTAGAGTGAAGAGGTGCTCTCACTCTTACTTTTATTTCACTTTCTCTTTGTGTCCTCATATTCTTTGGCCTGAGAAACAGGGTTGTGAATGTTATTGTGAACTTGCCTTGACTCTATACAGGGTCCTCTTTACCTCAGTGGCTTCAATGAATATACAGCCCTCCAGAAGACACTGTTTATTTTGTTTCACTTCAATGGGTTCTTGTTGTCTTTCTTCTCAGTCTCCATATGCGAGACAAAGACACACCGGTGAAGATCCACTTTGCTTTCAGCAACTACAATACCAACTTAGCTTTCTCTCAAATGCAAACACTCTACTGTACTTCAGAATTAATCTCAGTTTGTATTTTTACCAACAGGTGGGAGATATGAAATAGCAGGTGGATGCTTGTTGTGGGTGTAGTTGTTGCTTACACTAAACTGTAAAGGTCTCAGTGGTTGGCGGTAAGATATTCATTTTTTTTTTTTTATCTTAGCAGCTTTTGTTGATATTTGTGAGCATAATATAGGATTTTATTCAGTGTGAAACATCCTGACTGTGAAACTTAGAAACTTTACAAAACCTATTTTTTTAAATATATTACACTACATTTTGGAGCCAGTTACACTTTTTTTAAAAAGAAAAAATATATACTTTATACAGCCAGGATGTGTTAAATTGATCCTGAAAAGAAAATCATGGTTTCCACAAAAATATTAAGCAGCACAACTGTTTTCTACATTGATAATAATAAAAAATGTTTTTTGAGCACCAAATCCTACGGTGGCCCAGTAGTGCAACACAATGGAAACAAGTCGCAACACAATGTAAACAAGCTGTAACACAACAGAAACAAGCCACAACACAACAAAATTAGCACAACACAATGGAAACAAGCTGCAACACAACAGAAACAAGTCGCAACACAATGGAAACAAGTCGCAACACAACGGAAACAAGCCGCAATACAACGGAAACAAGCCGCAACACAATGAAAACAAGTCGCAACACAACGGAAACAAGTAGCAACACAACAGAAACAAGCCGCAACACAACGAAAACAAGTCGCAACACAACGGAAACAAGCAGCAACACAACGAAAACAAGCCGCAACACAACGGAAAACAGCCGTAACACAACGAAAACAAGCCGTAACACAACGGAAACAAGTCGTAACACAACGGAAACAAGCCTCGACACAACGGAAACAAGCAGCAACACAACGAAAACAAGCCGTAACACAACGGAAACAAGCCTCAACACAACGGAAACAAGTCGCAACACAAAGGAAACAAGTCGCAACACAACGGAAACAAGTCGCAACACAACGGAAACAAGCCGCAACACAACGGAAACAAGCCGCAACACAACGGAAACAAGTCGCAACACAACGGAAACAAGCCGCAACACAACGGAAACAAGTCGTAACACAACGGAAACAAGCCTCAACACAACGGAAACAAGCCATAACACAACAGAAACAAGTCGTAACACAACGGAAACAAGCCTCAACACAACGGAAACAAGCCTCAACACAACGGAAACAAGCCGCAACACAACGAAAATAGCACAACACAACAAAATTAGTCCTATGCGTTGTGTTGTGGGGATTTCATTGTGTTTTGGAGATTTTGTTGTGTTGTGGAGACTTTGTAGTGTTGTGCACTACTAAGCCACCATATCAAATCAGCATATTAGATTGATTTCTAATGAATCATGTAACACTGAAAACTGGAGTAATGGCTGCTGAAAATTCAGCTTTGCCATCACAGGAATAAATTACATTTAAAAATGTATTAAAATAGAAAAGAGTTATTTTAAATTCTACTAAGATTTCACAATATTACTGGTTTTTCCTGTAGTTTTGATTAAATAAATGCATGGGGAGCATAAAAAAAACTGACCCCAAACGTTTGAACTGTAGTGTATGTATACATAATTTCATAATTTTGTTAGAATAAACAATAAATAAGATTAAACGATACCTTTGTGTAAAGAAATTTCTAGTGATCATCTCTGATTACAGTTAAAATGTTGCTGTTTTTAAAAATAATGGTAGGTAAAAACGTAGGAAATGTTTTTTCTGATGTCTTAAGAATGAGCAATTTAAAAACGGTTTACCTATAGTGTTTAACGTTCACTGAACGCAATCACATCAAACCTTCTCTGGGCTAGGAAGACAAACTACATCACATTATAATGCAAAACAAACAACACAGAGGGCAAAATCAAAATCACACAATCAGAAGTCACCTTCCTGCTATGTGCATTGACTACAGGTGGCTTAATCTGTAAAGCACAAGCTAATTATCAGGATTCCGGTCACATGGATGCACCGGCAGATCTCCTAAGGAACAGGGCAGCACTGCAAATACGTACCGCAATGTACATGTGACCTGTGGCACAGCAGGGGTGAAGGGGGTTACAACATGCAGATTTCACTTGATTATGTAAAGCTTAGTGAGGTGATATGGATTAAGACTAGATTATTTAAATTTGGATATCCCTTGGGGGCTGGGGATGGGGGCATTTTAGTCAGCAAAGCTGAAAAGCAGATTTTTTTGTGTTCGATGCTAAGAAAAGGACAACACTGTTAATTATGAATATTATACGTTACATCAAATTCTCATCTTTTGTCTAACACCTTTTTAATACATAGCAAGACAAAAATCCATCTTTATATCCCAAAGCAGAGAGAAATCTGTCCGTGTGGGCTGCTGAGACGAGCTTAAAATGTTCTTGTCTCTTTATGGCCTTCATTCCTTTCTGCTACTCTAAACTGTACTAAAAATATTTTAATAAAAAATTAAAGGGACATTCCACCCCAAAAAAATGAAAATTTTGCCATCATTCACCCTCATGTCATTCCAAACCTGTATGCATTTCTTTCACCTTCAGAAACAAAAGAAGATATTTTGAAGAATACTGGTAACTCAGTTTCCATTACCTTTGATGTCTATTGTGTCCATACAATGGAGGTCAATGGGATATGAACCTGTTTGGTTACCATCATTTCTCAAAATATCTTATTTTACATTCCAGAGTGAGTAAATTATGACAGAAAGTTGTGAAATAAAGTGTGATCAAACAATTAACTATGACAGAATAAAACTATACAGTAAGCTTCTATCTGTTAATTTTATTTCTAAAAAATCTAACAGCTTTTCAGGTCTCCAATAGCAGTGAATCTCACCTTCTCAACTTCTAGGATTTTTTAGAAGCTGTTTTTTTGTTCTGGTAAGGCATTTTTATCCTCAAGAATCCTTATCCTTATTCTTTTATCCTTATTCTTAAAGGTGCATTACTGTAAGTACAGTAGCTCTATAATGCTTAAAGTTTAATACAACTATGCCTTAGGCAGCAAACTGTTCCAAGTGCTATCTATAGAATTCTTACAATATATTTCTGTAGGACAGCACATAGAAGCGCATATTAAACTTGACTCACACTAATCTTTCATGAATGTAAGAACCTTTTTACACTCATGTTCCTGGTAGATCCCTCATGAACTGACTGTTCCTAACGGAGATCTCCAGCAAACTGAAGAACCGTTATTGCTGCTACTCAGAATCCTATTCTCTAAAGGTGTCCTTGTTGTGATGGAGGTGGCTGTGGCTCAAAGAAAGAGGGTTTTTATTGGACCATGAGTGATTTCTGAGTCTCTTGATGAGCCTGAGAGGGTTATTTCCACAGTGTAGCCCATCAAGTTCTGGGTCACCATCTGGAGTGTACCTACACCCTCACAACCAGCCAAGGAGATTGCTCTTTATCTGCCTGTCTCCTTTCTCCCCCATCGCCTCTCTTTCCATTCTCCATCCCTTTTTTTCTGCCCGCCTTACGGTTGCTTGACAACCTGCCAAGATAAAGGAGATGTGTAATGGGGAAAGAAAGAAGGAAAAAGATGAGAGTAAAGCTAAATCTCACCCACGTCTCCCTGGACCAACCTGCTCCTCGTGGGGAGTCCAATATCATCATACCGTTTCAGTTGTGGGATTGATTTCAGCCGTTGGTCAAAAGCCCAAAACTTCCCAAGGGAGGGCATTTTCTCTGATTTAATAAACAGGGATAGAATGCCAAAATCATAAAAAAAAAAATGGATTGCCTTTAGCAGATCTCATCTAATATTATCTACTGGGTCCATTTTTTCTTTAACAGATGTAATTTGAAGCATCATGCTAAATCACAAACCAGCTGCGAAAGGAAAGGAAAAGGAAAAGGAAAAGGAAAAGGACAAGGAAAAGGAAGGAAAAGGAAAAGGAAAAGGAAAAGGAAAGGAAAGGAAAGGAAAGGAAAGGAAAGGAAAGGAAAGGAAAGGAAAAGGAAAGGAAAGGAAAGGAAAGGAAAGGTGTATAGAAAAAGAAAAGGGAAGGAAACAGAAGGAAAAGAAAAAGGGAAGGGAGGAAAAGTATAATGAAAAAACCAAAGGAAGAAAACAGGAAAGAAAAATAGGAAATGAAAGGGTAAAGGGAAGGGAAGGAAATAAAACAGGCATGGAAAAGTAAGGAAACAGAAAAGGAAAGGGGAAAAAGCAAGGAAAGGAAACAGGAAAAGAGAAAAAGAAAGGAAAGGGAAAGGAACAAAAAAAAAAAAGAAAGGGCAGTAAAGGAAGTAAAATGAAAAGCAAAATGAGGATACAGGAAAGGAAAAAAATGAAAAAGTGGAAAATGGAAGGAAAATAAAGCACAAGAAAAGAAAAGAAACAAAAGAAAATTGGAAAAGAAACAAACAGGATTAGAAAAGAAAAATGAGGAAAAGAGGAAAATAAAGGAAAGTAAACAGAAAAAGAGGAAAGGAAAATAAAAGGTGAATGAAAAGGAAAAAGAAAAGGGAAGGAAACAGAAAACAAAAGAAGGGAGGGAAATATAAATGAAATGTAAATTAAGCATGTAGGAAAAAAAGTGGAAATTAAAACGAAAAAGCAAGGGAAAGAAATAAAAAATAAAAAGAGAAAGGAACACAAAAATGTTCTCAAAGAAGAACGCAACCCATTAAAATGAAATCAATTGCAGTAAAGATGTCTTACAGAACTCTGTGGAATACTATGCCAACCACTTCACCGCATTTACAAACAAAAGCAATTCCCTGAGGAGCTTTTATTATAGACAAACACTTCTGCTTCCACAGCATAACTATGTGTAAACCCACACTTGTTCTCTAAAAGCATTTAGAAATACAGACTATTTTGCAGTAGAACAAACTGTTAATGCCTCTGCCTCCTCAGAGCTCAAAATCAGAGCGGTTGTGTGTTTGTTGGGATTGTTTGTGTTATGGAGGAGGGGTGACGTCTGCTGTCCTTGATACAGGCTACCTGCTGCTGCAGGCTGATTTTCACCCTGCTTATCTCCTGTTTACATGGGCCACAGGTTTTATAGAGCTTTCATTGTAAATATGTGTATAGCACGTAAATGGCCTAATTTATAAATTAAACTTTATTCATTATTATTCTGGGGAGAAAAAGTCTAAAACTGACCAAGATTTTCAAAAGAGAAGATGTCAGAAATGATATCAGACACCAGATTTGCTTTGTACCCACTATTGTGTCTGCCCCTCCCCCCAAATATTATGCAGACGGGACTCATGAATATGCATGATTATTTTGGGATGAATAAATTCATAGGATTTGAGTTTTTTCCACAAATAATTCAGCACTTGCAACTCTTTGAAATTCAAAGCATTCACAGCATGTGCATGCAATTGAATTAAAAAAAAAAAAAAAAAAAAAAAAAAAAAAAAAACTTTCAGGAGAAAAAAAGAAAAGAAATAAAATGTAGTGATAAAAAGTAAAGATTCACAAGCTGGTTGGTGCATGAGACACCAATGCTGCTGCTTATAATTTTATAATTCTGTAATTTTAGATTTATGCAGAACCCTGAAGGAGGTTTGCTGACTTTGCCATTTCCACAGTAATAATCTTGTCTTATCTCTTCATTTAGTCTGTTTTGTGCCACCACACCTCATTATTCCTTCTCCCCTCTGCTTACACTTCCCTGAAAAGCTCCCAAATAACCCTGAAGTGCCTATTCACCATATTAATGTTGTGCTAGAGCAACAAAGGGAGAGAGGAGCAAAGAAAGGTTGGAGTGTAGAGAGGGGGGCTTATATATGCTCAGTGACAAAGGAGCCTGGCAGGTTTGAAAGCAGTCTGGACCATCACACAAAAACAGCCAGCAATAGGCTTTACACGAACACATCACTTCACTTCTAACGTGCCGTTACAGCCAACACAAACAATAGCAAGAGCAAAACATATGGCAGTCGTGGGTCACCCTGGCTGAGCGTTTATTACGGTTTTGCGGCCGCTAATGTGGACAATTATTGTCACCATAAGGGAAATATTTGGTGGAGGATCTAGATTTCATTTAGTCGCTATCGGTACGAAACAAACTGGCAGCCCCAGAGGTCTGACATTGTCTGATAAAAGCCCTGCCACCAGCTAGGCCTGATGGGAATGCACCCTAAAACATACACACACACAATCATACAGGCACTGAATGGTGAATACATCCACCATTAGAGAACCAATGACATATGTAATGACAATGCTTCTCAAACTGAGCTCCACTGGTGGTCTGTGAAGGTTTCCAAGTGGCCTGTGATATGAGTGAGTGATAAAAAAAAAAAAAAAGATCAAAATAAATAAAATAATATAACTGACATAATTGAATAAAATTATCGGAGCAATAATTATGTATGTATCTTATATATTGTATATTTAATAGTCCTGTATGTGCTGTTTTTACATTTAGTTCTTTTCTGTCATCTGATGTTCAATTATTAAAAAAAAAAAACTAACAATTTAATAAGTGTTAAATGTAATTTTTTACTTTATTTTTTATTTATTTATACAAAATATATAATTTATCAGTAATATCTTGCTATTTACCAGGTATAAGAAGTGTTACTTTAGTACTATTTGTTTTGTTGTATTATTAATTAGTTCATATTTTTTATATTTTTAGTTTTCATTTTAATTTTAGTACGTTTTAGTAACTGTTATTTGCTTTTTTCTTTATTTTCTTATTTTATTTTATTTAATTTTTAATATATTTCTATTTAGCTATTTAGATATTTTATTTCAGTTTCAGTAAGTTTAGTACTTCAACTTGAACTTATTTTATGTTGCCAAGGCAACGTTTTTCATCAAATATTTATTTTAATTCAGCTTTGTTTTTCGATAAAAGAAATATTATTCTTAGTATTTCAGTTTCATTTTTTCATGTTACTTAAGTTTTAGTTTAGTTCATTTAGTAATTTTAATATCCACTCATCGCTAGAATTAACTGACTGCTTTAACATTAATTTATGAAATTATATCATTTATATTAATTTTTATAAGTTTGATCAAAATTAGCAGTAATTTATTAAATAAATAATTTAAAGAAATAAGTACAAAACAGCAGTCAGAGTGTACTGTATGAAAAACATGATGTTATTTTGAGATACTGTATTTGATATAAACTAAATTGTTTTAAGTTTGACAGCTTCCAGATTCAGGGTTTTCTATCATTTTATTTATTTATTTTTTTTTTTTTTTACTGTTGAAAGCTCGATAAGCACTGCTTTGGAGTCACAACATACCTGTTTATGTGTGTGGCCATCCAAAACAAGCTCACTAAACCAGAAAGAAGACAAAAGACACGGTCAGAGAAGCGTGTGTGTGTATGAGAGACACTGAGAAAACGACAGCACATGCCAGGGAGCAAAAGCAAGCAGTCTTACAATGCAGCTGAATAATAAACAAGCACGCCACCAAAAAAAGGAGGTTTCTATTGTCCATACGAGTGTCTTATCAGTCCACTCAATACTGATTTTGCGGAGCGCTGATAGGAGAGAATGAGAAAGGAAAGCATCAAGAATTCAGCACTCATTATCACGGGGATATATGTGTGTATGTGTGTGTGTGTAGAGCCTAATGTATTCTGGCAGCCATGTGCTAGGCTGTGTGTGTGTACCCTAATGTATTCTTACAGCCATGCAGAGGACTGGGCCACTTAGCATGCGCTACAGGTTTCCTTTGTCCCCCGAGACAGTGATGAACGAGTATTTCTCTCACATAAAGACCTGGGAGTTTCACCCAGCAAGCTCAAACGCAAACACTCGCACGCACACACTCCACAAGTGAAGTGACACACTCCAATGAGCTATAATTAAAATAGCCCTGAAATAAACATATTCAACTGACAAACGGGCTAGAGCTCTTCCTGTAGAGGCGTGTAGAACCGTGTGTGAAGAAGTGCGAGGCACATGGCCTCTGTTACATGCAGCCTCGCAGTATGTCAGCACCCAAACATATGTATGAAGTCGTGTTACATTATGTGCTGGTGTCTACAAGGATAAGCTGCACCTGAATAATGTACAGTAAAGCAGCGCAGACACTAATCGTTCAATAATACTACATACAAAATGCTTATAAGGGTAATGCAGGTATTGAGTGGCTGAATAAATAAACAGTGCAGAAAATACATGACATGCATTAGCTTCTGTACATCCACTGATGGGTCATTAATGTTATGGCAGCAATCGATCACACCAGTCCTGTTTCAAATATTTGTGTACATAAGCAACATGCCCATCCAAGCTGAGAGAGAATATGCAATTTTAAAATAATTCACTTTCAGCAAAAAGTCTGTCCACTCCCATGTTGTTTGAATCTTATTAATATTTTACCATGAAAAATAAAAACAATTATTATACACAATGTCAAAGCTGCTCATAATGTCCAGTTTAATTGACTGTAAAATCTTTAGGCTTAGATGCAAAAAATGTGCAGCATTAAAATAATAAAAGAAGCAAGTTTGACATGTCTAAGGCAAAAGGAAGCCCAAAGATTAACAACAGTTAAGTGTGGTATTTCAAGCCTTAATCAAATTCAAACTTCAGTTACTTTAACTTGCTTCATCTCGCTGTGTGATGAGAAGTGTGGAAATGTGTGTTTTTATAATTAGTCTCTGTTGTGGACATTATTGCAGAGCTCTGGGACGTTTTAGCGCCTGAGGCGCAGCATCACACACTTAGGTCTGTTAATAAGCTGTCCACAAGCACAACATCTGGACCCGTTCTGCTATTTTTAACTGTCTATCTCTTATTTCTCAACAGCAGAACTTTGATATCTTACTTTCTTCGTGAAAGCACAGCACTTGGTGTAGTGCATTCAAACAAAATCAACTTCATCAACAATTGTTCCAACATAAAAATGCAATATTATGCACATTCTGCAGTTTAGCTGTAGTAAGAATATCATCTGCTGCTTCATCTAGACTGGCATATCTTCAGCTATTCAGCTATATCATTATTAACAGAGTCTTAGGTTAAGTCCCTGGTTGAGTAGTAAGTACACTGGCAAGTGAGCCATTTCTAGGGCTGTCCAACTACCAAAATCATTCCAGTACACTACAACACTGTTCACCAGGAATGAACTACTAGTGAGCATCAGTTACTCACAATATTCACTTACCAGAAATGGTGTCAAGTCTTCTCCAGTCTCTCATGGAGGACAAGCACCTTAACCTTTGAAACATTAGCTAGTATTTTATTTTAAATAATACATAAAATAAGAAAAAGTGGCCTTTATAAAAGATATAACCACAGAGGCACAGACATTAAGCCTCAGAATGCATGGTTCAGAGACAGAGAGATGACAGAAAAGGGTAGCAACCCCCTCTGTGTAAAGATGACAGTCAGCTCACCTTTCTGCCCATCAGTGGTGTGAAGTGTGAAGACACTAAACCAGGAATGATCTGGACAGCAAATACTGTTGTTAGGCACAGATAAAACAATGAAGGCGACAGGTTCAAATGGCATTAACAAGTAGGCCTACAGGTATGATCTAAGAACACACACAGTAGAAAATGTTACAAAGCCATACAATCATTAGAAATGCATACTATCTCTGTATTTAAAAAATGTATTTAGTGAGGCTACCACTTGTAGTAAACTCGAACCCACTAGCGTATAAAAGATGGGTTCAAGTCTACTACATACATTTTAATACAGAGAAAGTATGTAAAAAGCACATTTTAGTTCATATTCATGGTGTACCAAAATAGCACAGTTGAATACACTTAAATGTTCTTAAGATTATCTTAAGAAGTACTAAAGAATATTTAGTATATTAAGTACAAAATTAGTGTGTGAAAACTGGCACTTTAAGTACATTATGGAAGTGCACTTGGGATAGCTTCAAATATCATAAGGATGCTATGGGGTGTTTCTTATATATGAAATATATTATTGTATGTGATTGTTAAATAACATTTTTGATGTTATCATTTTTAGATTGCATTTTTTTCAGTGTAGAACTAAACACTTGCTTGGTTATCTCTAAAGCTCACTTAAAATTGTCAATCAAATCAATACGTGACATTATAGTGCTGTTTCTTTACAAACGCTGCCTTTTCTTGCCAGAAAGTGAGGCAACAAGGCACCTGCCTTAGGTTTCAGACACAGCCTGTATGTTTTGAGCCTGAGTTGACAGAAACATGTAAAGTATTTGCATGTGCTGCAGTCTTTCCCTCCTCCTTTCTCCTCAGGGCATCCCGCACTCTTTTTCTCCGAGAGCATTCTGGGCAATTATTCCAATTAACTACAGAGCGAAGTTATTAAGCATATGCACAGAGGGAGAATTTCACCTGGTGTTTCTCTCTCTCTATAGCCTCCTCTGGGCCTGCTCCACCATTTAGAGGGGGAAAGAGAAACAGAGTGTGGAATTTCTCTGTCCTGCTCGTGTCAGACTCTATCGTTCGTCTCTCAGGGACAGCAGATGCTCACTCGGTAATTATTTTCGGTGTGGAAGCTGGCGGCTGACAGAGTAGATGTGCATCACTCTAAATTGGCTGGGAGTGACCCCTGGCCATCCAGGAGCACACAGGGCCAGCGGAGATGGAGGGGAAGGGAGGTGAAGGAAGACAGAGGTCCTAGCGTACTAACAAGCAGCCAACTCAGGACACGGAGGGCCGCAAGCATCAGTCTGACCTGCACAAACTTTATTCTTTCTCTGTGTCTGCTTCGCCTTTTCTTGCTCTTACACTTCTCGATTGTTCTGCCTTTCTCTGACTAACAAGCAGCCCAATGTGTATGTGGGATCACTGGTGAGCTCAGCATCACTCAACAGTCCTTCCAGCAATCTAACGAGGACGTATTAGACCACTTCCAGCAACCGAACCGGACCAGAGCTCAACTAGTCACACTGGGGGGAAGCTCACTAAGAATGAATTGCTCTCAGGGACAGTGCCGTTTATTTGCACACACTGTCTGAATTGCTTTAGACAAAGGAACTATGTAAAAAGCAACAGAGCAAACATGAGCACAAAATGTGGCTTCATGAGTGCAATTTGCAAGGTGCAGTTCCTCATCTCGCAGGCCAGTTCTTGGGGTTGTGGAGGATTCAAGCTAATGGAAATATTTTCTAAGAACATTAAACTAACATTCTCATTATGTATGAAAACTTTATTTCTGAATGTTCTCTGAATGTTCAAAACATCCAGTTTTTTTTTTTTTTTTAATGTTTTAAAAACATTCCATTCTATCATTTTGCAAACATTATGGGAATGTTCCTTTTAAATGTTCTCTGAACACCCAGAAACAAGTAATATTAAAAAAAAAAAAAAAAAGATCTAAATGTTCCATGAATGATGTACAAACATTTTTGTACTAAAGTTTTGAGAACATTATTAAAGACCAAGATTGAAGACATTTGTAGATAACTTTCCAAAACATTCTGAAAACATTCTCTGTTTGCTGGGATGCAAGAAAGCACTGTGGTCTGGCCTATTTTGATATAAAAACTGAGGCACTGTAAGGGAGAGGAGACATAAAAACATGTTCAAAATGGTAAGAATGAAGTCATACCATGTAGAAGAGTCAGTTGCATTTTTGGTAAAGTTTGTTTACTGAACAAGGCAAATTAGCTGAACCAGATTTACGCTAAAGCAATAATTATGATTGTTGTCAGATTTTACTGCTGATTTCATATGTGATAAGGACTCAATAATAAGACTCAACAACCACAAAAGAATGATACATTTTTATTTTTTAGCGTATTTTTTTTTTTTTTTTTTTTGCCGTTTTTGCCTGAAATATTTATATTTATATATTTTGAAAAATCAACAAAATTTGCAACAACAGTGTACAATACTGCACATTACGGAAAACCAAACATCTAAATTCACAAGGAATAAAACTGTATGCACAAGATGAATTAAAGTAGTTTTTAGTGGCTAAGCAGCACTGGGCTAAAAGGGCCAATGACGACTGACTTGCCTTAAAGGGAATTTAATAAGACGCAGATTTTTCAGAAATCCCACTGTCTCTTTCTGTCTCTGAAACTGTGACTTTATCAAGTAATGCAAGACCGAATCTCTCTCTCATTCTCTCCAAATGCCTCCTTGTTGACCCAAAGTCAGGCTAACTTTTCTCTGTGATCCCGGGCCAGAGTTAAAAGGAGTCAGAACATGCTGACATCACAGCAGCATGCAATTATCACCTCTTAGTCTCCAAACTGGCTGTCCTCTCCTTAGACACATATTTCTGAACCATTATGAGCAATTTCAACATGTTTGAAGTTTGCCCTCAGAAGATCTTGACATCATTAGCATTAATATTAGACAACGGCACAGGGCTGTGATGAGTTTAACCATCTGAGAGTTGAATTCATTAATTGACAGTTATTAACACGCAAAGGTAGCTTGTCCTCTACCAGAGCGACACTTTAAATTGATTCTGAGTGGCTCAACCAGACGTTTAATTTGGAGAGGCAGAGTAATTCTCTGAATGTCCTCTTGACAAAATAATTCTCCTCTCTCCCTGAAGGACGTTTGTCCTCTTCAACTACTGAAAACAATTTAAGAGTCCTTCTGATAATGTTGTTTAATTAGTTTAAAGGAGTGAGTGATTTCTGGTTAATTAAGACTCTATTAACAGTAGTGATTCCTCATTAAAAAGGGAGCATTAAGTAAAAAATGGTTCTTTTAAAATCTGTTCACTGAAAGCTTTTTAGGGAACAGTAAATGTTTTTCTATTGTATCACAGAGGCGGAAAAAAACTTCTGGAACCTTTATTTTTAATAGTGTTGGCTGGATAGAGAGTTTTATATCTACAGTTTTGTAGACTTTCTATAAAACTGAGCATTGCCTAAAATAATGTGTATAATAGATGTTGTGATACATCAGTTGCAATGCCATAAACACTCCTTATCAATATCACTGTGGTTAGTCTGTTAGTTGAATCATTTTAACCCACAATTTAGCTCAACTTCAACCCTCTAGCTATTTTTGTTCTTTCATAATTTCACAAAAAACTGTTTGAGATCAACCATAATTGATGGGCCCATTGCTGAAAATTCCTGGTTTTGGGCCTGGGGTTGTGAATTTAAGCAACAAGCCTGGATCAAGTCATCAAAAAATAAATCTTTACTTACTGTGGGTTACGGTTTAAACAAAATGTCTACCTAAACTCCAAGGCGATATTCCCTGAAAAAGCAGCCGCTAATGCAGCATTACATTTAGAAAAAGTTTTAACATCCATGAGGCCACAATCTATTTGCCCTGGTCTGCTCCGGCATCATCCGCACTGAAATATAATACCCTCAGAACTCTGGAAGGATTTTCTCCCATTGCATCACAGGGTATGAATTGATGGGCACTATCACATGTGAGCCAAGCAATCGAGTCTTAGATTAGATCCATATGTTCTCAGAGAGCCAGGTCAACTGCAGATACGCACTCGCTGTCTCTCTCTCCTGCCCTGACACAGGGGAATGAATGAGTGTAATTTCAGAGAAAGGGTGAGGGAGAGCCAGAAGGATGGATAGAGAGAGAGGGAATGTGCGGGAGATAGAAACTTTCCCTTGAAAGTGTGCGGAAATCATTAGGCTTCAGAAATCGGAGCGTTTGTATAGAATAAACAATCTGGCTTCTGTAAGGTAATACTGACAGAAAATAACATTTGGAAAATTATTCGGAAAATAGGGTCGATAAAAAGTAAATAAACAGCACGTACTCTCATTTTTGCTCTGTGTGTACAAAGAAATTTCAGAAGATTACTATTTATAAGGCCGGAATCTGCGCACTCAAGAGCTGTGAGCCATTTATAAATGCTATTATTAAATATTACATACATTGTGCAGTGTAAAGCTCAGTTCTGCAGGTAAACTGCAGGAATACAGTACAGTGTGTGCTGATTATATCAGCCGAACATCAGAACTGGGCTCCTCTCGCAGATTTAAATGAAGCCTTGAGGAGTCTTCTGACGCTTCAGCTTGTTTTTAATGCAGAAAGCCCTGTCATAAAAATTGCTATGATGAAAGGAACTGAATTAATAACAGAAGAGAGTTATTCACAACCTGAATCATCAGGCACATAAGATGATGGAGGAGAGGACGCTTTAAAAGTTCATGTATCCCATGTACTCCAGTTCTTTCTCTCTCTTTCACACACACACACAAATTTCCTCATTTTCTGCCTATTTTTAAATCTGAGGGATGTGCACAATGAAAATGTTATCAAACTGCAAACAAATGAAGGCTAATCTTGCTTCTATAGCCGGCAGAATAGGTGGAGAGAGTCAATAGACGTGAGCCGAAAGGCAAGATCAGCTTGATTAGGGAGAAAGACGGCCAGCGCATCCAACAGAGAAAATTACCCTCAGGTACACACCACGTGTCCACAGTCACAATCTCATGTAGTCCTGCCTCTAATCTTTCAAACACCTTCATTAAGGATTAAAAGGCCTTTCTATTTGCCTGCAAATGTAATGTGATTTTGAAAATCAGAATCTAATCAAGGTAGCTTTGACCTTTTGGTCCAGTAGAATTATTGTTGGATGAGCAATCTCATTCAGTTAGGCCGGTCATTTATGTTGTTAGTCAGCTTTTAATGCTGGAAGTGTCAAGGGGCTTCTTTAACTCACATTGTGGTGGCCTCTTGTGGCTAACTCTGGAAGTGAAATACACACAGTCTGTTCCACAGTACAGAAAAGCGTTGTTGAGACACTTTCTAATACCAGATGCTAATATCATGATATATCAATTAATACTGTTTTACTTAAAGAATACCACAGTTGTCCAAGATACTACCATATTCACAAGGATCGACGTGCTATGTTGTGAATAGTTAATGTAGTTTGACTAGTTTCTCAGTAGTTTGAAATAGTTTCTCATTTCTTTGTTAGTACGGTTATCAAACAATAAAATATTGAAGACATAATTTAAAAATCCTCTACAGACCTCATGTTAGCGAGGGATAAAAGTATTCACTTTACTCCATAAAAATTTGGCTACGACATGTAGGACCTTTATACAAGTAGTGTGTTTTGTAAAGACAACTTCTATCCCTCAAAAGTTTAAAAACCTTTATATAAGGTCGTGTATTTGTATATTTTACAAAAGCTATTATTTATTATCTTAAAGATACATAATTAGTACTTTTTGAAAGTGCCCCCTTTTGTACCTTTTTTTTTTCTGAGTGTTGACTAGGCCTACTATTGATTGATATGAAAATTATATATTAGTTCGATTTTCTATATAATTTTCAGAAGTCATCAATTAAACCAACATGACAGTTCCTGGTTGTCATGTATAATAACTTTAATGATTCGGTTGTACATATTCTCATCTCCATCATCCAGAGATCACCTCTATTACATGATACAAAACAATTTTGTCTAAAAAGGAAACAAAATGCATACAAAAACAAATTAATGAGAAGATGCAAACATGACACCACGTCCAAAACCATGATCGCCCAGCAGAAACCTTCAGTGGCAGTTTGATTGCTCTGAAATCCATTCTAGACACAAACACAATCTTTCTGTGTCTTATCCAGGAATGAATTCCAGTATCATTATCACACTGGGTTCCTGACCAAATGGAATAACTGCCACTAATTGCTAAATTCTAAAGTAGTTAGATTAATGGTCTGTGTCCTTAGTAAACACTTTAATTTGATTGACTTGTGCTAATACATATTCAACACCCTGAGCAACAAAGGAGTTGTAATGTTTTTTTTTTCTTCACTCTCTACACCCAGAGCTTCAGCTCTTCTTCATAGCGCCAATCTGGATCCACTGTTCTGCAGAAAACTATTTATAGATAGGCCTATAACATTCAAAAGTTTGGGGTCGGTAAGATTTTTTATGTTTTTGAAAAGTTTCTTACTCTTGAAACACTGCGATCCAAAAGCACCAATATTGTGAAATATTTGTCTAATTTAAAATAACTAACTATTATCCATTGTGATATATTTTATTTTCAGCAGTTATTATTACTCCAGTCTTCAGAAACACTCGGTGCTCAAGAAACATTTCTTCTTATTATCAATGTTGCTGCTTAATATTTTTTTGGAAATTGTGAGGTTTTTTTTGGTGGGTGGGGGGCTTTGATGAATAGGTAGTTCAAAAGACCAGCATTTATTTGAAATATAATTATTTTGGTCCATTATTAACATTTTTGTCATTTTTGATCAATTTAATGCATTCCTGTTGAATAAAAGTGTTAATTTCTTAAAATAAATAAATAAACGGTAGTGTATATACTAAGACAAAATACAATGATATTTCTCACTGGGAATCACACCCATGCAGTTTACAAAGGGTTTATTCCCTAATTCTTTAATGCCAAGATTCATTAAATATTAAAGAGCTGAAAGAATGAAGACATTATTAGGCCATTTACATTAAAATACACCCATTACATCAACTGTTTAATTAACGATTTTGTGTTTACATAGTATCTCATAGAGAATCAGAAGTCTCTGATTCTGATTTATTTGTGTGTATATATATATATATATATATATATATATATATATATATATATATATATATGTTCATCTACTTCTACTGTAAAGGACACTGTACAGGTACTAATTTTGTAAAAGTAGTTGATTTACCTTTCCATCATCACTTTTGTCCTGTTTATTAAGATAAAACATGAATTGACTAATTCATTCAATACTCTTCATGCTCAAACAGTGGCCACACTTGTGAATTAACATCCATTTCACAGATACAATTTACAAAACGGAACAAGACAAATGCCATAGAAAGGCCAGCACTGGTGTTTCAGCTACACCGACGCTTCACAAAATGAGTACGAAACATAACAGAAATCTTTTAACATCTGCTCGAGTACAATTTATCTTTTATAAATCTATGGTTTGGCACCGTTTTGTCTACTTTTTTGACTTGGTCGAGAAGGAAGCACAATTGAGTTTGTTCCACTGTAGTGCACGAGATACAATCAGAACCACAGAAGTCACAGCAAAAAACACTGTAAATGCTTATTTAAAGATCATTTTTGATTGTGGATTTCAGCACAGGAGACTTCAGTTGCAGTTAATGGTTTAGCAGCTTATGCTAATGCACATCCCTATTAGGGTGATTTATTGCTGAAGGTTTATGGTGGTCAATATGGTTTTTTTATAGGATTAAACTCTTAACGGAGCAGTACATCTGATTTTATTACCAGAAAAACCTTGCAATGTTGATGTTGGTTTAAAACATATTGATTCATCCTACATACGTTTTTAATGATTCAATGCTTTAAAGTGGTGGTACGCATTTAGCACACTAGAGGAATGGTCAAGCAAGTAATATCAGTATACTCACGTACAAACTTCTGTAAGTCTAGTTTTTAAAGGGCTCGCAGGTACGTACCTCATATTAAAAACCGCCACTGGTGAAAAACCCGGGCTAGGAATCACACAACGTATATCTGAGAGTACTTAAAAGTGCTGGAATGTCAATAAATGTCTTCTCCTTTTTATTCTTCTCTTTTCTTACAGAACTAGTGCACAGTCTTTGGTCAATAATAAAAACCTTTCAAGGCTTATTATAGAACAACAATTCAAAGCTTCCTCCTTATCCAAAGCAACAAACTTAAAAATCAAAAGACTAATCTGATTGACTGTAGAGTGGAGGTAATGTCAGTGAAAATGACCCATGGCTTCAGCGGCTTTCACTCGCACGAGAGGATCTGGATCCTGCAGCAGCATCACCAGACCTGAGGAGAAAAAAAAGGACATGTAAAAAAGTCTTTTAGTTTGTTATTGCATCAAAGTATACAGATTGAAAAAGCATGGAAAATACATTGCATTTTACCAGACAATTAAAACAGAAGCAAAAATAATAGATTCCTTAGGTGCCATGAAACCGCAAATGTAGCAGAACAAGGATGTGCTGTCCTTCTTTAAATATATCTCTTGACTGCAGATATTATTATAGAACTGCGGTACCTACCCTTGGTCACTGACCCCATATTCATATGGGAGAAATGCTCATCGGGAAGGTTCCCAAGCAAAAACCCTAAAAATTCACACACACAAAAGCAGTTACAAAACCAACACAAAAAAATAATAATAATAATAAAAAAATACTAAAATACTAGTACTACTAATAAAAAAGTATATAAATACTAGAAAAAAAAATGTTCTTTTTAAAAAAAAAAAAAAAAAAAAAAATACTATATCAAAAAATGTAGGTAAAAACAACAATCCAATGAAGCATAAATATTTGCAATTCTAAACACTGAACTAAAAAATAAATAAATAAACTTTTTACCAATAAACATGGCAGCACTGGCTCTGATCTCAGCCCAGTTACTCTTGAAGAACTGAATGACTGTGATGTGGTAGAAGTTAAGCATGCTTGGAAAATCCTGGATCTTTGACAAAACACATTACATTTTATTATTATTTTCTCTTAATCAAATAGTTGGAGAAATCAGCATTTAATTTATGGGTGAACCGTTTAACATTTTGGTCCTGTTTTATAAACTAAAACTGCTTAAAACAGTAAAAACATTCATGCAAATGTGACAGAGCAGTGGTTATAGTATTCTCTATAAAAGGGAATCTCTCAACTCATAAGCACACTCAGATAGTCTATGTGTGTTCTAATAATAAAGAATGCTTTTGCTCCGTACTAGGTATTTGGTGAGGTCATTAATGAACTCTCCATAATGTAGACCCTTCTCCTCAAGAAGATGATTCTGGAACATGGCCGAGATCTGTTCTGAACCTATGACTGGAGCACATATGCGCATGGCGTACTTGCATGCCTAGGGGAACAAAGAGACACATATCAAACTCAGAAGCATCATACTTCTGGAAAAATATTCTCATATTATTATTACTCTTGAAAAACTCTTCTTTTTGCATTATCCTTGTAACTAACTTTCAACATTTTTAGCCATTATAACAAAATAAACCTTTGTAGGAGTGTGTGCGGACTAATCACTGACCTTGACCACTTGAGGGTTGGGATCACTGAGATGCAACAGCAGGCTGACAAGGACATTGTGGATCTGGTCTTTAAAGACAGGCTCACCCGAGCCGAACTTTGACAGGTTCCCCAGGAGCATGATGGAAGCACATCGGATCTCATCATTCTCCTGACAGAACATAACAATGGATCTTTAAGTAAAGCCATACAACAAAACCCCATGCTTGCCAAAACACTGTACCCTAATTGCCTGTATTTATCAAAAAAAAAAAAAGACAATTTTTACTAACAGAGTAACAATGGGGCCTAAAACATTTCACTTAATCAAATTTCTTCTTCATAAAATTGTCAGCGAATGTAGGTTTAACCCTTTACTGTGCTGATTGTCAACTTCAGGAGGTCAAAAATACTATATCTGATGAATAACAATAAATGTCTCTACACATAAAGTTTAAAGCTGAGATGTTAAAAAAAAAAGTAATAATAATAAATATTATATTAAAAAAAAAAATTAAACAACATGCCCAAAACATGCAAAGAATGCATCTTTATTTATTTTTTTTAATTAATTTAATTATTTATGAGTTAAATTATTAATGGACAACTAGTTTTTTTATTTAATTTTTTTAATTAAGTATTTAATTATTTATGTCTTCCCATCACACTGTATAAAAGGGTTCCAATATGTTTTATAACTGTTTCATAACAATTAGCTACTAATAAAATATTGGATTTGTGCCTTTTTATGCTTTTAAAAAACAATGCGATACAAATGTGAGATTATCTTAAAGAAGTAGCATACAAACTTCTTTGTGGACATTCTAGCTTTAAAATTGTGATTTAAACATTCTGTCTTCTCTATATCACTCACATTCTCCAAAAAGGGTTTAATCTTCATGAAGATGTAAACCACAAGCAGGTGGACGTTCTTTTGGTCCAGGTAAAGCAATATCTTGGACATTCCAGACATGGCCTCAAGTGTGATGAGTTTCCCTGGGTCATCCTTCTCTTCCATACCTGAACTCATGGCTGCTAAAAGCTCCTTTGCATATTTATTCACCTAAATGAGAACAGAGGCAGTGAGATCAACATATAGCAACATATACTTACACGCTGAACTGACTGCTTTTGTTACAACGCTGTTATAAGTAATGACAAAACTTAACTATAGAGAGAAGACATAAAATGTAAAGAATAATAACAGAGGCGTCTTGTGCAGGGTGTCTCAAGCAAACAACATGCGGAACTTTTAGGTAGCATTTCAGAATACAGACAATTTCCTGCAAATGTCCTTACTGATTGCTGCATAAACAAGTTGCCATGTGTCTCACACTGTTGCCAAGAATCACTGCCCAAAAAATCAATTAGACTCTTCATCCAATAAGTGTTTTCAGATGTCAAGCAGAGCGTCTATACCTTTTCAGGTGAGCCCACAGCAATGTTCCCCAGGCCTCGGACCGCCAGCATGCGAACCGTACCGCAGGTGTCAGTTATTCTTTCCATCATGTTGTTCATCAACATGTCCAAAATCATCAGTTCAGTCACTACGTGGTGGTTCAGCAGCTTGAAGAAATAAACAAATAAATAAATCTTGACATCTAATTTACAACAGATATTAGTATACATTAAAACAGAGGTGAAAAGGCTCCTGTTACCAAAAAAAAAAAACAAAACAAACAAAAAAAAAAACACCTGTCTGGTACATTGCTGTTGCACGGTTCATTTATGATCTAACAATGTCTTGGAAAATATTAATATTAAATCATACACAGTAGTATTGAATTTGGTCGTATTGAACTTATATTGGTTGAAGATACAACATGCAAAAGTTTTTGGTTTTCGATTGTAAAATGAGTTTGTCATTATTATAATCTTGAAATTCAAATGATTATTACATTTTTTTTTCATGAGGAAAGTGTCCAGTAAATAGCAAAATGGATCAATATTGGAGTTAAAATATTGGTATTAGTCTTCAATTTTGATGTACAAAGTATTTACTGAACCAAAATGATACTGTGAACACAAAATCATTAACTATGCTACCATTTTAATATATACCACCTTTTAATATATTTTAAAATGAAATGTACTCCAGTAATAGCAAAGCTGAATTTTCAGTCTTTAGTGTCACATGATCCTTCAGAAACTATTCTAATATTCTGATTTGGTGCTCAAGAAACATTTCTTCATATTATCAATGTTGTAAACAGTTGTGCTACTTAATATTTTTGTGGAAACTATAATAGTTTCACACAAAATTCAGGATTCTTTGATGAATGTAACGTTTAAAAGAACATCATTTATTTGAAATAGAAATATTTTGGTAATTTGAACAATTACCAAAAATAAAAAAGGTGAACAATCTGTGCTCTTGTAAAATAATTTGTCTTTAGCATTTACTAAACTTTAAACTTAGATTAGTTTACTAAAATTACATAACAAAATAAAATGATCTCACCTCAGAGAAGAATGCTGTGACTGTGATCCTCTGGCACTCATAAATATTACAGAGAGAAGGACATAGACTTTCCACAATGGCAGGGAGTCTTGGACCAGCATGCTTTGCCATTGCTCTGTTAGAAAGAATAGCTTCTTCAAAATGAAGTATTGTAGAAGATCACACTTAATCATGCCACATTGGGATAGAAAGCAGCATGTTAGCTCTAAACTCTTACTTTTATAGGTCCAAACTTACCAATTTCCACAAACACACTACATGAGACCATGCGTATTTACAGGAGCTTGAAATTGACGTTTGGCACTCTCAAAATATTGTAATAAAAAACACATCATGAGTCCTTAAGAACAATTCTACTGTCATACGCATCTCCTTTAACAAAGTATAGTCCAACAGTCCAAGAGGACTTGAGGATGACGGAGGACAGGTGTGTGTACCTGGAGAGCAGAGTGACTCCTTTTGTGTGCTGCTGCGGGTCCTTCATCTTGTCCCAAGCTCCCTCCTGATCTAATGCTTTCACGACAGCGTCCAGCTGAGCTCGACCCAGCAGGATCCTCAGGGCCTCCACTGCCACCCTGAACACACAGCAAAGAGAAACACAGATGTCTTATTAACTCTAAGCTGCTTCGATGTCTGCATGAACAGTTACCTTCAAATTAACCATCCAAACCTAGATGTAACTTCATAAGTGATTGATTTTAAAGTATGTTGCAAAGCTAACAACTAACATTACGAACATTAATCATTAATTTAAAAAAAAAAAAAAATACTGTTAGAGTGTTAGAGTTATCTAAATTCTGAATTCCATATTTATGCCACTCACCCGCACACATCAAAATTGGCCAAGTTCATTTTGTTGGTTGTTTTGCGGTCTGAAATGATGCTGTTGCTGTTGAGATCTTTAGGTAGCTGAACTCCCACGCTGGAGCCCAAACGCAACAACAGAGCACTGAAGAGCTTTGGAAACAGATGCACCACAGCGCCAGCTGACTGGCCATTCAGCATCATCTCACGCAGGCCACAGGTCATCTAGAAAACATCACATTAAAAAAGGAAAAATCACCAATTACTAATTAAAATCGTTTGGAGTATGACTTTTTTTTTTTTTTTTTTTTTTTTTTTTAAGAAATTAACCCTTTTATTCAGCAAGGATACATTACTGTTCTCAAAAATGAAAGCAAAGGCATGCATACAAATGTTTCCTGAGCACCAAATCAGCATATCAGAATGATTTCTGAAGGATCATGTGACACTGAAGACTGGAGTAATGGCTGCTAAAAATTACATTATGAAACATATCAAAAAAGAAAAGAGCTAATTGTTATCATAATATTGCACAATATTAGTGTTTTAATGTATTTTTCATCAAATAAATGCTTGGTGATGAAGAGATTTCTCTTTTATCATTAAAAAAATATCTCAATTTTTAACAGTAGTGCAAGTCATTTAATAAATAAATGGAACGAAAGAGGTTTAAAAGTTTAACTCCATTTCCTAACTAATGTAACAGTAAAGAATCTAGCAATTAATTGTTTCCACTAGCATATGTTTTAACAAGCTGTGAAAGTCAATGGCGTGTCAAGACATTTTGCAAAAACACATGGTTTCTATTTTTGATGTGTTGTAATGGGAAGTCCCGCTCACAGTAAAATCTCTAAATCCTGCTCTCAAAGCTGCATTTTAAGCATTCTGTTTCAAATCTGGTGTTATTTGTTGTGATTTTGTTGCTTCACGCAGCCTCTCTCCTTCATTAAAGACAGAAAAATTATTTGACACTGCATAATTGACACATTGTGTCTAGTTGGGATGAGGTGTTAACAGACGAATAATACAAATCATACATATATTAATACTTACAGCCAATGGTTGGCTTGTGGCAACTTTGGTCAAACCGGGTCTCAACATGGACTCTTTCTTATCTACATAGGGAACCATAACATTCAGCTTCTCGATAATCATCTCCATGATTTGCAGGGCCAGAGTGCTGTCTGCTCCTAGAGCCATCCACATCTCACAGCTCCAGCTGGAGAAAACACACAATGACACAAACATAAGCACATCATTATTATGCTTGAGCATCACGGAGCACATGACAAACAATGAATGCCATGCACATAAACCACACACACAGTAATCACCTGTCGTATGGTAGAGGGTAGGCAACGAGCGTGTTGACCACTGTCTGCAGATGCTGTGTAGCGAGGATGAGGATGGACTGACCGATGGCCACCTTTACCTGCTCTTCACCAATCACCTGCAGCCGGTTGTGTAACACCTCCAGCATCTCTGGCACCTGACAAAGAGTCAAGACAGAAAATAATTACAGTTTCATTGAACATGAAAACAGGAGCATGAAAAGAGCATTTGTGCACATGTCAGTGAGAGGGATTTTGGGAACATTAGAGAAACTACTTTTCAACTAGTTTTCTAAGCTACAAACTAGTAATAGGTTCAAGCAGTTAAATTACAAATTGAAATGTAAGTCTTTATTCACTAAAAATCCACTCTAGTTATTCTCACCTTGGTCATGATAGAAGTGAAATTCAATTCAACAATGAATTGTCTCTTCAGTGAATCAGTTGATTTGATTCACAAAACCAGTCTGAATGATTCATTAAATCAGCTGGAGAGGTAGATTATCAGTGAATAATGACATAAATTGCAGATGTTTGGAGTCAAAAAGACATTTTTAAAAAACAAATTGTTTAATTCAGCAAGGATAGAGTTTCACATTGTGAAAAGATTTCCATTTCAAATAAATGTTGTTTTTTTTTAACTTTATATTCGAAGAAAACGGTTTCCACAAAAAATTAAGCAACAACTGTTTTCAACACTTATTATAATAAGAAATCTTTCTTGAGCATCAAATCATATTAAAATTATTTCTCAAGGATCATGTGATACTGAATACTGAAGTAATGGCTAAAGTTATTTTTAAATTGAAATATTAATTCACAATATTACTATTTTTACTGTTTTTTTTATCAAATAAATGCAGCCATGGTGAGCCTTAGATATTACTTTAAAAAAACATTAAAAATCTTTATGGCCCCAAACATTTGAACAGTAGTATATGAACCACTTTTTCAACAGTTTTATGGAATTTAAAAGCTTGTAGCAGTATTAAGTATATAAAAATTAAATAAATAAATAAAAATAAAAAGGATGATACATACAAGAAGTACATTATCTGGTCTATGAGGCTCCAAGGCCAATATAAACTGATTATGTAAGAACATTTGCTAAAAATGTTTGATTTCCCAGAATCTGATGAAAGTGAAATGTACCAGATCCTGCAGGCCAGCACCTCTGTTCTTCAGCAAGGTGTTGAGGATCACGCTGGATGCTCTGGAACAGTTGGACTGAGAGTCCACCAAACCATCATACAGCATAAACAACAGGGTGCTCAACTGCTGCTGGGGCAACCGCTTACTGATGATCTAAAACACAAGACAGGGAGTGGAGAGGGAGAAAGAAAGTCAGTCTCATTTTCAGAAAGAGCTGGTGGATACCACACTTTTTTGGAAGTATCAGTATTTTAGGAGAACATTACATCAGGACAATTAACCTTAGTCAGCTCAGAGCAGGTTTTATACAAGACTGAATGGTCAGGATTGCTTAGCTTCTCACGAACATCTAACAGACCCTCAACTGAATCGTCCTTGTAGTCCAGTGAAAAGCCTGTCAGGAAAACGGATGAGGAAGTATTTCAGCATAACATAACACAGTAAACAATTTCATATTGACACAGCGTCACCCTGGATTAGACAAAAGTTGTGCTATGTAAACTGGGCAGTACCTTCATAGCGCAGCTGAATGTACATTAGTCTATAGACGCAGTCTATTGCTGCCTGTCGCACCTCCTGGTTTGGGTCTGTGCACCGTGGGGCCAGACGCCCCACAAGAGCTCCCAAATTATGGAATGTCACTAGATTCTAGACAGAAAGAAAGAATGAAAGAGAAAGATTCATTAGCATAGAGCTTGAGATCTAATAAGATTTTAACTACATTTGTTTCCCAAAGCACATATTTCATTAATCAGTGCCTTGAGGAAACCAAAACGTCTTTTAGGAAGAGCAAAATAAATGATCCTACTTAACATTTCAGCTTGGGCAGAATAAAATAATAGGTGTTGAAATTGAATGCTTTGTAGCTAAAGGATGAAAGAAATTTGTCTAGGCCGATTCACAGTGTTTTGCGGTAACAGTCTACAAATAACCAGAAGACTTTTTTTTACACAGAAAGTAACACTTTAATTGCGAAACTTAAATTCTAAATTACTTCAAATAATTACTTTAACAATTACTTAAAATAACAAAATATCTGTAATCTATATCTATATCATTTAATTATAGTATATTCAAATTACTTTTCTACTTAATTTATTTTATTTACTTATTACTTGTATACAAGCAAAACCCTCTTCCTCTCCCATGTGGTGCACAAGTATTGTAAAAATTACTGTAACATGTTTGAGCATGTTGATGATTTTAGAGAAGCTTAAATTTAAAAAAAATAATAATAATATGAGTAACTCAACATAAGCCTTTAAAAGAAACCTTTCCCAACATTAGATATTCAAAGACTTATCACTATTTACTGCATTATGGATCTTACAGATGTGTAGGTAATATACACACACATATACATGCCAGTTATTTTCCTTACCTTCACACTGAGATTGTCCAAGTAGAACTGCAGTAACTCTGCCATTGTCTTTCCCGCCCTCTCCCGTTCATGGTCTTGTCCTGAGCTCAGCCAGCTTTCTATATGCTGGGAAATGCAAAAGCACTCAATAAATGGGGCTCAGACAAAGGGACTACATAATAGCAGGTAACATTTATAGTTTCTTCTTTACCTTGAACACAGACTGCAGACCATCAGGACTCAAGTCTCTGGCTAGCACATTCTTCAGCAATTCATGAAGAGCGTTAAAAGTATCTGAATATAAGACCTGAGGGAAAACGCATTGCAGTGAAAAACATGCTTTATGTTTAAAGCGTACAGAAGAGAGTAGTGATGTTCCCAGGGATGTGTACTGTAGATACATGCATATTTTATTCTGACCTCTCTTTGCTGTGGATCCAGGGCTTCTTCATCTTTAGCCTTGTCTGGAGTGTCCACAGTAGGAAGCCCATAAACTCCATTCAAACATGTTTTTAACAAGTCAAAGTTTTCATTTTCTGATAAAGGAGGATCTAAGTTTCTGAAGGCTTGAGTCAAGTTCTTAATAGATTGTGGCACTGCATTGCAATGGACAAAAATGTCAGTTTAGCATATGTTTACAAATCTTTTAAAAATGAATGAATGCAGACGTGAAGATTTAAAATGGAAGGATACATGAGGTTGGCACATGTGGTCAATACAAGATAGCGAACAGGGGTCCGCATGACATCTGTTGGTTCAGCTTTTATGAAATCCTGCAGGTAAATAAAAGAAAATGCCAAATAAGTCTGCATATCATTATGAAACTGATCTGAGATTTAAAAAAAAAAAAAAAAAAAATGACGTCATGTTTATCTCCTAGATTTTGGCCTATGGAAACCGGTCTGTAATTTTTCTTACATTGAAAACATACATACAGTATATTAAAAACTGAATAATCTTTATATCAAACCTCTCACCATCATAACGCCCATCAGCTCTTGTTTGCGGGAGAACAGGAAGCCCTGTTTACGAACACTTTTGCTGATGGCCTTGGCAATGAGTCCGACACTATGAATGAGGCTGAGCTTCATAGTCAGGTCCTATGAAGTGCCCATAAACATACATACACACAAAAACACAGAAAGAGATGCAAACACACACTCAAACGATGCGTAATGGAACAGTGCATATGTCAATCAAAACAGCACAGGCAAATCAAGACCTGGAATTAGAAAGTATTTCCTGGTCACAGCTGCACGCAGCATGCTCATTATAAATTAATTTACACATATCACTTTGCTTACTTGTACGCTAAACAGTGCTATAAGAGATGAAAATCATAATCTGTGACAATTTAATTGAGATTCAATTAAAAAAAAAAAAAAATAAAGAGTTGAATTGATGAATCAAGCCACCTAAAATCCACAAAGCCAGAAAACCAAGACACTGTGACGCTTTAGTAAGACAAAGGTTATCAGGTTAGTGAGCACTTTTTGACCTTCTCAAAAAACTCTGAACTTCTACTTACTAGTGTAAAGTGGGTTTAAAATGTCATCTTTATTTTAAACTCTAATATAACAACAGACCTTTTAAAAAGATCCAAACTAAATAGGAAGAGCTTTTTAAAATCCATCTCAGGGTCATAAAGAGATAGCTGAGAGGTTTATGAACTTTTTTGAGAAGCTCAAAAGGTTATACTGTAAAGATTTTGATTGCAGCATCAAGACTGAAGAGAAAGTGAGTTAAAGTTTAAAGGTCAGAGTTGAGATAAGGTCCTTGTGATCGCTTTCCTTCACGGTACCTTGGTCTCTACTTTAATTCCCAGAACCTGTACAACAATAAAAGTAATGATGCAATGTAATTCACAAACATTGAAGATAATCCTTTTATTTAACAACAGAATAGACTATAAGAACGATGAATTATGTGACCTTCAGATACTGTTTGTACGTTGAGATATAAATCTAAATGCCTTTAGTCTGTATATGTATATATAACATTTAGTGAAATAAAGCAAAATTCTCCTAAAATCCCAACAAAGACCAAGCAATAGGGTCTGGCTGCAGACTTGGACTTGCATTTTCAGACTTGCACTTCCGCAAGTGATGTCACTTGCAGTCTTTTTTATTTTTTATTTTATTGTATTTATTAATTATTTTTTAAATTGAATCTCTCAACATTTTACATAAGTAGCCAGGTGGTGAAGACTAAATTACAAAGTCACTTGCAATCGCCGCTTGCACTTTTTGCTACCTGTGACGTCACTTGCAATCCACACAAACCGTGCGTGTTGCCAATGGAGACGAGACGCTGTGGTGGTTAAATGATTAAAACTAATTTAATATCATAACAAACAGGGTCCTGCAAGTCACCTGTAAGAGAAAAAGACAAGACCCGCAAATCCGCGGCCACAGAACAGCAGAATATGAACGCAATGTGCAAAGTCTCTAGTTAAGCGTTTTTAAACCTCCAGTAGAAAACCATAAACACTTAATATCGCTGATAGTGCTATTAAAAGATCAAATTCAATATATAGTTTATTAATTTAATGTACTACAAGGCAAGCATATGTCCATGAACACAACAAGCAAATTTTCCTCCCATATAGCAAAACGCTTAATGTGGCATAATAACGGACTAAGATGATAAAGACCAAATTCAGTAGGCTATTTCTTGTTGTTGATGCAAACTATACAGACCATATGAACACGCATTAAGAAATGCATTAAATAATATTAAAGGACCAACTCCGTGCAGGCAAGCAGACGAGCCCAGAACGCAATGTGTTAAGTTGCACATTAAACATTTTCCTCCCGTAGAAAATCATTATAAATAAAACAGGTAATGTTACTTAATGGACAAAGACAATGATACAAAAGGGCTGTAGACATTTTATTCTAAATAGGAAAACGCGAAACTTTGCGTGTTGCGTTTATTCTGGGCTCACTTATCTGTACATATTAATTATGTTTTAATAATGAAGAGGAGCATATTGAGTTTGGTCTATATAATCTTAGTCCGTTATGCCACGTTTTGCGGTTTGGGAGGAAAACACTATATACATATACATTATATTAATAAACTGTATATTGAATTTGATCTTTTAATAGCACTATCTTAACACATTAAGCCATATTAAGTGTTTATGATTTTCTACTGGAGGTTTAAAAGCGCTTAACGAGAGACTTTGCACATTGCGTTCATATTCTGCTGTTCTGTAGCCGCGGATTTGCAGGTCGTCTATTTCTCTTACAGATGACTTGCAGGACCCTGTATGTTATGATATTAAATTAGTTTTAATCATTTAACCACCACAGCGTCTCGTCTCCATTGGCAACACGCATGGTTTGTGTGGATTGCAAGTGACGTCACAGGTAGCAAAAAGTGCAAGCGTCGATTGCAAGTGACTTTGTAATTTAGTTTCTTTTTTCTTGTCTTCACCACCTGGCTACTTGTGTAAAATGTTGAGAGATTCAATTTAAAAAATAATTAATAAATACAATAAAATAAAAAATAAAAAAGACTGCAAGTGACGTCACTTGCGGAAGTGCAGGTGCCTGAGAGTGCAAGTCTGAGAGTGCAAGTGCAAGTCTGCAGCCAGACCCTTCTCAGACCAAGATTAACTCAACTTTGATATTCAAATTGGACTGCAGAATGTTAAAACAAAATGAGTTACATGGTTCCCTAACAGTGAAATTATTTTAAATCGCACAATTACATTATGAATATTGATGAGGTATGATTCAGCACTCAAAGAGAATTAATGATCCTTGTCGTTAAAAATCATTTAGATCAAATTGTCATAACTGCAGTCTCAAAAGCAACCAACTGAATCCTGTCAACAATATACTTGTTTAACAAAACACCTCACAGCAGCAACACATTTTTCAGTTTTGTGCCTCACTGCTGTAACAAACAATGAGAAATGATTAATGTATTAATTCTGATCAAATAAATGAGCTGTTCATCTAACATAATAGAATTTAATTTTTCCAAAAAGCCTCCAAACATCCAATGCAAATGCAAGTTGAGTCATCAATATTTTTGGTCCATTTTTCCCAGAAGAGAGAGACTATACATTTTAAAAGAGTAAATATGCTAAAAGTTATTTATGAGTACACTAATATGTGGCAACTGACTAAAAGACACAAAACTATAAATTTTCCTTCAGAGGAATAAACAGGAATTAGAATTTAGAAATACAAGTTTAGAATACCACTTTGTTTTACCTTTGTGTTGAAGTTCTTGGAGATGTTTTGGAGAATGTCACTATCAATGCGAGTGAGGAGCTGATCTTCTGGAGCGTGCAATGCAACATAGCCATAACACAAAATGAGAGTGCTCTTCATTTTCTCCACTTCAACATCGTTTTTATCCTGAATGACAAGAAAAGTGACACACAACAAGATACATGTGTGAAATACAGTTTCTGAAGCACTTTATAAACCTAACTATTCTTTTACAATTTAACCTTTGTGCACGGTTACATTTTACAATTACTATTATTAGAAAACATAACGTGGTAAAACAATCATTTCAAACCAAATTTAAATGTTACCGTTTTTAACAATCTAATTTGAGGGAAAAAAAGATGTTTTAATTTGCATCATATGAGAAGTACAATGAAGCTCAGCCTACTTTGAGAAGACCAAATATCCCTGAGGCTTTCCTGAAGGCATCAGACTTCCCAAACTCCTCCAGTTTTTCCAGAGTGCCATCGAGATGACTGCTGGCACACAGCCCGATTCCCATGGCAACACCCTGCATACCAATTACTGCCTGTTACTTTCATTATTCTTAATTAGTGGCTATTAAATAACTGCAAAAACCTCAGATATCCAAACTGTGGAAGATCTGAATCAATTTTGTACCAATCTATGATTAGAAATTATGTGATCTGTTCTCTTGTGACACTAGACAGTAGAAGAATGACCTCAACTTGGGTACGTTTTTTTATTACCTGAAACGTGCTGCTACTTACTTATATAATAAAAATAAATTATTGTATTTCCTGACTTATTTTCCATAAAAATACTCTAGTCAATTTGCAACTAGATTTAAATAGTTTTCTAATATTTTATTTTTCTTCATATTTTTTGTGGCATTGTGTTAAAAGTGATGAATTAAGAGACATAATTCCCCAGAGAAGGTTTTAGTGTGCTGTCAGCATGCGGTGCTTCAGCAAGCTGTTTGACTGTCAACACAGTTAACTCTCTCTGAGAAGTTATGCCTCTTATTTCAGAAGTTAGAAGTGAACTAATAAGTGCTCAGTGGCATACCGTTCTTTCGATTGCATCATTGTGACGAGCGCTGATCAGGATCTCCTGCAGCTGTTTCCTGACCAGCTCTTTATTATAGCACTGCTGGAGAATCACACCGATACACCTATACAAAAAACTCTGAGGAAAAATAGAACGAAAGAAGAGTTTATCACAAGAACCCAGGAAATTAAGTAAAATTTACATTCAAATACTTATTTTGTTTGGGCAAACTGCATGGGAGATTTATTATGTAGGCAATAATTTTAAAAACACTGAGAAAAAATAGTCTTAAGTTGCTGTTTTATACATATTTATATTTATTCAAATCAACTTTTACACATTCAGTGCATCAATACAAGGGAAATGTTTGCTTATGTAGTTCTTTCACAAATGATTACTTACAGCTGTAATCACAATGATAAAAATCTAATAAAACACTACAAAATAATTAGAACTAATAAATATATATATATATATATTACACACACACACACACACACACGAGACATAAAATAGTTTCTATATTATAAGCCTGGTATATAATATGAAAAGTCACAGTTGGATTTCTAAACTGACCTTCTCCTCCAGAGCGTTGTTGTAGTTAGGAAGGTATCGTGTGGCTTCAACTGCAAGTTGACCAGTCCACTGGCTGTCATCAATGGCTGCCAGAGTTTTAGACAGGAGCTTGATCGCAATCAGAAAGCAATGTCTGATTAATCACCATCAGCTTTGACCATTAGGATGTTTGTATCTTGTCAATTCTTAACTTTCACCTATTCCTCTAGATATAGGTATAATTTATTACTATAGATTTCCTGATAACATTTTTAATAAATAAACGTAAGCCTTTCTTTTCAGTAGCCATATTCATACATATTACTACAGACCTGAAGTAAAGTTTCTTCCCACTTCTTTTTATCCAGAGAATCTTCTGTTGATTCTGGTTAGAAGACAGAGGACAAAATTCAGTCAGAGATGCATTCAAACCACACTCTGGAAAAAGTCAAAGATAATGGGACACCCAACATAACATTTTAAAGCTATGCCGTGTAACTATCTTGGAAGAGTTGTTGAATGTGAAATATGATTTTTCGTATTTAAAAATGATTTTGGCTGTGTCTTGGAAACATCTGGTTGTCTTGTGAGTCTCTAAGGACAGGTGGTTGTGGATTTGGAAGAAACATGAGAGGATTCACTGAAACTTCATCATAGCAGATGAGCTCTCCTTTGACTAAAAACTGACAGAGCGAGTCTCGAGAACCTGTAAAGTATCAGTTACTAGACTAAATAAGGTAACAAGTCCTCTTATGTCAGTAAATGTACCCACATCATTAAAATATCACAGCAGGTTACATTAGACACAGCTGATGTCTAAAATCAGTTTAGTGATGGCTTGACATTTGGAATCATAGTGAAACATTGAAATATGTGGTTGGATATTATGACCAATAGGTGGCGTAGTCTGGTAGCCTGATGAAGAAAAGCGCTGTACCTAATCTACTGCATCACTACTGTATATTTTAACAAACCTTCAAGATAATTGACCAGCTTTGGAATCTCGTTTTCCCACAGAGGCTCTGCTTTAGGGTGAATGTTAGGGCTGATAGCATTGAGAAGACTTAGAGAGGGAGCACCATGTCCTCTGCATCGAAACGGAAACGCGGCATTCACCTGAGGAAATGTAACATTAATTTCAGATGTTTAAGGTCTGCACTAAGCATAAGACTAAATGACATTCTGATTCAAAATAGTGTATGAGGTGAAACAGAGAGTCAAAAAATGTTTGCCTTCAAAAAAAAAAAAAAAAAAAAAAACAGAAGGAAAGAAAGAAAAGAAAAAGAATAAAATTGCAGCAATTTACACTAAAAAACCCAACTAAATGGATACTGTTAGCTTGAAATCTATATTGTGTTTAGGAATATTATGTATTTAGAAACAGCTTAGAGTTGGTAAGATTTTTTTTAATGTTTTCTTATGCTCACCAAGGCTACATTTATTTGATAAAAAAAACCAGTAAAAACAGCAATATTGTGAAATACTGTTATTATAATTTTAAAAAGCTTTTCTATTTGAATATATTTCAAAATGCAATATTTAACATTTTATCATATCACTTTTGACCGATTTAATGCATCCTTGCTTAATAAACGTATTGAAGGAATAGTTCACCCAAAAATTAACATTTTGTCATCATTTACTGACCTGCACGTTGTTCCAAACATGTATAAATTTCTTTCTTATGTTGAACACAAAAGAAGATATTCTGAAGAATATTGAAGAACCAAACAGTTGTTGGTCCCCACTGACTTCCACAGAAAGGAAAGAAGTATACTATAGAAGTCAATGGGGACCATCAGCTGTTTGATTATCAACATTCTTCAAAATATCTTTTTTTATGTTCAACATAAGAAAAAACTCATACAGGTTTGGAACGACATGAGGGTGAGTAAATGATTACAAAATTTTCATTTTGGGATGAATTATCCCTTTAATTTCTTCCTCAAACATCAAACTTTTGAACATTAGTGTATGAAAGTACCACTGGTATCTTGTAATAGGGAACGGTGAAATATTCACTTTAACAGTCATTATACAAAAATATATACTGATCAGAATCAAGAATCAAACATTCCAGAGAGGCACATAAAAATAAAAAATATATATATTTACTGTTTACTTTACTCATTGCCCAGCTGAAACTGAAAACAATCTCATTAAAAAAAAAAAAAAACACTGGGAATTTGACACTTACCAAGAGCCTTATCATGAGGATATATTGTGAGGGAAGACTAGAGCCTGCGGGAAGAAAGAAGAAACAGAGTAAGACAGAGAGAGGGGGAGGGCAGACAAGGGTAACCCATTAGTGAAACCCATGATCCAAAAGCATTACAATTAACTAATAAATAATCACTGAACCTGGGACTTATTTGTCCTACTAGAGTTCAATTTAATCACTGTCAGCGTAAGAAACAATTAGCCTCTGCCCCAAAAACTTTATTCAGTTGATAAATACCACTTTTCATTTGACTAATTAGAAACAGACTCAACAGGCAAAGCAAACGACTTGCAATGAAAACAAAACGTCTGCAAGTGCAATTTAGTTTCAGGCCAACAATGGAAAAAAAAGGTTTAATAACTGCTGCTGGATTTGCCACACTGCCAAAAAGACAGAAAGTGTGATTCCAGGGTGTCTTTAGGTCAGACAGTGGAAAAGCTCTTAGTCTGAGACTAGACTCATCAGTGACATCATGATGGTACGTGTGCGTGTCCACACCTTGTGTATTGAAGTCAATGATGAAGTTGGGTTCTTGTGCTGTTCGTTTCTTGTTGGCCAGCATAATTAAACTCTTGCACAAGGGGGTAGTGGCATTGGCGTATTGATTTGGGGTCAGGTAGCAAAGCAACATCGGCCACAGAACCTACACAAGAAATAACATAATTTCAGATGTACAGTAATTATGTGAAGTAAACAGAGGTAGTCTTGGTCAATTTAGGACAAAGTGTTAATACCTCCCATCAGTGCAACAATTATTACACTAAAATACTGCAATAAATGTTAATAAAACAATGTAACATAAAACCCTAATGTACACAACTGATAAGAAATAAAATGGAAAGAAGCACGGTTATTTCAATGAAAAACCATCAAATGTGAAGTGTCACACAAGGAATTCTGGGAATATCAATTTACCTTTTTTTCCCCACTGTAAATTATAAGATGACTCTCTTATTCACTTGCAAAAACTGTTAATTTAACAGTATTTTATGGTAAAATTACATGCAATTTTTATTAGTTTTATTACATTTTCACTGTGTATAGTATGGTAAGTTACTGTTAACTAATTAAATTTTTTGTAGCATTTTTACAGTCAAAATTATTTTTTTTACAGTGGAATTTTGAGATCTTACATTATTTATAAATATTTTATAGTCGAATATAAACTACTCTTAAAATGTAATGTAGGAACATTTATTTTATTTGAAGCTGCTTTGGAACAATTTGTATTGTGAAAAGCGCTATACAAATTAATTGAATTGAATAAATCCCACGAACCATAAATCCATATTCACAATAAATCTCCTAAAAGTCTAAACTCAGTGCTTTAAAACAACATGTTAACAAGAAAGACACAACAAAAGTCTAAAAATAGTCTGGCTATATGTACATCTCCTGACATTTTCCTGGTTATCATTCGAATGTGTTTTGGCGGAGGGAATGGAGACAGTCTCATCGGCACATAAACTGTCTTCGTCTGTCTGCTGAGGAGAGATCCCTGTCAACGGCCTGCTGTTGATGTTGGGAAGCTCACAGGAAAAAAAGATCGAATATTTCTCTAGACACTCTCTCTTACAAGCGGCAGTGCTGGGCCGGGGCTGCTGACTTTGGCTGTGAAAATGATGGACTGTGCTGAATGACTGCAAAGCCCATCTCTCAGTATGTAAGAGATTCATAGAGTTGTCTTTTAGGATAATAAGATGCAATGCAGATGTGCATGTGTCTGATTTAGTGGCAGCAGGACTGTCACCACCACAGACACTGATGTTCTCCCTAATACCCTTAAAAAATTAACCAAGGTTTTATTATAGTAAAAGTGTGGTAACCATGTTTTATTTGGTGGATACTACAAAAATCAAGGTTAAACTGAGATTAGTATAGCAAAAGCATGGTTTTAACTACAAGTTCACTTGACAAATGACATGCAATTATGGTCAATCATAATGCTGCACAACATTAACAGAATAAAACAGAACAAAGATGAGCACTGCACATTTTAAAAGATGACCCATGACTTCAAGCGCCAAGATGATGAAAGTGTAAGCTTATTTGTATACTCACATGAGTCAGGCGGCCCACTGTGGTAGTGAAAAGATGCAATGTGTTATCACACATGCTACGCAGAGCCTCATTGGTCACTTCCTCTGGGTCTGGAGGTCGCTGTCCTCGCTGTGTGAACAGTAACAATTTATTAGCTATAGAGTATCACATAACCTAGCATAACTAGGGCTTGGCTAAAGCCAATAACAGTACAAAGCTAACAAACTAAAGGGAATCACCCTAACTAATGTAAATATTTAAAAACTGAGGTTTGCACTGACATAGTGCACAACATGGACTATGAACTGAATTAAATAAGCTTGCTGAATTGGTATCAAACAAATCGACTATAGACAATCTTCCAATTCAATGCATGGGAAATCAAGCAAGGAGATTTGTAAAATATGATCAGCAAGCAGGAAGTTGATTTGCAGCTACAGTCATGTGACACTGCTGATCGGCAGTAAGATAAGAGAGTGAAATGTGTTAGTGAGTAATGGTTGTTTGTACATGGTAAGTGTCTGGTAGAGCGCAGTGCTGGATGATGAAACGGACGAGCAGGTCTCCTCCCTCTAGCTCTAGGTAACCATGATGAGCCATAGCACTGATCACCTGCACCACTCTCTTCTTCACCTGCACAGGTAAACACCATCATTAAGACCTTTCTGAGTGCAAAATGAGCAGTACGACAGTATGAGTTTTACATGAAAATTAAAAAAAAAAAACATATTTACAACATATAACTTTGGGTACTTATGTACCAAAGGTTGAAGGTCAAAAAACTATTAAACACATTGAAAACATAGAACACACTATATATTATATATATATATATATATATATATATATATATATATATATATATATATATATATATATATATATATATATATATATATATATATATATATATATATATATTATATTTATATTTTAATTTTATTTTTATTTTTATTTATTTATTTATTTATTTAATCGGTTTACCCTTGTCTGACTTTCACCATAAAATATTTTAAGCTGATAATTTAATCAATAAAGAGTGAAACCAAATATTTATTCCGTGAAAATTATGAATTTTTGGAACAAAAAGTACCACAGTTGTCATATTCAATTGTCTCAAGCAATTGTCCAGACAGTCCAACACCAAATGACAAAACAAGAAATTGGTGAACTTGATTACCCAGGTGTCAGTGAAGAACACTTGAGATTATACATATGTGATGTGTGAAGAAAACCAAGAAAAATCAAGTTAAAAAAAAAACATTTGTAAACAGAACATCTTAAAACGTCTCATCTCAAATTATGCAAGGTGTGAAAATATTTAATTGCAATAACTTACACCACATAATTCTATCAAACACAATACATGAGATGTGGTGACGATGCTGCAGAATAAATGTTAATGGTAATAGCTATGTTTCCATCTACCTATTTTTCCTTCAACAAAATTATTTAGTAATCACCTCTCATAATTGTCTCTTACAATTGGATTCCCAAATATCAGGTACCGGAAAAATATATTTATGTACCTTATTGCTGTGGTCAGCCAGAGGTTGCCTGATGCTGGCTAGAATTAGGAGCTTCTTAGTTTCCATAATGGAGGCTTGAACAGACAGAGCAGAGTTTTAAAAATACAGGTCTTTAAATGACAATGGCAGCCAAACATTCTGACCAGCAATCTGGATAAGAGCGTCTGGCTGAGGAAAAAAATCATTGATGTATTTGATTACATGTTTAAAACCCACTGGATGAGTTGATGAGGTGTCTGAGAACAGCCAGCGAGCCCATTCTGTTTCTTTCGTTACTGTTCTCCAACCTCTGGAGAACAAACACCATCAGACGGTCCGGGAATGTGTTAGCTGGGGCCAAAAACAGCAAAATATAGAAGTGAAAATGAATGCAATTTGTCAAGTTTACCCTTAGTTACCGATAAAAGCTTTGACAGTGTTCTGTGCCAATAAATGAACCACCAAAATCTGTGTATAAATGCATACATTAGTTAATGGTGTCTGGTTTTAATGCCTGGTAAATGATCCATTGTATAAATAGCCCATATAAAAGCTCTACTGATATATGAACAGCTACATTACCTAGACCAGCAGCTCTCAACAGGTTTTGTTTTAGGACCTAAGTTGAACATTAATTGGTTAAAAAAAACCTGGGTAATTTTTTAAATGAATAAAATAAAACTAAACTAAACTAAATGCAATTAAATTAAATTTAAGTCATTGTTCTGATTGATATATTTTTTATGTATCAGTACAAGCCTAGACTAGAACTAACAGCAAATCACTCAACAACTCCTGGACTCCTTGCATCTGCTTGACAAAACACAAAAGCAAGAGGAGAGCGATCCAGCTGGTGTGTGTCACCTCAAATCAGCACTGAGCACACAACTGTACGATATCATTTCACTGATTGGAGGAGCCTGCTGGTCTGACACTTTAACTTAATCTCAGCTCAGACTCCATCAGCACATGACAAGGATATTGCTACAGCAGTCAGCTGACTGAGAATACAACCTCTGCTTGAGTTCATGTCTACATTTGCATGCACCTTAAAATAATAAATAAAAAAGGTTTAACCCAGACCTACCAAGGATAGTAAAGCACCGCAAGACCTCGTTGTGATTTTTCACAGTTGGAGGGTTGCTGAAGTCCATAGGTGAGCATATCTAGAAGGAAAAACAAATATAAATCTACTGACAATGATGACCTGAAAACTCTATATACTCAAAATAAGTTATTTTAAGTTTATTATAAAAAAAAAAAAAATTCACAGGTTTTATATGCGCTTTATTTGTTTTAGGAACTGACAGTTGTTCAGAAATACAACAAATTAGCATCTAATAACTGAGAAAACTGGCTTTTTGAATGGATAAAGCAGTGATAAGGTATGAATTCAATTAAATAATCTAAATGAAAATTATCTAAATGAATTAAACTGTCCCTAATTAAATCAAAACAAATTCCAAACCAAATAAGCAAAATTTTGTGAACAATTCCTACTATGTTAAACCGTTAAACAGCCCTGGGCTCTTCTCTGTTAAATACTATTAGGCAACTTAAAACCTGTTTCACCAAAAAGAAAACATGTTTACCAAGTTATGCATGAGATTTAGAAGTCTGTAAAAGCCTTTGTCATCATGACTTATGAAAACGGAAAAAGTGGTGCACATAAAGTGCAAATGGAAGAAACACTGACCTGCTGGTGCAGAGCAACTAACAGACCATCAATCTGTGTCTCCAGAACTCTGCTGCCCATATTCACAGAGGCCTCCAAGACCTGACACAAACTCTGAACAAACAAACAGAATTAGACTACATTAGGCAGTACAGAGTCCTGGATTTTCTCATAGATTGGTCAAAAAATCTGATCTGATAATGAAAGTCACAGCAGACTGCTTAAATAATACAAAAACAATTATACATGTCCATGTCTTTATTTAACACAATGTGGAAACAGTCCAGAGTGGAAAAAAATTGGATTGAATAAGTGGTTGACCCATAAACTTCCACCAAACATTTCCTGTAAGTGTAAAATGGTGAGGAGGGCTTTACCTTGCTGATGATGTAGTGCTCTGAATTCTTCTTATAGAGGCCCAGTATAGCGGGAAGGAGTTTGGGAAGCTGTTCTTCCAGTTTATCATGTGCCATCAGGTGACTCATTGACCCAAGAGCCTCTGCAACAGTCAGACGCAGCTGCAGAATGACACACACAAGAACAATTACAAAACATACATGAATCCACTCTCACACTATAGAGCAAATGAACACAAACACTGAAATAAATAATAACAGAAATAGAAAAAAAAACAGACTGAGAAAAAATTCAAAAATGATTTCTGTATCTTGAATGATTAGTGACTAAGAAGTATTTTAAATAGAACATATGATATTTAATCTTTTCCAGCTACAGTAATGTAATGTGTAAAGGTGAAATTACTACACAATCCAATCTTCAGCATTTACAAAGAAATTCACCTCAAGTAGATTTAGTTCACAAGCTCACGTTTTTTTTTTTTTTCCCTGCTTCAATTCCAAAGAAAACTGAATTGAACCCAGTTGGCGCATGTTCATGTCCCTTTTTAGTCTCAAAGTGAGTTAGCTATAATTGGATGTGTGCTCCGTCTCATTGAGTGTACCTTGGACTCTCTGCTCTGGATCCAGCTGCTGAACAGGATCTCGTAGGCAGAGTAAATCTCACTAGAGAAGGTGTCTTTACGCACAGTGGGGTCCGGAGCCTTGTCCAGGTTGGCCAGGTATTCTAGAATACTCTCGCTGAAGCGGCAGAGAGCTGAGAGAAAACGTTAAGAGAGGAGAAGCCACGTCACTACACACATTTACAGCAATCAAAGCATTTCTTACAAGTAAAAGACAATATACAGTCTTCTTTGAAAAAAATTATTATTCAGCAACAATTTATTACATTGATAAAAAGTGACATTAAAAAAAAATGTTTTTAACATTAAGGCTAAAAATAAATGTTTCTTGAGCACTAAATCAGCATGTTAGAATGATTTACGAAGGATCATGTGACACTGAAGACTGGAGAAATGGCTGCTGAAAATTCAGCTTTGCCTTCACAGGAAAATTTTTTATTTTAAAATACATTAAAATAGATTATTTGATCAAATATATGGAGGCCTAAGAGAGCATAGGTGACTTTTTATTGTCTTAAAAATCATTAATTTAGCTAACGCAGAAAATTTGCCACTTTACACAGATCTGTAACTGAACTTACCGGATGAGAAGACCCATTTCATGTTGTCTTGTTTGGTTATGCACAGCATGGGTAACATGGTCCCCATTATAGCATTAAGAAAAGGCACCATACCGTATACTGTGGGCAGAGGTCAAACATATCAAAACAGGTCAAAAACGTAAACAAAAGAGAACACAGGGCTTAATTAAACAAAGCTCTTTTGTTTTATCATTAATGTCATTTCCCTCAAGTTCAGTGAAATGAGGAACAGAAACAATAATGATCAACTGTCAAAAGCACAAAGCATGATGTAACATAAAAAGCTGCATCAGGTCATACTGTAACTTCCACTTGATTTCTCTAGTAAAGAATAAGGTTAATAAGTTAAAACGTATTTAAAATGTAATAAATGAACATTAAATAAAATTAGAGTCCAATTTTATTGAATATATAGAAAAACATAACTACAGAAACCTCTAAATTAATTTCAGGAGTTCTGATTAAAAGATACTTACCATTTGAGTCAGAGAGATTGGCTAGTGTTTGGACCACAAAAAAGTGAGGCAAAACTCCCGGCTGGAACTTGCCGAGTATCTCCTCCATGATGTCATTAATATATTTATTTCCCACAGCAACCAGAATATTACTAGCTGCTTGCTGCCATTCCGGGACAACCTCCTATACAGAAGTGGACAATTTGTTTTACCGTACATGTATAAATATAAAAATCATCATCGTATAATTTGTGTTGTATACTAAATACACAAACAATAAATAACTAACTAATAAAAGTAATGTTTTGTGTTACCAAACTTTATGAGTAAACTATTTTCCAAAATGTAATTTAAAAGCAAAAGACTCAAAACAGAACCTGCTCTTTAAAATTTTAATAGAACTGTTTAAACATTTGGGGTCAGTAAGATTTTTAAAATGTTTTTTAAAGAAGTCTCATACACTCACCAAGTCTGCTTTAGTTTCATCAAAATTACAGTGAAAACAGTAATATTGTGAAATATTATTATAATTTTAAATAACTTTATATATATCTATATATTTAAAATGTCATGTATTCCTGGGATGGCAAAGCTGAATTTTCAGCAGCCAGTACTCCTATCTTAAGTGTCACATGATCCTTCAGAAATCATTCTAAGTAGGGCTGCACAATATATCACATGCTATATTTAATGCGCATCTTGTCAGTAAAGCCGGTTCTGAAGATGCACATTAAATATTGCATGCGATATATCGTGCAGCCCTAATTCTAATATGAAGTATTAATATTACTGACCCCAAACTTTAGAACAGTAGTGTAAGTCAGCTGTCGCACCTTTGATTTTGTCATCTCATCTGATGCTAGCTGTATGACAGTCTTGATCTTGAGGTAACTGATGTCATCAATCCTGCTCTTCACTACCAATTCAATGGTTTGCAAGATCACCACTCTGTGCCCGACCACCAGCTACACAGGACAAAGATAACTTGCAAGTAAACTCATGCAGAGGTACTACAGAAATATACTATTAAAAACATGCTAATCACAATACATCCTATATTCAAATCTTACAAAGTAGGTCAACTATTAAAATCAGAGGCACGAAACAGAAACACAGTCATGTCTGTGAGCAGTAGGCATTACAAATCAATAAAAGGAAGAGCTCTGGTTACGGATAAGAGGTTTATTACAGATGAGATTAATGTGCGTGTTTCCTTTTTAAAGAAACATGCACTGTTCTTTTCAGTGAAATGTTTTCAAAAGGCGATTTTGACCTCAAAAGTTTCTCTGGGAAGGAAATTCTCCATACAAACAAAGGAATTACATGTTTGCATAACATGAAAATAGAGCATAAAACTACTTAATGTGACTTGCTGAATTACAATACAAACATCTGACACAGACGTTTCAGAAACAACACGTGCTTGGGGACATGAGATGAAACACCTGTTAGTAGGCCAACAAACTCAAGAACATACTGTTAAGTGCACTTGAATGTCATAATAGCCCAGCCATCATTACAAACATCTGCTCGTGAAATATACTCTGTTATAATAGACTAGCATAGAAAAGGTACTTGATGTAAAGACATTGTTAGTCTATTTGTTTAACATTGTATAAAAAGGTTGACATCAATTACACTAAGTTCAAAAGCTTTTTTAATGTATTTATTTGATTAAATACAGTAAAAACAATAATATTAATTACAAAAATTTTACCATTTAAAACTCTTTTATTTTAATATATTTTAAAATGTAATTTATTCCTGTGATGGCAAAGCAAATAGCAATCAAGATATATTTCTTATTATTATCAATGTTGAAAACAATTGTGCTGACTATATTTATGGGAACAGAAATCTTTTGTAACATCTTTATCATCACTTTTGATCAATTTAATGCATCCTTGCTGAGTAAACATTTTTTTTTTCAAATAAAAATTTTCCTCAGACCAAACTTTTGAACTTTTTGAATATTTGATGCTTTTCATATCATAAAGGCCGTATAAAACCCATGACATTCAGCAATAATCTACATGATAGCCATTAGAGGAAAGCACATACAAAACCTTGAAAAACTTTCTCAAAACAGGTTGATGTTTTAAGGAAACTCTTTGGCTGACCTTGGGATGTTTGAGCAGGTAGTCCTGGCACATGGACAGGACTTTATCAGGCTGCTGGTTCCCCAGTGTCAAGATGGACTTCCTGACCTGTTCCTGCACCACTGGGTCCCTGTCATTGGCAGCATCCAAAAGAGCCAGGGTCACCTCTGATTGAATAAAACAAACACATGAATTTGTGCACAGAGCGTGATGGAAATAGGCATGAATTGCTGATATGTGTGTACTGGCACATGTTTTCCATTTTAATACATATTTAAAATGTTATTTATTCCTGTGATGGCAAAACTGAATTTTCAGCAGTCATTACTTCAGTCTTCAGTGTCACATGATCCTTCACAAATCATTCTCTTTTGCTCAAGACAAATTTCTTATTATCCATTTTGAAAACAGTTGTGCTGCCTGATATTTTTGTTGAAAGTGTCATACATTTTTTCTGGATTCTCTGAATTCTTGAATAGAAAGTTAATAACAAAATAACAGCATTTATGTCAAACAGAGATCTTTTGTAATATTTTAAATCTCTTTACTAAACAAAAATCACTTTTCAACTTACTGCATCATTGCTGAATAAATGTATTAATATCTCTAAAAAAATAAATAAATAAAAAAACTACTGACCCCAAATTTTTGGACAGCAATGTATACAAGTACAACTTTCACATTGCTTTGCCACTGTGTCTGTTTCTCAAAGGACAAATTGACCTGAAATCATACTATATCAGACTATGTGGTAAATCCAGACAGAAGACTCCTACACAAACATATTCTTTCAACACCAAAAACTGCTGTTTCTTGCCTACTCAAAAATAACTCTTTAGTGAGTGGGTGGTCAATTAATCATTGGGATTAGTGTAATTAACTCTGTCTGAGATGTGCGCTAGTTGGTCACAAGCTCTGCGTTGAGGACATGATTGATGCATATGACTCACTCCTGCTCCTAAACGCACAATACAGACAGTACAACACACGGAGGAAGATCTGCAATGCAGAATATCTTAAAACAGACTTTGCAACATCTGGACATTTTAACCACACTTAATCTTCACATACAGTCCATCTGATTAGATTATTCTAATCTACCTACAGCGCACTGAGTAAACGAGTTGCCTAAACATACTCACTGGGCAATTAGCTTCAGATCCAACCTAAAAAACAGTGTTGAAAGACACTAATGGGATAAGAGAAACCCATGACTCTGTTCAGTGTAACTAGGTTCATGTGGGAGTCCATTTTTAATGAAAAACAGGTGCTTTTGTTTTGTACCTAAATACGCCCTTTTGGTATCAACAAGTACCATGTACAGGTATAGATCTAGGTGAATATGGATGAATAATCATTAAATACACTAATATTCAAAAGTTTGGAGTTAGTAAGATTTTTAGCAATATTTAGCAGGGATGCACTAAATTGACAAAAGTAAATTGACAGTAAAAACATTTATTTTGCAAAAGATTTCTATTTTTAAATAAATGTTCTTTTGAAGTTTCTATCCACCAAAGAACCTTGAAGAAAATGTGTGTCAGAATAATAAGAAATCAGCATATTATAGTGATTTCTGAAGGCTCATGTGACATTTGACTGGAGTAATTGCTGCTGAAAATTCAGCTTTGCCATCACAGGAATAAATTACATTCTAAAAAACATTAACATAGAAAACAGTTCATTTAAATTCTAATAATATTTCTTATTTACGGTTTTTACTGTACTTTTTATTAAATAAATGCAGAGGATAAGAGACTTTTTTCAAAAATATTAACAACCCCAAACCTTTGAACAGTAGTTGATTATCAATAAGTCTGCTGGTAATATAAAATGAAGCAACATACATTGTGATGAATGTAATACACTTTGACAATTACATTTCTTATAACTATGGATTTTTAAATTGGTGGATGTAAATTAAGGTGACTAAATTTTTGTTCTCTCTTGTATTCATAATATTTGTATTTTTTTTCTACTATTGTAACTCTTAATTACAGTACATCATCATTTTGAATCACTTGTCAACATTTACCGTTTGCCTAAAATTATCCTCTAACTGAAAAAAAAAACAAAAAAAAAAACATTTTTAAACACTTTCAAAAATGTGAACAAATACACAAATGTTGAGCTGTACAGTGAACATTGCCAAAAGGCTGAAAAATACAGATATATTTTCTATTACATCGCCTTGCCTTAACCTCTATGTATTGCTGGCCTGTTTTGCCAAATGCACTACAAGTAATGAGTGTTGCTTTATACGTTGAGAACACTGGAGATGAAAAACCTAGGCAATGTTTAACACAAAAAAAGCATTCAGGACATTGTAACTCCGCTCTATACATACAGTGTCACAAGATCATGTTTGCAGGTGCTTTTGTGAAGGTGTGCGGACTAACATTAGATTCCCTGACATGAAGTAGAGGGCAAAGTGGATAAGAGTGTTACTCACGCTCTACGTCGGTCTCCTCTATAACGCCCATAATGAGGCTAGCAGCAGAGATTTAGGAATGCATCTGGTGGTCCAGTATCTCTCAAAAGAGCCCACTCTAAAGATATAAACCAACAACATCAGAGATGAACAAATAATCAGTTTGACCAATATTATTAAAAAAATCAGGCCTACCAATAAATGGCAAATTTTTGCTTAAAAATGTTGTTTTTGGACATCAATAATTTATTCAACAACATTATGGTTTGATATTAGTATATTTATGGTTATAACCAACATTACTGTAGTATAGATATTCATAATGCAGATTTAATTCTTGCATTCTAAAGATTATTTAATTATCACTGACAAAAATATAAAACAATAATGTGTTGTGCATATCAGTACCAGTCAAAGAAATTCTCTCTAAACTACACAAAGTATCTAAACCTAGCCAGCGGCCTAGATAGAAAACATTGTGGACAAGTGCACATATGATTCCTGAAAAATGCTGTCTAGGTAGGGAGCTCGATAGGGTTTGAAACACAGCGCTCCATGTGATTAGGCAATACGGCACAGAAAAAGCACAATCATGTAACAAGCGCAGAAAACGGGACATATCGAGATATTGACACATAATAATTATTGTTCAACTAACATTGTAGGTCATTTCCACGGTCGCTAGTAGTTCAGTTTTAATGTCCACTTCCTCAAAGCGACTTATTAGACTACTATGACAGCGTTTGCATTACACTTTGCTGTTATACGGTCAAGGCGACTGCAATACGAATACAAACGTTTAATATGATTTTACAACAACGTCAAATGTCTAAAGATGCACACTATGTCAGTATTACCTCTCCCCTCGTCTGTCTGTCTGTCTGTCTGTCTGAGTTTTGGCTCGCTCGCCCTCAGGTTATTCACTCGACTTCCCTTTTCTCAGATGCATCGAGCAGGTACTAGTCAGCGAAGGGCCTGATGTAAATCCAGTAAGTGGTTTTGATCCTGAATGTAACCGTATAATTGATTACTCGGCTGAGGTTGATGGTCTCATAGACGCTACATTGTACCATAGGTAAACACGCCTAATCACGTGCTTCTGCTCAGGAGGAACGCATCAGAGTGGGCGTGGTCTGTCACGCAGTCCTCCAAACACCAACGAAGAAGACACACTGCATGCAAATCAACCTACTTAATTATTCAAATATGGCGTGTGTGATGAAAATATACAATTTGGGAAGGCTACATGTCCATTTATCTACCACGTTGTATCTACAATGCTTAAAAAAAAACATAATTTAATGTTTATTAATCTATATTTTCTTTAGTTCTACTAAAACAAGACCAGTTGATTTCTATTAGAGGGCTGGGGCCCACTGTGGGGCCTCAGGAAACATTCAGTGTTAATAAATTATTATTATTATAATAAAACTATAATCCAAATTCAAATTTCTTTCCAGTCCCTCGATTATTTATATAATATTGTTCTTATTAAAGAACATGCAGTTCTTGAAATTTCTGTAAAATAAAAAAATATTGTAGTTAATTTAATATTTCAACAATACCATATTGTGTTGGACAAAGGGGGAGGTCAAAAAAGCTGGGAACCACTATAGACACATGACTGCCTGATTTGCATTTTCACAGAATATATTACTAAAATTGAGCAGCATGAATAAAACAGTATCATCCTCTATATTCTTACTGCATTAATAGATCTGCCATTTCCTGAAAAATCTTGAATATTGCAAGAGAAACTGCCCCAAGGTTTTTAGGTTAACAGGTGTTATTCTCAGTTCACACAACACGCACTAGAGGGAGCTGGTGAGCTCTTTTGAAATGAAATGTGTCTGCAGTCTGTCTCATGCTTTGTCAGACAGTAGGCTTTATCTCTAGGCCTTATAATTTTTTCCATATGGGTTTAAAAAACATATTTGTGTAATTGGACTTTTGACTCAAAACCTATGTCTCTAGTTACTGAAGTATAACTCTTGCTATAATAAGCTGCCTGTGTGACAACTATTCCTGGTCCCCCATGTATATCTTTATGTAGGCTGTTCAAACATTTGGGGTAAGATTTTTTTATGTTTTTTAATGGAGTCTCTTATGCTCATCAAGGCTATATTTATTTGATCAAAAATACAGAACAAACACTAATATTGTTGAATATATTATTGCAATAATATACTTTAAAATATCATTTATTCCTGTGATGCAGAGCTGAATTTTCAGCATCATTACTCCAGTCTTCAGTGTCACATGATCCTTCAGAAATCATTCTAACATGCTGATTCATTATCAGTGTTGAAAGTGTTGTGCTGCTTTTTTTTGAAACTGTGATTCTTTTTTCTTTGATGAATAAAAAGTAAAAAAAAAACAGCATTTAATATTTTTTCAAACATATTAAAATAGAAAACTGTTATTTTAAATTGCAATAATATTTCACAAAATTACATTTTTTCCTGTATTTTGATCAAATAAATGCATCCTTGATGAGCATAAGAAACTTCTTTAAAAAAAAAAAACATAAAAATCTTACTGATCCCAAACTTTTGAACAGCACTGTATATATACATACGTACACTCACACACACAAACACACACACACACACACACACACACACACACACACACACACACACACACACACACAAGATCTGAATGTTAAAGTTGCGATAAAATGGAAGTAGCCACATATAATTTCTTCTGTTATATGAGGTACATCCAAGTGTAATGGATTACAGAAAAGAAAAGATATAATGCTGGGACTCATGCGGGGATGCATCGGTTGTTGATTGGACTTTGGATTTCAGCTGAATAATTAATAGGAGAAGTCCTGCACACATCACAGAGAGAAGTCTGTTGTTTTGATTAAACATTATGAGGTCAACTGTATTTTTTTTTTTGTTGTTGTTTTTTCAAATGAAACATGCACAATTGACTTGTTCACAACCAAATCTATAGCATGCATTTAGAAAATAAGTAGGGTGAATTTTCATTAAATTACTTTAAAGAGTACTATTATAGTTTTGGATTTTATTTTTTATTTTTATCTAAAATATATTAAGTTTAAAGATCTAGTAATTGTGTGTTGTCTACGGATTTTCTATTTTATTAATTTTTATTTCCATTTTAGTTTTAATTAAATAAAAATAAGAAATTTTGCCTTAATACAATAAGTTCACTTTTTTTCTTTATTCCAGTTAACGTTTATTTAAAATAACATTTTATGATTTTAGTTTTAGTTAACTATAAAAACCCTGCAGTGAGCCACAACGAACTTTGTACATCAGTGATCATTTGTGTCCTACTTGACTGTTACTTGTGAGTTTGCAAACATTTACAATCACATTGTATATATTGTGAAACTGCAATGCATTCTGCATCTGGCCAACATAAAAGAAATTGTCATCATGCATGCACATTTTATATTAGAAGTTTCTAACATCTGTTCGATATGATAAAATAAATGTGGCCTTAAGAATGACTTATTGTTCTTTACAAATCTGTTCCTTACAAATATTCAGCTGTGAGAAATTTATCAAATTGCAATCATCCAAACTCTACTTGTACTTTAATAATCTTTACAGTTTTTACTAGCATTTTTTAAAGTGCTAATATTCAAACACCATTTCAACAGAGCTTTGAATTCAAATGTCTTGAAATGATGTATTGCAGAAGTTGATTTGTGTGGCCTGCTGTTCAGACACTGCTGTAATTACACAGCTTTTATTTGCACAGCATGCACCATATTTTTCGCTCCTTATTTTCTTGGCCTTGTCAGAGAGTTTAATGAAAGTTTTACTGCAATTGATGAGACACAACAGGGATTTTGAGTCTTATTAAACCAAATCCAAAGTCCACTAGACTGTGTGGCCTTTTTAATTAGGAATGCAAAACTACTGAGACATTTTCTCCTCTGTTAATGCATAGAGAGGATTGGCAGCCATTAAAGTCAATCTGTTTCACCCCAGTAAGGACTCTAGGTCTGAGAGAGAATTACGGAGTAAGTCTCATAAACAGAACTCGGGATGGATCGCGCACAAAAACCTGCTGCTTTTACTGAGAGGCACCTAATGTGTGACAGACACATGTGTGCACTACGCAGCCAAATAAGCAGATGAAATATTTTCAATCATGAAAAAATTTGACATTTTAGAAGCGCTTTGAATATGTTTCGTAATATACGTTTGTTTAAACAGCCAGTTATGATGGAAAGGGTTCTGTTTTTCGGCTTTCATGTGGAAACGATAGGCTTTGCTGCCATCCAAATATGCAAAACCACCTTTAATATAGATCAATAATTCATATAACATTTACACACTCAATAAGTCTGGTGCATGTCTAGCAATCAGATTCACATATGGGTCTGACTTTATATCAGCGCAAGAATTTCTAAGTTTGAAGTGTACATAAATAAATCAGGGTAACAAAAGTCCCTCACACTGCATGAAGAAGTGTCTGTAATGCACTCAGTCCCTTTAATGGCATGACCAATTTTAGAGCCCCCTGCAGCTCTGTCATTATTCCCAGAATTAATATTTTCATATCCAGTGAAACGAAAGGTGAATCGCAGGAATATAAAGGTTAGGCACACGCCAAAGCTCTAAATCTACCCTAGAAATCAGGACCACATGTAGGGGAAAGAAATCCAAACGGCAGCACTACGTCAGGGGCAGTTTTGCTGTTAGTGCAGGGTGGTATGGATCAGTACAGACAGAACTGTAATCTGATCTGAGACCAGATCTCTGACGTGGTGTTTGAGAACATCAAGCATTGTCCACTCCAAATTTTACATGAAAATGTATTTATGTTGATCTAGGCCCTATTTTTATGTATTATTTGAATAGTTAGATAGATAGATAGATAGATAGATAGATAGATAGATAGATAGATAGATAGATAGATAGATATTTGGGCAAAATAAAAAATTGACACATCTTCATTCTGTTCTTGTGCACATGTAAACGTCTTTTATGTGAAATATCTTATTCAAGTCAGTATTAAATAAAAAATAGCATGCATTTTGTATGATCCCTTTTATTTTGGTAAAATAATTAACATTTTGCAGATTCAGCAAGGTGTATGTATATTTTTGACTTCAACTGTACGCACAAGTAAAGTCATTACACAATTATTCTGAATCGCTTTTAACTGGCGCATTGAATCAAACAGTCCAAAAGAAACTACTCATTTTAATTTAGAGACCTTCTCAACATCAAAATTATGCATTGTCTAATAATCATTCACTGAATACTTAGAAACAATTGAGAAGATAACTAGTAACATCATTACGCGATTATGTAATATAATTGCTGAATCGCTTTTTTGTTCATTGAATCAACCCAACCAAACGAACACTTTGCAGACTTAAAAAAACGCAAGTGTGGGCATGTGCAATAAAAACTGTCCGTAATTAAAACAAGAGCTACCGTCTCGTTTTTTAATTGGATTGATCTGGGATTTTGACTTTCTGCTTTACATGTATAGGCTATAGGTCTACATAATTTCCATATGAAACATACAATATACCTAAACATATTCGCCCAATGAAAAAGTGCAGGAGTATTTTAGCTTTATTAAAAGTGACACTTCGCCCTGGGGACACCAACAGCAGGTCTTGGTCGTTTCAGCTGATGAATTTGTTGACAGTTGGTTTAAAAACAATATTTTAATGCTTTTTTATACTAGACAGATTTGACACAGTTATTGTCGTTATGAAGAATATGTAAGCCCAGAGGTCTGAAATCTAGAGTCCAATTTAACTGGTTTTAAGTCACATATCTACAGCTGGAGATTACCTGTGATGATGTCATATGGTTGTTATCACGCTAACTGAGGGAGGCTGGAAGAGGAGGAAATGATCTTATTCATGGTATTAAACTGTCTGCAAGGTCTGGAGCCAGGGTTCTCCTTGGTCCTTTCTTGTGTGCGGCATGAATCCAGTGCTGCTGGCTGGTAAAGCGATCCGTATGATGAGCACCCCGTGGCTGAAGCCGGTGTGAAAACCGATACAGCATCTACCTGTCAAGAGTCTGGCAACAAATGCATCTTGGATCAAATGAGACATCATGCAAATCAGACACAAATATGAGATACAGTATGTGTGTGTGTTTGTCTGTTAGGCATCTGAACCGCACTTTCAACCCACCAGCCCAACTTGCAATTTTTTTCTTGAGGTTTATGTTCTTGCCTTTCTCAACTTTTAAAATATGGCTCTAGCGTTCTTGACATTAATACAATCCACAAACACAGGAGAGAGATCTAAAAGATCATGGCTGGCTCAAACTCTCGGCTCCAAAGGCCAGATTTATCACACCATACCTGCCCCAAACAACATGCTCTCCAAGATACAACAGTGTTGTCACTGTCATTGATTTAAAATATGTGAATGTAGCTGCGTGTAAAATATCCCAGTGAGAAATTTTGCAGGTGGAATTTGGCTCCAGAGGAAACAATGAAGTCATGATAATGAGGTCACATTAGTGACCTGTGGGATGAGTGTCTGAATTTTTTCAGACCCCCCCAGATTTTTTTAATATTTCAATATTAAAAAAAGTACACTTATTTAAACACTATTAATTTATTTAAAGAATAATCACTTTTAATCAAAAGTAACAGTAAAGACCTTTATTATGTTACAAAAGATTTCTATTTCAAATAAATGTTTTTCTTTTGAACATTCTATTCACCAAAGAATTCAGAAAAATATATCATGGTTTCCACAAATCATATATTAAGCAGAATAACTGTTTTCAGACTTTTATAACAATAAGAAATCAGTCTATTAGAATGATTTCTGAAGGATAATGTAACACTGAAGACTGGAGTAATGGCTGCTGAAAATTCAGCTTTGCCATAATAGGACTAAAATACTTTTTAAAATAAATTAAAATAGAAAACATTTCAAATTATAACAGTATTTAACAGAATTACTGTTTTTACTGTATTAATGATCCAATAAATCCAGCCTTGGCGATAGTTCTTTCAAAAACTTTTTTTTTTTTTTTTTTAAAAATCAGACTGATCCCAAACTTTTGAAAGTAAAGATTGTTCTAGTATTGATGAAATTGTGACCTTTTTTAGTTTAATTCTATGGGATTTTTGCGTATTGGAGTTTTTCTGTTTGCCTTGCAAAAAAATCATAAGGCTAATTACTTAGAAAAGTAAAAACATATCTTTCAGCAATAGTTTAAGGCCCATAACAGAAACTAGTTACATGCCTACGATTTGTCCATATGATGAGCAACAACAGTAATGATGCTTTTCTTCACAAGTACAAATAATTAAGGGAAAAAATCATTAAAAATGCCAGCAACGGATGGTCCTAGCTTATCAGAATTAATGGACACAGTGTAGTGTTAGGATCTTTGCCACTCTCCACATACACAGCTTTTTATTACACAATATTTTACAGGCCTTGTGGCTTTTTCTTATTAAGCACGCTGAAATAGCTTTGTGTTTTAACAGCTGTGAACTACAATTTTACTTCTCCTGAGGACACTCAACACTTGCAAAAATATGAGTTCACCCCTCTCCTGTCTTTCGTCCTGGACACTGACACCAGCTTATAAATCGGTAAATCTCTATGATTAAAGTTTTATTCTGTGCTTTGAGTGATTGGCCACCTCAGGCTGGTCTTCACATACCAGCGCTGAGCTCATATGTGTGTGTGTGCACTTTGGGCCATTCTCAGCAATGAGTCAGATGATACATGATCATGTTTGAATAGTGAATCCTTTAATTGCAAGCTTAATCTCTAAGAAAGGCTAAGAGCAACTTGTACCTGCTGACCCATTACAAATAACTGACACGAGTACACTGGGATAAGGTGGCATACTCACAAAATCTTTTATAGTTTATAGGTTTGAACATGACTTGTATTAATCACGAATCTGAGGTGGGCGCTTTTGGAGTTCAGTTGTGTTTACTTGGAGGATGTGAATTGAAAAGGCACCGTTGTAAGAAAATTAACTAATGAATAAAACCTTTAAACTAGAACTCTATATACTCCGATCATATCCAAGGGACATAAACAAGCGTGATGGTCCATTTGAGTTAAAATTTCAATATTTGTTCCAATAATACCTTACTTAAAAATTAACATTTAACATAAATATTGTATTTCACCCTAAATTAAAAGCAGGGGTTTGTTTAGAAAGAATTGGCAGCATCAGTTTATAATTTTCTTAAGCAAGAGGATTAAAGTATCAGAAATGAATCATGTTGTTCCAGCTTCTTTGAACCCAGTGTTAATTCCATCCCATCTGAAATGAAAAAATAACCATTGGCCAACTGAATGGTGTTAGTCTACCTGTACTTTTTATATGAAGTGCTGTCAGAAGTCAACAACAGCAATCCAAGTCTGCCAAAATGGTCAATTTCATCATTCTGCCCATTACTTTCATTGCCCATTTTATCTTTGCCTTTCAGTGTTTAAAGGTCCTTTGAAAATGCAAAGAAAGTCTGATCCAGTGAATAGTAACTCTATCAAAGTTGCTATTCATTTATTTTCAGTTAATGGAAAATTTGGGATTCAAAATGTACACATTGATGTACACATTTCAATTAACATTTTGAAGTAATTGAAATGTGTACATCAAACTGTTCATGTATTACATAAACTGGAACATAATATGAACAATGTTTAACAGTCTTCTTGGAGGTCCTCAAAATACAGTGAAAAGCAGCAACTGTGAAAAGTTTTTCATCTTTCGTTGTGCAGCTAGAAAGGTTTCAGTGTCACGGTACACATACTGATGCTCTACAAGCCCCATAGTTTTTTTTTTTTTTTTTTTTTTTACGAGACTTAAAGTCAGAAAGCATGAAAGGAATTTTAGCACACTATACCCTGAAATAAATATGCCCCTGCATATCAATATTTCTCTTTAACACCATGCACAGTATATACTTAGTATTCAGTGAATTAAATCACTGTGGCTGAGATTGGACAGTCAGAGAAATCTGAGAAAGAGAGAAACATTTTGTCCTTTGTATAAATTTTGGCACTACTAGATGCTTTATTACAAAGCAGATGGATGAATTTATGCTTTATGCGTGCTTGGCTAACGTTTAGGATAGAAAACCTGAACCGTTAAAGATCCACTAAGGACATGCTCAGACTGCATATAAGACTTGGGAGTAAATCTTTCTAGCCAATGAGCTTATCTTAAGATATCCTTCTTTCTGTGAAGTCATTTAACATTTCAAGCCATTTTCAGTTGTAACTACAATTTATCTATATGTATGACTGTCAGCCTGTTAAAAATATTAAGCATTTAATTCATCAATACATTTTGCAATCAAAAAATGAGAAATTTTTACACTGATGGTGGAAGAAATGCTGGAGTTACCAAGATGTTCATCTCAAGTAGGCAGTACTATTGGGATGCAACACACTAGTCACTGAATCTTTCTGTTCCTTATTTGCATAATGTTGCATAATGCTTCTACTTACAATGGTCCCTGCCTCAGGTGTCTCATTGAAAATTAATGACATCCAGTTGTTTAGATGCAACAAAACACAGGAAATAGGAACACACTTGCATTTGTGGGCCACACTGCTGTAATAATTTTGAAAAAATAAAAAAATAAATATTTAAATAAATAAATATTGTAAATGCTTGAAATGCTTGAAACGTGCATGTGCATAAATAAAGGCTGTTTCATAAACTATGTAAACATGCATGACTTTGGCCAACTTTGGACTTTTTTTTTTCAGCCTTGTATTTAGGAGGCTGTGTCAAATTAAAAAGCGCTAAAGAATAAACGTTTAAAGCACATCCCAGGAACGCGGCATTATATTACACTCCACTGCGCTTCATCTAGCTCATTCTTTGCTACTGAACGGGTCAGGGTGCATGAATGAGTGTTTTTTTTTTTTATTTGTAATTGGCTCCACAAAGAGCTAATTAAACAATCTTTACCCTCATCTAGCTATATTTCAAACATTATTTCATTGTTATTCCTTTTCTTTCTTTTTTTTAAATTAGAGAATAGTCTTTGCTTGCTAAATTCTTGATGTTTGGAAGCAAGACTAGTGCAATGCCATGTGTTGGTAGTAATCCACTTGTCAAGCATGTGTTTTATACTAGGAGGACCAGGGATTAATTTCACGGTCATTCTGCACATCCCAAAAGAGAGTAAAATGGCCTGCTTAGCTCTAAAGTTAAGAGATTTATTACAGTGTTCATGCAAACTACAATAGCAAACAACAAGATTCTTAATTCTAAACCACTAAGTCTGAGGGATGGATCACAGAAAAATACAAAACACTGTCATTATTTACTTATCCTTAGATGTCTTGTCATTCAGAACTGATGCATTTCCTCTGTAGAACACAAAATGCTATATTCATTTATAAGTTTCTCTTTTCCATACAAGAAAAGCAAATGGTGACTATGGCTGTCAAGCAAGATTTTCTGTAAACCTCAGACTGATCAGTACACAAATCTATCAAACGGTCTCAAACGGAAGAATTATAATCTAGTTAGAGTCACATTGACTATTTTTGAATTCATTTTATGGAGCTTTTTTGCTCTTTTTGGAGTTTGAGAAGGAGCTGTATGGAAGAGAGCAACTCAGACATTCAAATTTTGTTTTTCACAGAGGAAAGAAAGCATGATGGTGAGTAAATAATGACAGAATTTTTCATTTAATTTTGGGTTAACTATCCCTTTCTGTGCTTTCCAGCTGAGGACTCTGGCTTTCTGGTTCATGGCACTCTGGGGGTTTCCTGTTGTGCTGAAGGTCAATACACAGCTGACGCTTGAGAACGAGGGAGGGATAAATCAAAGTACGGTTATGAAGGAGGTGAAGAGAGAGAGAAAAGGGTAATCAAGGAAAGGAAGCAGGAAGAGCTGCTTTACTACGGCTGTCGTGGTCGGTATTTGACAGCTAAAGTGGTTTGAGTGGGTATCATCATAAGAAAATGAATTACACAGGAAACACTACAGCACCTGCTCTTACAGTAGTGCTTTTACACTTTGACTTTGTAACAAATCTCTCCTTATGTAAGTGCATGTGAGAAATCACAGCCTCGTCCTCATGCTCAGTCCAGCATTACTCTATTTCCTAAGAGAATTATTTTATTTACATAAAATGAAAAATCATTTCGACTTCCCTCCAAAGATAGAGAGGGGATATTCATCAGTTAAAATCATATCAAGTCCAAAATAATTGATTTAATAATCAAACACACCTTAAAAGAGGCCCATAATCCTGACACAGTGGTGGTAGTTGAGAGTATATCCGAAACAAATCACTCATCTGAAAGAAAGGAAACAGAAGAAAAACAATGTTTATTCAAGCCATATCTCATCTAGAGAGGTTTTTATAATAAAAGCAACCTTTTTATGTTTTGTATCAGGGAAAATGTAAGCCTTGAAGACCTCCAGTTCATTATAACACTTTATTAAATGACAGAATATACATCTATGCTTCCAGTCACTGTTAAATCTCAAAGATTAAACATAAGCTTTTCTAAAGCAGAAGGTGTTACGTTGTGTAAAGCCAAGTCAGATGTTACCATCTACACCATACTTGACTGAAAAATAAGATGCAAAACTGTTTTGGCCGAGAGTGTACATTTCCATGCAACTAAATTATTCAGCATAATACATTTTGAGTGATATTAAACCTTGCTGACATGAAAACCACATGTATATGTATGTGGGTTCAAACAGAACATTCTGTATTCTTCAAATTCTCTGCATAAATGTGAATTAAAAACACCACAAATAATCAAATGTCTCAGTTTGTATAGATAGGAACTCTGTGTTGTGAATATGGCATTCTGAACACAACCACTGACAGATTTCCAATGTATATTAAGTATGTAAAAGCACTCTTACTAATTTAATGAATAATTTTTGTGTGGCATTGTTTGCTTAAGATGGCATTACAACACCAACTCGCATAAAAGGTAAGAAATGGATCATATCAGACAAGTCAATCAGCAATAAAGGAACGTATCAGGTTCAGAGAGGGAGAAGAAAGGTTAAACAAACTCCACAAACCCAACATATTATAATACACTGCATAACGTTTCAGACACAAACCATGTGGAACTCAAAAATGATGGATCTGCCATGAAGAGAAGAATGTTCCTCAGGCTTGTGCACGCTTTTCTGTCTACTTATGTTTCTCTTGGCAACGCTCTGCATGGCCATCTTGTTTTTCACAAGGAGCCTCTGTCCACACATATATGGTTGAACTTTATGAGCATAGTAGACAAAAGTGGCAGAAGCACATTTCACTGGCTGGAAGACTCTCCATCCTCTGTCAGTTCTAGCATCAGCTCGGTGAATGAAACTAAGCATATCCACAGTCACAGAACCGGAGCCTTGAAAGGCTCTGAGGCCATTTAGCTCATGACTTCTGAGTGAACTTGACGGCTGGAAATATATTCCAAACTTACAATCTCTCTGCTCGCTTATTGTAAACAAAGGAGAAATTTCAAGTCAAGCATTTCAGTTGTCATGCACAAACAAACCAGGTTTTGATTTTGTTAGTGATAAGATGAATCAGAAAATGTGCATCATGATAATAAATATATGAATTGAATCAAAACATTGTTGAAGAAAATATGATGAAAAAATTCCTATACATATGAGAATTAAAAAATATACATAATAACAAGAGGGCGCAAATGCGCAAGCGAACTTGATATTACGCACTAGCCAAAATGTGTCACGTTGTGAATACATTCTTTCCACACAAAAACAAAGCCAATGAAAAACAAAAGAAAAATGAATTCACAATATTCTATACAATAAAGCGCTGTAGTGATGATGTATTTTTGTAGGCCAAGACAGTAGTTAGTATCACTCTGGTTCCCTCAAATAAAAAACAATTGGATTTTTCCACTGGCTTTTGGATTATAGTTTATAATTTTTACTTGCTTTGTTCACCATGATAATCTTAACAAATTAAAAACTAAATACAACTGGCAGAAGTAAAAAGCTTAAGATACCACAGTCGCTCGAGTTCATCACCATCAGCTCCGATGCTTTTAGTCTTTATTTAAATAAATAAATAAATAAATAAATAAATATACACAATTTCCTGAAATTTTAATTGAAAATAGTTTTTAAGAGTGCAGTTGTTGAATTATAAACACAACAATGCTATGAAAGCAGAGTCAGTGAACAAGTGACTAGACCATTTTGGCATGAAGATGTTTAATATCCCGGACAATTTCTGTAGCCCCTTTTAGCCACTTGTAAACAAGTGCCTTTTTCAACAGAAGTAAAAGCAAAAAAGCAATCAATAAATCAATCACAGGGAGTATTACTGATGTATTTCATGTCGTAGACTAAAATGTCTAAAAATATGAAAACATCAGAGGATAACCACAGAAATTATTTCAGGTATTTAACCAAAAACCCATTCAAAAATCCCATTGACTTTGGGAAGATAGAAGAGAAGTGCTAAAACGCCAACTTTCTTCCGAGTTTTGGCCTACAAAAATATGTGACTTTTGTTAAACATTGATGCAGGTTTAAATTAATATTTAAAATGTTTCTGTATTTAGTTTCATTTTGCACCCATAAACTAAAGAGTTTTATTTATTTTTTTTCCATTGACTAAAATTATATGTTAATTAAAATTCGAGTAAAACTGACTAAAACTAATGAATATCACCTGACAAAATAACATGATAAAAACAAAAGGATCTTTTGGTCAAAGGACAAAAAATATGATTAAAGTTGGCACTGATAACCTCGTGGGCAGCGTGCCGACATGTTGCGCTTCAGGCGCCCCGAGTTCAAGTACTGGCTCGCGGACCTTTCCCGATCCTGCCCACCTCTCTCTCTCCCACTTCGCTTCCTGTCTAATTACTGTCCTATCAAAATAAAGGTATAAAACACCAAAATAAATATTTAAAAATAAATAAATTAAAAAATATGATTAAAATAAAAAAATAGAAAATAAATGACTAAAATAAACATTAACACCAGTGTTTCTTCAAAATTGTTTGACTGTTTGCCCTTTGGTCCAAAACTGATACAGTACATCAGTATGGCTGCTGTTCTGGGGGAAAGCAGGGAAAAAAACACTTTAATTTTGGTGTCTGGCAAGCCCATAAAAACAGTGTTGCTGTAAGTAAAACATCTCATGCCGTGAAGCATATACCAAGGAATCACTCCTGAGGGCAACATTGAAAGGTTGGGAAGAGAACTAATCAGTGCCTGAGTGGGAGTTGTAGAAATGAAAGTCTTGAAACATTCTCAGCTCAGTCCTAAAGCTCCTCCTCCTCCTCTCCATTTAAAGATAGCCAGGCAACGCTTAAATATAAAATAAGAACTTCACTTCTAGAAAAAAAAAAAAAGAATAAAAATATTTTTCAAGTTCCAGTGCAGAGAGAAGCAGGGTTTTTTGGCCGTAATTTATTGTATTTCATCAAGCGTACAGAGGATTTGAGCTGTAAACTGAACTTTCCCTGCATTTATTTTCTATTTTACAGCCATTACAAACACATTTGTGTGATTTGTAATCTCTGCAGGCTGCCGTGAGGACATTTCAGTTGAACTTATTCATGATGCTCTTGGAAGATGGTTTCAGGGCAAAGGTTAAATCAACAAGGCACCATTCCAACTCATCTTGAGGAAAAACTGCACATCTGATTAAGCGAGTTACATCTCAGTAAAGGAAATAGTTATGAAATTAAAACTTTCAAAATAACCACGGATAATCTAAATGATAAATGAGGTATCCAGATAATGCAAGATAAGTGAGGAAGTGAGAATTTTTTTTTTTACATGTTCGTTGTCACTCACCTCTTTAAAAATACTCCAAAAACCAAGACCAAAGACACGTTTCAGTTAGTCAGTCCACTATTAGTAATAGCAGTAATTCAAGTACAGCTCTCATTTACCTGAATGGGAAAAGAAAAACATCAATGAAGCACTTTCTGTCATGGCGCTGCTCTGCCGGCGACTCGGAGGAGGGCTTCTGCTGCACTGGTCTTGTTTGTTAATGTTGTTTGTGACCCCTCAGTGTTCTGTTTATCTTCACGGAACTCTTTGTGCATTACTTTTGCTGGATGTGTCTTGTGCTTGGAACTATGAGGGGCATGCGAGGCAAGTAAAATGAAAACGAGCCCTATTGCTAGGATTAGCATGGTTAGTCTTGTCGGACTGGGTCATAAGGGGCTGTGCTGGAGGGTCTACAAGCAGCGGCCAATTAACATACAGCGCGACCAATCTGCTGGGATTACGACACAGAGGAACGTTATCATCGCCGGGCCTGTTGAACGACATGACCCAGGAGCTACTTCGGTGTCCGGAAGGCCCAGGCCTCTGCCATCGTGGGAAAGCCAGGAAGAGAGGGCGGACGGGCGGCATTAGGCAGAGGGTTCGGAGAGCAAACAGACTGCCGCTGCCGCCTATGATTCTCTGCAACTCTCGCTCTTTAAAACATAAGCTGGATGACCTACGCCAGCAGGTGGGAGCCTGCCACGAATTCCGGGGGTCTGGTATAATGGCTTTTACTGAAACATGGTTTGGGAATGATGTGCCTGACAATCTCATACAAATTGAGGGTTTTTCCCATGTACGACTGGACAGAGATGCAAATTCATGTAAAACTAAGTGAGGGGGTGTGTGTGTATCTATATAAGAGACAGTTGGTGTTGTAATATTGCAATTAGAGAGAAAATATGTAATCCTGATCTCGAACTGCTGTGCGTTACCCTTGCGACCACATTACCTGCCTAGGGAATTTACGAACATCTTTGTGTGTCTTGTATATATTCCACCAAGTGGGAACGCTAATAGAGCAGCTAAGCAAATTATGGACTGTGTTCACCACCTTCTCCAGAGTAAACCTGATGCACCTATGCTGATACTTGGCGATTTTAATCATTGCAGCCTGACTAAAACACTGCCCGGTTTTTATCAGTATGTGAAGTGCAGCACTAAGAATAATAATATCCTTGACAAGTGCAATGGTAATATCAGGGATGCCTATATAGCTAAAACCAGACCACCCCTCTGTAACTCCAATCACTGTGAAGGTCTGGACAAGGGAAAAAAAAAAAAAAGAGCTGAAATGCTGCTTTCTCTGTATGAACTGGGATGTCTTCTTTGAGGAAGCAGGCATTGATAGTGCAACGGAATCAATCACAGATTACATTTCTTTTTGTGTTGACTCTATTATCCCCCAGAAAACTGTTAAGCGATACCCAAATAATAAACCGTATATTACTGAAGGTATCCGGGAATGTATCAGGAGGAAGAGAGCTGCCTTTATATCTGGCGAGCTGCCTTTACATCTTCTCAAAAAGACCTCAATTTCCAAATGAGAGAGGACTGGTGCCGGTTTAAGGAGTGAGCAGAATAGGAAGCCGCTGTCTGCCCTAAACGAAACTGCAAGGGCCAGTGAACTGAACAATTTCTATTTGTGCTTTAATACAAATAAGGACAATATTAAGGAATGTATGGCAGTTTTAGAGAATGTAGTTTGTGATATGAACTCGGACAGAATTTTAATTGAACCACATGTTGTTACTAAGGTTTTTAAAACTATACACACTAACAAAGCCACAGGGCCAGATAATATGTCTGCGTTTGTGTTAAGAACTTTTGCTGAAGAGTTGTCACCTGCCTGGCATAAATTATTTCAGTTTTCCACAGATACTCATACTGTGCCGGTAATGTGGAAAAAATCTGTTATCATCCCGGTACCCAAAAAGGGGTGCCCTCGGGAGGATAATGATTACAGAGCGGTGACACTCACTTCAAATGTTTTTAAAACATTTGAGAGGCTCATGTTAGAGAAGTTACGCACAGATGTGGATCCATGCTTGATAAATATCAGTGTGCTTATACAAAAATCTAAACACAAGTGATGCCATGGCAACAATAATGCATCTTATTTTGAAGCATCTTGAATGTCTGACTGCATATGCCAGACTACTTTTTATTGACTTCAGTTCAGCTTTTAACTTAATACCGCCACACATTCTCCTTAGTAAATTAGCCCAGGCAAAGGAAAATCCTTTTTTAATTAAGTGGTATCATTCTTTTCTGTATGACAGGCCACAGCAGGTGAGGTTTAATTCTGCTTTATCATACCAGTATGTAGCACTGGAGTCCCTCAGGGGTGCGTATCTTCACCATTTTTGTTTACATTCTATACAAATGACTGTGTCAGTGTGGAGCCAAATCAATATATAGTGAAATTTTCCGATGACACTGTTCTACTCAGTCTGCTAACAAAGAATTCTAATTTAAACACCCATTGTGCAGCAGTAGAAAGTCTTGTGGCCTGGTGAGATGCACATAAACTGCAGATTAACATAAGTAAGACTGTGGAAATTCTGGTGGACTCTGGTTCAGTAGGTGATCATGGCCCTGTGGCCATTTATGGCCATGAGATCAAGCAAGTGAGCTCATTTAAGTACCTCGGAGTTCACACTGATAGTGATTTGAGCTGGTGCACACAGGTGACAAGTGCATGTACCAGAGTTCACCAGTCCTTCACTTTTTGCGCAGACTTAGATTATTTGGCGTTTGTAAACATTTTATGTTGATTTTCTACAGAGCAGTGATTGAATCGATTTTTAGGTATGGCATGACTAGCTGGTTTGGTAATCTAACAGTTAAATCAAACGCACAGATCTCCATCTTAATTAGGACAGCGGGTAAAATTATGGATATTCCCGCTCCCCTTAATCCACAGGAGCTGTTTGAGCAGGCCATAAGCAGACAAGCTAGAAGTATTTTATCTGATAATACACATGTGCATTACCCCGAATATAGGCTGATGAATTCAGGGAGGAGGTTTAGGGTCCCAATGTGTAGGTATAATAGGTATAAATATTCTTTTATCCCGTTGTCAGTTAAATTTTTAAATGATCAAAAGGGAATGTATTCTGAGGGTGTGTGTGTTATAATATGAGGATTATATTATAATCCTCATATAAAATGAGGATTATAATTAGACAACAGTATCAACATAAATTGTACTTCTTTACTTCTAGCTGGTGCAGCCAATTCACATACATATTCAAGAGTAAACAAATAGGAGATGCCTCTATGAAAATGAAATCTTGTAACTACAACCTACAGGCGCTACACTGAGTGTTATGATTTCTCTCATTCATATTATAATGTCTCTGCCCACACTGTTCATCAAAACACCTCAGAATTGTAACTGTCAGCTTCATCCCACACGGCATCATTACAAATTACCAGTAAAAACTCAGTGCATCCATTATCCTCCCATAATGACGGATCCAGCACTGATGAAACTCTAAAGAAAGTTTTCTTGCGGTGCTGATGAAGTGCTGATATCCCCTCTCTGTCTCAGGCTGGTTTCAGGCATTACTCAGCAACACAAATTCATCTGAAATGGGGCAGCATTAAGAGGGCAATTTGGCAATTCATTTCAAATGGCGGAGTGACCGCAATTATTTGTTTTTGGATGCTATTGAGAACGTACGTTTTGAAAAAGGATATGTGAAGGCAAATGTTCCGCCAGTCTATGACTGATATATGCCTTGTGGATTTCCCTTACACTCACTCAGAGCTTTTCCTCAATGGATAATGACAAGCATATGTCCTAAAGATCCTTCAAACTCTGCGAACACACACACAGGAATCAGTTTAAATTATGAATAGACCTCATGATCAAACGTACTAAAGCGCCATCATAAACGAACAGCAAAAACTTCCTGTTAAGCTTCAAAAAGTACATCTGAAAGTTCATACATTTTATTAACAACTTACTATAAGCTTCAACGCCAAATTTACCGAGGCCATTTTGTAAATCATTTGAACATTTTATGGCCTGCAATAAGTGTTTTCATATTATTTCTGTTCTGGCCACTATAGTCAAACAATTTTGCCAAACACTATAAACAAAAGAAACAACCGAGCCAACACTTGAGAATAAAGCAGACACAATTGTACATTATACTCAATTCTTGTTTTTTACACCATACATAATAGAGGCCTGAGAGTTTCCAGCAAATATTTGTTCTAAAAATCCATCTGTATGTACTCACCCACACCCAAAATGGATGACTGGTTTTTGGGCCCTAATCTACATTAACAGGACCATACAGCCAAAAAAATGAGCTCATTGGTCTCACTGCAAAAGATGATATAAGCAGCCAGTTAGCTACTGCTTACATTACAAATGACCACAAGCAGCAAAGTGGGGCGTGCAATGTTGATGGAGATGAAACGGTGTTGGAAACGGTCCACGATGGAATGAATGGCAAAGGAAAACCTCCAGTTTCCATTTAAGGTCCATTTCCGTTCAAATATATTCGAGATGTCTGTGTGTTTTCTGGCTGCTACTGAGCTAAGCAGCTGTAATTTAAAAAGCAAGGTCACTTTTATGTATAATCATGACTGTATATTTCAGCTACATTTTATTATGCATCTAATTAGATTAGAATTTAAATGAAAGACAAATGCTGAGGACAGAGAGTCAAGGTTGTAAACTCACTGTTACTCATGCTTTCTATGAATCACTGATAAATGCTGTTACGTAATGAACATATTTCAAACGTAATGTGTAATGTAATGAACATATGTCATGGACCATGCTTGTAAATGTTGTAATGAAAACATATGTGACCTTGTGCAGTCTGACATTCTGCCTTGGTCGAACAGGAATCAGCAATGTCGCTGGGTAATCACCATTAATAAAAAATAATAGCTGCAAATTGCAAATTTCCTGCCAAGCTAGCCACCGCCTTGAGAAGTACTTGCGCCTGTAAATGTGTGATTTTTCTCTACTAAAGCAAGCAAAATCTGACATTTTTTTCATTATCAGAACCCATTTCAAGAAAACTTCTGAACCACTTAAAAAAAACATTACACCTAACACTGTACCAACGAAACCATTTATTTTTTAGGTGTATTTTTGATAAAGAAAATATCGGAAAATATATGTGTGTGTATTTATATTTTAAAGGGATAGTTCAGCCAAAAATGAAAATTCCGTTATTAATTACTCACCCTCATGTCATTCCAAACCCGTAAGACCTTCGTTCATCTTCGGAACACAAATTAAGATATTTTTGATGAAATCCAAGAGCTCTCTGACCCATACACAGCAACGCAACTGACACGTTTAACACCCAGAAAGCTAGTAAAGACACCGTTAAAATAGTCCATGTGACATCAGTGGTTCAACCGTAATTTTATGAAGCTACAAGAATAGCGCAAAGAAAACAAAAATAACGACTTTATCCAACAATTTTTTCTCTTCCCTGTCAGTCTTCGACGCACGTTCACAGCAGTACCACGCTGTTTTCTTTGCACACAAAAAGTATTCATGTAGCTTTATAACATTACGGTTGAACAACTGATGTCACATGGGCTATTTTAATGATGTCCTTACTACCTTTCTGGGCCTTGAACATGGTAGTTGCATTGCTGTCTATGCAGGGCAGGAAAGCTCTCGAATTTTATCAAAAATATCTTAATTTGTGTTCCAAAGATGAACGATGGTCTTACGGGTTTAGAACGACATGAGGGTGAGTAATTGATGACAGAATTTTCATTTTTGGGTGAACTACCCCTAAGATTTTGTTCTGGTGTGGCACCTGGAGCTGATATATGAAGTGTTCCCACAATGAAGAGCGAACAAAGAAGAGAATGCTTTGAATTTAAAAGAGTCACTAAATTAGCAGTGAGCCATTGTTAGCGGGGCCACAGGTTAGTCCCAGGGCTCCAGTTAGAAGGGGTGGAGGTGGATTTTACAAGCCCAAGCTGAAGAGCCACAGTGGGATTGCCCTCACCAGCTGCCTGCTTTACAAGGCAAACTTCAAAGATAAGGCCTTGACTTACCCCCCCTCCAGTACCTGCTACACCACCAACTACACTCCTTCTTTGGGTTACACAGTGTGAGTAAAGCAACATGTTTCATGGTTCACTTGTAATGACTTATTCTGAGTGACACACTCCAGTGTCTGAGAAAATGCCTGTTGACTAATGGGGTTTTAGGGAAACCTGTCACACAAGATGATGGTAGGGGTCCACAGACCACCAAATATGACGACCCCCTTCCTAATATACACTGTAAAGGCAGCCATATATTTTCATGCATAAAGACCGATTTATACTGTGTGAGAAAAAAGCCCTGAAAATATAAAAACATGTTGTCTGCCAAATTAAATAACTGGCTTTTATATTACTACTGTATGTAAGTCAGAGTTACATATTAAAATATTATCTGGAAAATATTGATTTTGTAATAACTATTTTTGTACTCACTAATATTACAGTAATATTATATATATTCACCTGATGAGAAAGTTTTTTATTTTAATTAAATTAAAATTTAATTTAATTAAATTTGTATAGTGCTTTTCGCAATAGCTGTTCCAAAGCAGTTGTAATGTTACCTTTGACAGCCCTAAAAAAATACATAATACAATTTTTTTTCCTCTCAAATTGTAAAACTATATTATAAAAGTATTATTTTTTTATTATAAAATAGTTAAAAAATGTAATATTTTTCCTTTATATTATATATTATATTATATTATATTATATTATATTATATTATATTATATTATATTATATTATATTATATTATATTATATTATATTATATTATATTATATTATATTATCAATGTTTGATCATGGCTCTGTAGGGCAGATCTGTCAGAAAAGCTCTGAAGGGCACAGAATTCCAGAAGTTTCTAAACGGTTCACTTTTTCCATCTCAAAACCCCACTGACCTGCTTTGCCGTCTGAATTCTTTGGCTTCCGAAGAACGGGACGATTACGGCATGGAATTTCAGTGAAGACTGACTTCATTTCTGCTCCTGAAATAGAGGGGTTGGAAGTTAGAGGCAAGGCCACAGAAAGGCAATTACCAGTCAGCAGTGGAGAGATGAGATAGACGCCAGATTATTTCTCCTATTTCGACTGAGGGGTTGAGCTTATGTGACCTACTCTAAACAGCATTGCCCCATTTTACAGAAACAGCCCCAGTCTATAGATCTGACTGATGAGGTCACAGTTCATTACTAATTAGAGCTCTTGCATGACACGTAAAGTGATATGCATGTTAAAATGAGATAGCTGATAGGGTCTCTCTTTCCCTCTCTCTCTCCCTCCACCCCTAAATCCATCTCCTCTTACACTAAATGAGCCAGCTGCAGAGGCCCTGTCCTGTCAGGCGTGGTTGCTGCCTGCTGGCCTGTCCCCAACTATGGCTAGACAGCGGAGTCCCCCGATAGTTGACTGGACGTAGGTCCGGCAGACATCCATAACGACCGTCTGCAGTCCTGAGCAAAGGATTAGTGATGGATTTTGACAGTTTCCCGACCAATGCCAGAAGAGTTCAACTACATAGGGCACAAGGAGAAGGGCACTTAATGCTGGGATGACGTTTGACCACAGATGTTCAAGAGAAAGTAATGATAATCAGATGTAGAGAAGAACGAACTACCGATCTGCTCTGATTTAGACATTAAGTTTCAGAATACACAGCATTACTGCAATGAGCTTATGCAAGTTTACACAAGTCTTCGTTATAATTTCTTTCATCTAAATGAGTCATTCTGGAATATATATGAATGAGGACATGAAAATGTATACTCTACTATTTTACTATTTTTTGTGCACCCAAAAGGTTTTAATCTGATCTGTTTTCTTGTGAATAATTAATAAAAGCCAGGTAGAAAATGGCATTTTCATCTAGGAAGTGACATAATTTTAGGATGCGACATAAATAAATAAATAAATAAAATACCTAACATATTAACAATTGACTTAATGAATTTTATTTTTTTATTTTTTATTTTTTTGGTTTGTCTCATTCTAAAACATTTCATCTTTTCTCAAAACAGAAATAAGTACGGTAATATAGAAAATTTAAAAAGATGATTAAAAATAAGTTACTCATGTAAGTTAATGCTCAATCCCTTACTGAGCAATTGCTATCTTTACCTCTTTATTTCCTCAACTCTACTATTTTTTCTATAAGGTACATTTTAATTGTAATTTAATTTTAATTACACAACTTTGGTTTGACCAGGTTGCCATTTCTCCATGTTTTTTAGCTTAAAAAAATATCAAGAAATATACCAGATGTTCCAGATTTTTATTATATTTTATTTATTTATTTATTTGTGTGTGTGTACCTGTTTTTCTATTGAGGTGGGGACTTAAACCTGAATACATACAGACTCATGGGAACTCGTATCACGGTGGGGACCTAAATTGAGGTCCCCACAGCTAAAGAAGCTTATAAATCACACAGAATGAAGTTTTTTGAAAATCTAAAATGCAAAAAGTCTCCTGTGAGGGCTAAGTTTAGGTGTAGGGTTGGCGTAGGGCAATAGAATATATGGTCTGTACAGTAGAAAAACCATTACGCCTATGGAAGTCCCCACAAGGATAGCGAAACAAGTGTGTGCGTGTGTGTGTGTGTGTGTGTGTGTGCGCGTGTCCAAAAAAGTTTTTAATCCAATGTGTTTTCTTGTGAATAATTAAAAGCCAGGTACAAAATGGCATTATCATCTAGGAAGTGACATCATTTTAGGAAGCGAAATAAATAAATAAATAAATACATAAATACATACATACATACATAAAATATCTAACATATTAAGCAATGGACTTAATGAATTATATTTTGTGGTTTTTATTTGGTTTGTCTCATTCTAAAACATTCCATCTCTTTTGAAAACAAATTAGTATGATAATATAAATATGTAAAAAGATGATTAAAAATAAGTTAAGTCATGTAAGTTAATGCTCAATCCCTTACTGAGCAATTGCTACCTTTACCTCTATTTCCAGCATGTTAAATTCCTTCGCCCAAACATATTCATTTTTCAAAAGTTACATAGCTCAAAATGTACAACAGGAAAGACCCGAATGGTAAACGTATGTGCATTAGGATCCTATAATGGTTGAAAAATGTTTAGATAAAGAACATACCATTTTTGGCAACATTGTGTCAAACATTTGGCAATAAGTGTGCCCATAACTGTCATACAGCTTTTCAAACAACTAATCGACCTATCACCTCCACTCAACCATTATGAGCGTCATTATATGCCTCCCCAGCCCAGGGCACTTCTTATTTAATCAGCACTAAAGCTGCTAGTGAACAATCCCCATACACAATAAGTAATATTATGAATTATGAAGAAATTATATTATGAATGTTGCATAATATCCTGTGATATTACCCCTCAGCAACTGTGCAATCATTTGTCAGGCCTCCTGTGATTGAGATGCCAAAGACAAAACGATCTGGGCTAACGTCCACAGACTTAACGCTGAATTTAGGTTCGGATTGGATTGATTCATGAGTAACTGGCTCTGACAATTCACATTTCTGACAAAGAGTGAGAGAAAAAAAATGGAAATTTAATGGATTGAATTGAAATTTCAGTGTGAAAGAAATAAAAAAGCAATACACTGAAAGAAATGAACCAATCTATCATACAGATTAATCTTCAGTGGAAGCATTTCAGGGTCAAGTTTTTAAAAAATACTAACGTGGAGTAAAAGACAGAAGGAGAAAGAGAGAGAGGTCCCCGTATTCTCTCATTCCTCCCACTTGCTCACTGGATTTCACATTTATGGTGGTTAAAGGGAGAGCGGACCCCAGCCACACCCCCTGACTATAAATCCAAGGCATAAGGAAACGCTCAGCTGAAATCACACGTGGAAGTGAAGGATCTGGAGCTCACAAACTCATTCACACACACACGTCTGGGAGGCAGCTTGGCATAGCCCAAATAACTGATGACAGGAGAAAAGAGCATTTCTTATAAATGAGTGAGTCAGAAGTGACTCGGTCAAGCATCGTTTGATTGGTTGGATCCCTAAAGCAGGACTGGCTGTCACTTCGCATGTAGACTCAAGAAAGACACTGCAGTGTGATCTGGTGCTGGGGTGTACGATTAGAAACAGGGATTGAGTTCACTCTCGTGTTTGTGCAAAGTAGAACGATTCAATACAGATTTCTGCACAAGGACGAAAAGCAAGGTCCAGGGGTCCTGTAAGTTGCTGAGCATGTCTTTTGCGATGGTGCGACCAACCCCAGGTCATTTCTTGTGCTCTGAGATCAGCATGCACTCCGAGGATGATGACAACGGCAGCGAGGGTTCTGGAACTGACGACAAGTCCTTCCGAATGGCCGGCCACGGCTACGGCGCATTTAAGTTGGGCTCTCGCAAAAAGAGGTACGGCTGCCGACCGGCTCCCAGCGAGATCCGTTCTCAGATCGTCGAGATACGCCAGCGGAACTCTGCGAACGCCCGAGAACGTGATCGCACGAACAGTGTGAACACGGCATTCACTGCTCTGAGGACGCTGATACCTACCGAACCAGCTGACAGGAAGCTGTCTAAGATCGAGACGCTGCGGTTGGCCTCCAGCTACATCTCGCACCTGGGGAACGTCCTGCTGGTTGGAGAGGAGTGTGGAGACGGCCAGCCTTGTCTCAGGAGCTCGGGAGCCTTGTATCATCACCTCCACAACCTTCCAAAAAGCTCAACACCAAGCTTGGACTCAGAAAACTCGCAGCCCAGACAGATCTGCACCTTCTGTCTTAGGAACCAGAGACGGCTGGTGAGTAGCTTGATGAAATGTAGCTGTCAAAGTGGATGACATGTTATTTAGAGATCAAATCGAATTGACATTCATAGAACAGTTAACACTTGGAAAATTAGGTGTTAGGTGTTGTAATCAGTTGTTATTATTTTGTGACAGGTCAGAGGTCAGTGCATTGTTACTGATTCATGTCATTCAGAACTTTAAGATCTGAGATTTTCAACAATAGTTCACCCAAAAAAACAAACATTCTTTCATTTCAAATCTGTATGACTTTCTTTCTTCTGTGAAACTGATATTTAAAAGAATATTTCATTTGTTTTTGTCTAAACAATAAAAATCCCTGGGGTCCAAAGCAACATTGGACACCATTGACTTTTATTGTATGGACAATCTGTTATGTTCCATGTTTTATGTTCTACAAAAGAAAGAAAGCCATACAAGTTTGGAACGACATGAGGGTGACAAAATGATGACAGAATGCTCATTGCTGGGTGAACTCTCTCTTTAAATGCTATTTATCATAATATTCTAGTGACTGATACAATGAAACGTTCTGAGTGTGCAATTATTTATTTAAGCAGATATTTATGCATAGCTGTTTGAGCTTACATTAGCATAATTTCTTGATGTCATCAGATCATAAATACAGATCACTTTGGCACTGAAACTTGGCAAAACCCTTAATATGCTTGGTCTGACTTCAACCACATTAATTAATTATCTACCGCATTCTAAACGAAAGTGTTTACATGAGCCTCTGTGATGAAAACAAGCAATTAATTTGGCTCTAGACAAAACTTTCATAGAGAGGTACACAAATTGACACGAACGTACTCTGCACAGGCTGCTACGCGTCTGCTGTGTTTGTGCAGCGCACTAGAAACATCTGGTCTATTCCCCTGACAACCTGAATGTCTTCCTGCACAGTTCACGAATGTCCTGAGTTCCACCAAAGCCTTCAACACCCTCATCATCATTACGACGGCTAATCCTGAACAGACCCTTTAAACACCACAGTTTAATGAAAACACTCCAGATTCATCCTTTCATCTAGTATTTCATATGCTATTACTGAAATAATATGACCGTATTCGATGGGCCACAGAGGATTATTTATTTATTAATCAAAATTTCATCGGCTGCAACCAATTAATGAAAGCTGATGAACTCAAACTTGCAATTTGTCAGTGTTCAACTGCAAACATTTAAAAGAGTTTGTTTTATCAGCTGAAAGCACTTATTTTTCTGAGTTAAATTTAAGATTAATTTCTCTCTCTTAGTCTGTTGTTATAGATCAGTCTTTCTTAAAATATGTACACCTACAGTCCCACAGATATAAAGCTCAAGTACTCCTTCATAAATGCCAAACCACATAACGTACTGTATATTATTAAAAAAAGAAAAAAAGATCAAGAAAAAGAAAGAAACTTGTGGAACACTTCTCCAACAAACAAATTAAACAACTGCAACTAACAGATGTAAAATTAGCATTAACATTATTGAAATTAATGTTACACCTTTAATTGCACAAAAATCATGTGACTGATTTTATTTGATTTATTTTTAATTTTTTTAATGCATGATTTTGTTTGTGAATGTAAAAAAAATTAAGTGTTTTTAATAGTTCAATTTAATTAAATGTTTAAATAAATTAATTTCCCCTGGGAGAAAGTAAATTATTATTGACAGAGAAATATCATAACCCCTAAAAGTTGTAATTTCTATACTGATCTGATTTATTATTGAAAGAACTGATTTCATGCTACGTATTCATATAGAAAAAGGGAATAAACACCACACAAACATGCCAAACTAGATGCCAATGTAATGGCAAAACACACACCCAGAAGTGCCTATTGATTAATATATACCAGGTGGATCTGTGACCAAAGATGACGTTATGGTAAGACCCCCAACACACCAAAGCGATCAGATTCCCTAAATGAGATCTATCTTTGAGATGGTCCTGATTACGGTTCAGACGTCTGAATAAATCTGACCTGTTGGTAATGACGGTCAGAGTTCAACTGCTCATCAGTGTCCTAATGTGTTTAAAAATCTAATGAGATAATTGTTTTTATGTGTCTGTAAAACGAATGGATGTACAAGATGTATAAAGACCCTTTAACCTACAAGCTACTCATTCTCTGATCACTTTGTTTTCTTTTCTTTCAGAACAAAGACAGAGAAAGAAAAACTGCGTTAAGAAGTTAATGATGAGGAGAAGAGAGAGTAAAAGAGCATTTCCATCACATCTGTCTGAAGAAGCGCACCGGTGCCTATTGAACATTTAGTGTAAATTTGCTGTAAATAAGCTGTTTAATTGAATGCAACACTGCTTAACCAAGTTACAACAGCCTAAACTTCCTGGTAGATGGCATCACAATTGACAACTACACTGCTTTTCTGCACTTCCGTATTTAGAAGCCAACAACTATGTGAATTTCATCATAACCTCTTTTTTGTTTTATATAGAGGTGATATACATTTATACAAAAGTGATAGGGATGAAGACTGTTGACTAAAATGAGGATGATTTGTCATTTAAAAACAGCGAAAGAAAAAAAAATGAAAGAAAAAAGGGACTTGCTTGCTAACCAGCAAAGAACCTGTTTGTGTTCTTTTGGGTTTGTCTATGATGCATATATTTTGTATGCACTACACTGACCTTTATTTACATATGTCAAAAAAAAAGTTTTTTTTTCCCCTATCGGAACACATTCCTACAACATTAATGTCAAGGAGTTATTTTTTCAACTGTAACATAATTATTGTTATTTTTATTTATTTATGCCAATTAAACATTTCAAAATATTGTTTAAACCAAATTATGTATATGTCAGGGTTGAAAAGTCTTGAGTTTGAGGGTTTAAATGAAATTAGACAGACTGTGAGAGGTCTGCAAGAGTAACAGAGAGAGAGAGATTGAAAGATGAACGGGAAGGGAGTCAGTAGTAAGTCTGGTTCTTTAAGTTCAGTCTAGATGAGATCTGCAGGTATATTAGTGTTGGCAGACAGTGTCCTCTACTTTACCTCTGACCACAAACTCTTATTCAAATTCAAACATACACACACAGGCAGGGACTTGCATACTAGGAACCCTCCTTTCCAAAGATCTAAACGCCTGTCCTGGGTCATCAGCATTACCCAACCTAGGATAGTGCCCTATAGTGTCCACCAAAGACAATTGATAGATCACAATTATTTGTACAGATTTTTTTTTCTGATGAAGTTTCACATAGCTCAAAATTTTACTTGTTGTGAAAACATGCTATAAATATTTTTCTACCTTTGGAGCCATGGTGTGCCAACTTGTTCCTTCTTGTCACATTATGATTTTTGTTACATTTTTACACTTTTTTTTAAATCAATAACCTAAGTACTTAACCGTCAGACTACTGGACCTGCTCTATTTATTATTACTTATTAAACGCAGGAAACTGAAGCAACCAGCGATTGATTCTTTCAAAGGCCCACAACTGGCATCATTGACCATGCAGACTTAAACCTATAAACTCAGGCCTTTATCTATTAGGTTTTAATTAAATTTCTAATTCAGTCTATTGACCATTTACTGTTAAATTACAGTTTTAACCATATTGGATGTAAAATCATTTAAATAAACAGGAAATGCTGTGAAGCCTATAATGCATCTCTCAATTTGAGCTGCCACACACTAAAATAGACATAACTGATCAACAAATGAAGCATTAAAACTAAAGGCCCCACAACAGTCCTCTTAGCAATTTCTATCAAATTTACCGAGCCCAAACTTTTAATTGTAGTGTACAGTGCTGTTCAAAAGTTTGGGATCAGTAAGATTTTTAATGTTTTTTTAAAGAAGTTTCTTATGCTCTTCAAGGCTGCATTTATTTGATCAAAACTACAATTTTGTGAATAACTGTAATTTTGTAATTTGTGAATTGTAATTTTGTGAAACTGTAATTTTGTGAATTATTATTGCAATTTAAAATAACAGTTTTCTATTTTAATATACTTGCAAATATAATTTATTCCTGCTGAAAAAAGCTGAATTTTTAGCACCATTACTCCAGTCTTCAGTGTCACATGATCCTTCAGAAATCATTCTAATATGCTGATTTATTATCAGTGTTGAAACTGTTGTGCTGCTTAATATATATTTTTTTGGAACCTGTGATGCTTTTTTAAAGATTCTTTGATAAATAAAATTTAAAAAGAACAGTGTTTGTTCACAATAGAAATTCTGTGTTACAATATACACTACTATTCAGTAATTTTTTTCTCTGTTTTTTTAAAGAAAAAGAAATACTTTTATTCAGCAAGGATGTGTTAAATAGATAAAAAGTGATAGTAAAGACTTATATTGTTAAAAAAAAAAAAAAAGGTTTCTATTTTAAATAAATGCTGTTCTTTTTAACTTTTTATTCATCAAAGAATCAAAGAAAATCACAGGTTCCAAAAAAATATTAAGCAGTACAACACTGATAATAAATCAGTGTATTGGAATGATTTCTGAAGGATCATGTGACACTGAAAACTAGAGTAATGGCTGCTGAAAACTCAGCGCTGTGTCACAGAAATAAATTATATTTTAAAGTAAATTAAAATAGGAAACCAATATTAGAAATTGCAATAATACTTCAATATTACTGTCACAATATTTTCTTCTTATTTTTGATCAAATAAATACAGCCTTGATGAGCATAAGAGACTCCATTAAAAAACATTACAAACCTTACTGATCCCAAACTTCTGAATGGCAGTGTATACTGACAATTATTCCTACATAGAGTACAAAACATTGTGTATTGTTATTCTAAACTCAAGTAGGAAAACTTAGTAAACTAAAATTTGTCAAAAATTTGATTTTCTTTATGCCGAATGCCACTATCCTAAAACCGTCAGCATTGTTCTCGTCTTGTCTTGTCTCGTCTTAGTAAACTCTTAGTAAAGTCTCTCACACTCAGTGGATCCCTCTGTTCAGCTCAGCCATATTTCGCTCAATATAGAGTCTGTGAACTGTAACCAGTCTAGTGCTCTCAGATCATTTAACTCACTCCTTCCCTCTCCATCTGCTTCTGTTATCCAACGTCAACAGCGCTTCATCATCCCCTGTGGCTGGAGACGGCACTGTACAGATTAGTTGCCACAGCAACAGAACTGGTCCACTAATACCACTTTCTGCAAGGAAACGGGTCCAATATTCAAACAGTTTAACTAAGGTTAAGAGATCGAGAGCTGAATGGCACAAAAAAGAGAGAGCGTTTCTGGAACACAAGCCTTCAAAATCATGTTTGAGAGAGTTAAAGGGGTCATGAACTGCCTTTTTTTTATTTTGTACTGGTTTCTGAGGTCCTCTTATAATGTTATCAAGATTGTTACATCAAAAAACATCACAATTTAGAAGTAATAGGCTATTTTCTGTCCTGTTTTTAACCCCCCTCATCAGAACGCTCTGTTTAAATAGGCGTGGCGGATTGTAGACTCAGAAGTAAATGCCCACTGCTATGATTGGCTAACAGCTGTGCATGTTTGACAGCCTACATCCTACACAGATGGACGCTGCTGTGTTTTAGGTTAAAAATGCATAAATACTCAGTACATATCAAACAATCTGTAATAACAGACAAAGTATTAGTGATCATGTAATAAAAACAGTTACTCACACTTGTGTGTTGCAACATTACGGTCAGATCCAATATAGTCAGCACAGCATCGTTTTTTAGTTCCAATCTTTCTGAAAATCCTGTGTCGAATTGTGCCTTCTTTGTAAACGTATCTGCGGTAAAATAAAGTGAAAAAGAACCAAGTTCTTACTGAAGCGGTCTGGAACTTCATTAAATATAAACTTCATCCACTCTTTCCTAACATTGGGATCAGAAGGAAGGCAATGCAAAGACTGTTTTTCCACAACTTGGCACTGCACAGCGTCTTGTTGTATTCGGAGTCATCTTTATCATTTGGTTTCTGCATAGACCTGCGTTCACCTCTCTCGAAACGGTGGGTGGGGCTAAACAGGCAGAGATGAAGAAGCAGGCATTGATCTTCTTCTGCGGAGGCAGTGCTTATCCACACTATTACATCATAGAGTAGAACATTCCAAAAGCTGTTGTTTTGGCAGACTGCCCTCAATATAAGCTGTTTTTAGACTAACAAGAAAGTTTTGAGTTCTGAAATTTACAGGATGTTTTTATAGTATAAATTACTTCTTGATATGTCAAAATATCAAGGGAATTTTGTTTTTTTCAGTTCATGACCGCTTTAAATTAAGTTGTAATTGGTAAGCAGCATGGCGCTATTAACATCAAAGACAAAGGTTTGATTTCCAGACAATGCAAGAAACAACTAAATTTATACCTTGAATGCAATGTGAGCTGCTGTGGATAAAAATGTCCAGATAAATGTACTGCACACTGACCTGTACGCTGGATGTCACTGGATATTGTTGTCAAAGAAAGAGTCGTACCTGTAATTAAAGACATTAGAAAGTTAATAGAAAATTTCCACTTATGATGAACTCCACCAAAAATGTACCAAACTTGTATGATCTTAAAAATGATCTGAAGGATTTCATACGAAGCATAATACAAAACTTTGAAAAATTCTCTAAGTGGAATAATACGCGCCCTAAATATGCTAACCAGCAGCACCTGCATACTGAAGAGGGAAAGGGTATGAATATCCTCATGTCATTCCTTTAGTAATGGGCTTGGATTCAGAGTGTTTTATAAGGTCCAAATGAAAAGCCAGGATCATGTGACAATTCTCAATATGTGTCATTCAAAATGCTTTATCTTTTTGGTATTTGAATTTTTGGATTTCAAACAGATTTAGAGTGCATAATGATGTTCTTTTCTTCCATTCTGCTGCCTTTTTTGTATTAGATCTATTTTGTTTTCTGTCAGAGTGTTTATGTATCAGTCCATATCTCAGGCTTCTGGTAAAGCTTTCACAGATCCAGCAGGGAGTCTTGTGAATACCACAGGACGGGAAGCAGTAAAGCAACAATGGAATGACAGGTGTCCAAAGATCCTGGCTGGCCTGTTCCAGCTCTCTCTAAGTCTCGTCCCTGCAACACACACACACACACACACACCTGTGGGAGAGAGAAAACTCCTTTTCTGTGACTTGAGTTTCTGCCAGCTCCCTCTGTGTCAACATTTCTACAGTCGAAAACACGATCCTGTCCACTTATACCTGCTTTTAGCTAATTGTTTCCTGCTGGAGAGGCTAATATTGAGCAGCTATTGTTGAAATAGGCCTGCTAATTTGCCCTCTCCTAATGCTGGGTTACACAGAAAACAGTTGAGCATGACTAATGTGGCAAGATTTCGTCAGGGTTGAGGGTTTTTTTTCGTCAGGTTATTTTTTTTTTAAGAGCTCTCAAGTAATACCAATATAACTGTTTCCATGTTTGAGAAATATACGCACATATGCAAATTATATACACTGGCGCCAAAGTTTAATAATTATGAACACTTTAAAGCAACACAAAAAATATCTGAATGTCACTGCATTAGATACAAAACCAAAACAAGAAGAAAAAATGTTATTTCTTCATTAAATTTACTATATTAATTTATTATGTTTTCGAGTAAATATTAGCAAGCAAATTTGGTAAAAGAGGATAAATGAAAAAACATTACATCAAGTATCCAAGAACTGAACTCAAATCTTGGATTTGAGTGACTTTCCCTCAGGTTTTAGTGTGCACCTAAGTCTTGACTTCTGACCCCTGATATCACAGTGAGGATGAGGACAGTGATGGTGAAGGTCAGTGAGGACAGAGGGAGTTGGACTTTGCAGCTGCTTCTCTCTCCTCATTTGACTGGCCTTAGGAGAATAAGTTTTTCTTGGTTTTACAGCACTCCTAATCCATACACACACTTTTATGCCCAAACATGTGTTCTCAAGACCCCAGCTTTGATGCATCCTAAGGCCCCTCTCTCCTTCTATACCTCCCTCCCTCTGAATAGCTCTTTCTCTCTCTATCCCATCCAAATCCTCGACTAAGAATGTGAGTTAACAAGTTTTGATTGTAAAAGAAGCCTTGAGATCCTAAGGGCCAGTCTGTCAGCTCCCTGTGGCTCACCACAGACCCATTGGCTTCACAGCAGACCCGAAAAAAGCAAAGGAATAGAGTGAGAGAGAGAACGACAGAGAGACCGAAAAAGGTGGTATAACCCAGTCCCAGTAGCTCAAAATCAAGACTTGGTGTACTTTGTCCCGTTCAATTGGGCCTAGAGTTTAATAATGGAAAAATCTTCCTTTGCTGTCAATCAAACGCTTTAATAAAAACAAAGTATAACATTGCGGTCTTGCTCACTCTCTCTCCGCCCCTGGGAGAGTGGAAATGCGAGGGGTGCCTGCGGAACTGTGAAAATCCCTCCTTTTATTGCCATCAGCCTGCAATGGAAAATTGGGTTTGCGGAGGGGCCCATCTGTTGGACATTAAGCAGCCACCTGGAGCTTTAGCCAATCATGAAATTAAACATGAGTATTAAAGAAAAATGAAAAATCTCCACTCCAGACATGTGGGTCGCCCAGTCTTTGCCGCATTTAATCAAATTTCTGACAAAAAGCAAAGGCTTAGTTCACAAGGTTGTCACCCACCACCCCACCAGTAAAACCACTCCTGTTTTTCCAGGTTTTAAAGAATAAATAAAAGCTAGTATATATGAATATTAGCCTAAACTGTCTTCAGAAAGGGGTTTTTGAAGTACACTAAACAAAACAAATTTTCTTATTGAGTGATTTTGTTTCAATAAGATTACCAAAACAAGAACATTTACTTGAAAAGCAAAATGAAAAAAATTATTTTTTAAATCATTAGAATATTTTAGATGTCTTAAACAATAAAAACTAACTTCTCTTACATTCCTTTTAAATTATGTCATATTTTTCTGAGAAGTCAGTGTTTTATGTTATTTAGGTTCTCAGAATATTTTATAATTTTTTATAGGATGTTTATATATTTTTGGACTGGGAAACAAGACAAAAAGAAATTATTAAGAGAATTATTTCTGCATAGAACAGTTAGAATTAATTGTAGATACAGAATCAGCATAGAGGATGTTTTTTATGGGCTGGTTTCAAAAACATAAAATATAGTCCTTGGTGTAGGTGTATTCTCAGAGCTGAAACACCATTAATATCATTTTAGTACATAACTAAATAAGTGTAATTTTTTCAAAAACCAGACAGCTTTTTCTCGAAACGTATATATAAAAATGATGCACTAAATAAGCACAGAAGCAAAGCTGTGAACCTGATTCCTGACAGTCTTCATAATTTAAAGAATATCTATATATTAAATTGGGTGTTTCTTCTACTTTTTGCCATGTGGACCTGTCTTCAAAATAAATTCTTTCACACTCACACTAGATTATTTAAATTTTCTACTAACATTGTACATGCAATATCTTGAAATGGTTTATGATTTCACTCTTTGTAACAATATTTTATTATGTATTTTCATGTTTTAAGATTAAAAGTCATCATCAAAAAAAATCTACACATACATGTAGGTCATTTACAAAATATCAAAAATATAAATATATAATGAAGGTATGGAAAAACATTTCCATGACAGTTATAATGTGACTTTACATAACTAAAGAAAAAGTTAGCTGTTAGTTGTAAATCAACACCTGGGACATAAAAGTATCTATAGTTGAAGAAACACCCAATTCCAATAAAGCACAAAGGAACTGAACTCAACAGTAGAGCATAATGTCAGCAAATATCCCTGAAGCTCTGAGCCAGATGTTGGGTTTGAAAATGAACCAGGCATAAAGATACTGATCAGATCCTTCAATGAGCTACATTCAAGTTCTGAATACAGATTCTGGGAGTGATTCCTTGACATTCCTCCAACCCACAAGACCCCCTATAACCCCTTCACACACACTCATTTTATCCATTATTTAATACCTGGAAATTGCTGATTTTACTCCGACAGGCCCTAAATAACATGCTTTGTGTGAAGGCTCTCTGCGAGGTGCTGGAATCGGATGAAATTAGTCTCTCTCCTCTTCCTTCTCCTCTTTCTCCCTCTGCATCTCCTTCCCATTCCTTGTTCCGCCTGGAAAAGCCATTGCAGAATAAAACCCCACTTCCTCCCGCAGAGGCTGCAGCCAGACATGGAGCGGTCACACATGTTCCCCCTCACTCCACATAGACGGAAACAGCTCTCCATGGTGAACATACACACATATTTGCTCACACGCCTGATCTGGTGTGTGGTTCGGCATTGGGTCTGAGGACAAATTGCATTGGGGGCCGCAGGGGGTTCTGGACTCAGAGCCGGAAGATTTCAGGGGTTTGAGAGGAACCAGACTCATTGGCAGATGGTCAGCTATCCAGCAGTCATCATGGGACAGCACCTCAAACGAGGCTTCAGTCATTATTACAAACTCATGATTTGGTTTTGTCTGTAACAAAGTAAAGATGTAATTGAGACTCTATTGGATGACCAATAAACCCATCAGCTCTGTCAGCATTAGGTCTTGCTCATAGAATTTCATGTTTCAACAGAGTCTCATTATTCTTGTTGGTCTTTCAAAATCCGGGCAGAGAAAAATTCTTTTTGATGTAGTATCTATAGTATATTTATCCATCCAATGTGGTCACTTCATGGTCTCGTAAACAGAGCAAACTCGCTGATCTCTAGATATGTATAAATTTAGAACATGAAACATTCGACATGCAGTTATCAGTTTTCCAATGGAACGCTGAATCAAACAGACTCCTGAGTCGTCCAATAAAACCTGAGGGAATGTACACACATTCCGTATTTACATGAAATATAATATAACGCAAAATAACACGAACACTTCGAATATCAGCGTGGCACAATAGAATAAACAAAAGGAAAAAATTGAGTAGAGTAACTTACATTTCAGACACAACATTCCCACAGTTACTTTGTCTATTTTCAACGAAAATATCCAAATCTGAAACAACATCAGAATTATCCTTCGCCTTTCATCAAACAACACATGCTAGTAGACACGTTCCTGAACGAATTGTTTGTGTGAATGATTCAACTCACTCATAATACACGAAAAGTCACAACCTAGCGATGTATAAAGATATTCAAACAACCTACGCAAAACACTGGTACAGATTTGTCCAAGATGGTCACTAAACAAGGTGAATGAGCAAAACGTATCTGTTTTAATATCTTTATGCCTATTTAGGCGTTGTGCTAATCGCGGAGGCTAAAAAGCTTCAAATTCTGTGAATAGGTGGAATATCATGAGCTAAATTTCCATACAAGACATTTCTTTGTTTGTTTGTCTGTTTGTCTGTCTGTTTTAAATGGAGAAGCCAACTGAAAAAAGACTGTGGTCTAGTGAGATAAAGACAAAATAAAACAGTAGACAACCACAACCAAGAGGGAAAAATTACTTATTTGAGTGATTTTGGTTAAATGGAAAAACAGTGAGTTGTGTCTCAGAGGGATTTAAATAGGTTCCCACAATTTTCCAATTTTGTGTATCAAGTTGAAATATGACACGCAAACTCAGATTGACTTATTTTATATGTGGTTTAAATATATTCAACATCAAACCACACAAACAGCATTCAGGTCTGTGTATCCGGCATGGCCTGAGACCAGCTGGATGTGCTGATGGTGCTCAGTGAAGCACTTGGTTTTACAGGGCTCAAGTCCCAGGACAGAACCTCCATAAATGAGGAATCTGAAGAATGTAGAGCACCGTGGTTGGTGTTCTTGGACAGGGTTGACAACTTTGACCCATAAAAAACCCACGTCTTTTTTAAAGGCTATTTTTGGTCTATAAAGATTGATTACTTGTGAATCATCTGCTTCCCTGGGTGTACTGTATAGCATTACATATAAAATACATATATACAGACACATATATACACACAGGACACTGGAGCTGCACTGTGTTGTCCCAAAGGCTTCATCCAAGTGATAGATCTTTCTGGAGATGTTAAATGTCTCTAGATTTAATGCACACAAGATGCGTAACGGGTCAACATTTTTTTCGTGAGAAGTATCATAGTATTGGAAGGTAGAATCTGAGACTGTGAAGGTTGAAATAATTATCTTAATGTCAAAAAGTGACAGGTTTTACATCACTGTACAATCTGCTGATGTCCATTGTTTGTGTTATGTTGACAGGCTTTGATGTGTCAGATCAGTTGGCCCTTGTCACCTTCCACACATGGGAACTATTGCTGTAAAGCCGAACGAGATGACAACATACAGTATGACTCCTAAAACTGGGTGATTGCCATTGAGTACTAGATCTGTTCAACGTTGTTACAAGGTCTGTAATAATTTTAAAAGATGCTTTAAAGGGTTCAATACGAGTTAAACTCAGCTGACAGCATTTGTGGAATAATGTGGTATAAATACCTCAAAAGCACTTTTGACTTGTTCCTCTTTCTCATTAAAAGAGAAGAAGAAACAAAAATCAAGGTTGCAGTGAGGCACCTGCAATGAAAGTGAAAAGGGACCATTTCTGGAGGATTTAAAAGCACACCCTCTTAAAAATAAAGGGTTCATTAGTCAAGTCAAGTCAAGTCAAGTCAAGTCACTATTATTTGTATAGCGCTTTTAACAATGCAAATTGTGTCAAAGCAGCTTTACATCAGTTTGATATAAAGCTGGGTGGCTTTACATCATCTTTACAGTATTTAGACGGGGAAATAGTGTGTCAAAATATTGTCATTCTCCTCTGGCCAGACAAAATCAGCAGTTTAAATCTAGGCTGCAGCAGAATCAGATTATGCAAATGGTTCTGGTTCTTGAGGTCTTGTCCCGATGGCCGTCTAGGTGACAGGGTCTTCACTGGGGATCAGTCTCTGGGGCTCATCTAGTTGTCCTCGTCTCCGCTGACGTTCAGGGCTGTAGAGGTCATCTCTAGGTGCTGATCCACCATCTGATCTGGATACGGACTGGATCCGGGTGGCTGCAGTGACCATCTGATCTGGATACAGTCTGGATCTGGGTGGCTACGGTGACCTCGGAATAAGAAAGAAACAGACTAAAATTAGCGTAGATGCCATTCCTCTAACAATGTAACAAGTACATCGAGTGTTTTGGGAAGTGTTCCCGGTTCCGGTTGACCTAATTAATGCAGCCTAACAATCCTTTAACAGGATTTGAATTATAGAAATGCGATAGTGTATTATGTGTAAGCCAGGTTAAAGAGATGGGTCTTTAATCTAGATTTAAACTGACAGAGTGTGTCTGCTTCCTGAACAGTGTTAGGTAGATTGTTCCAGAGTTTGGGCGCTAAATAGGAAAACGATCTCCCGCCCGCAGTTGATTTTGATATTCTAGGTATTATCAAATGTCCAGAGTTTTGACATCACAGCGGACGTGAAGGACTATAATGTGATAAGAGCTCACTCAATTACTGAGGTGCCAAACCATTCAGGGCCTTATAGGTAATTAGCAAGATCTTAAAATGTACATGATGTTTAATAGGGAACCAGTGCGGTGTTGACAGTACTGGGCTAATGTGGTCATACTTCCTGGTTCTAGTAAGAACTCTAGCTGCTGCATTTTGAACCAGCTGGAGTTTGTTTATTAAATGCGCAGAGCAACCACCCAATAAAGCCTTACAATAATCTAGCCTCAAGGTCATGAACGCATGAATTAATGTTTCTGCATTTGACATTGAGAGCATAGGTCGTAATTTAGATATATTTTTAAGATGAAAAAATGCAGTTTTACAAATGCTAGAAACATGTTTTTCGAAGGAAAGCTTGCTATCAAAAAGTACGCCTAGGTACCTAACTGATGACGAAGAATTTACAGAGCAGTCATCAAGTATTAGACAGTGATCTAGGTTATTACATGCAAAAGTTTTTAGTCCAATAATTAACACCTCTGTTTTTTCAGAATTTAGCAGTAAGAGATTGCTAGTCATCCAGTTTTTGATATCAACTATACATTCCATTAGTTTTGCAAATTGGTATGTTTCATCGGGTGGCGAAGAAATATAGAGCTGAGTATCATCAGCATAACAGTGAAAGCTAACACAATGTTTCCTAATGATATATCCCAAGGGTAACATGTAAAGCGTGAAAAGTAAGGGGCCTAGTACTGAGCCTTGAGGTACTCCATACTGCACTTGTGATTGGTATGATACCTCTTCATTTACTGCCACGAATTGATGGCGGTCAGATAAGTACGATTTGAACCATGCCAGTGCATTTCCTCTAATACCAACATAATTTTCTAGTCTATTTAAAAGAATGTTGTGGTCGACAGTGTCAAACGCGGCACTAAGATCCAGTAGCACTAATAGAGAGATACAACCACGATCAGATTATAAGAGCAGGTCGTTTGTAACTCTAATGAGAACAGTCTCAGTACTATGATAGGGTCTAAAATCTGACTGGAAATCCTCACATATAGCATTTTTCTCTAAGAAGGAACATAGTTGTGAGGATACTACCTTTTCTAATATCTTTAACATAAAAGGGAGATTCGAGATCGGTCTGTAATTAATTAATTCTTTGGGTCAAGTTGTGGTTTTTTAATGAGAGGCTTAATAACAGCCAGTTTGAAGGTTTTTGGGACATATCCTAATGACAATGATGAGTTAATAATATTCAGAAGAGGATCTATTGCTTCTGGAATCACCTCTTTTAGGAGCTTAGATGGAACAGGGTCTAACATACAGGTTGTTGGTTTAGATGATTTAACAAGTTTATACAATTCTTCATTTCCAATAGAAGAGAATGAGTGGAATTGTTCCTCAGGGGATCTATAGCGTACTATCTGATGCGATACTGAGGCTGACAGCTGCATGGTTACAATTTTATCTCTAATAGTTTCGATCTTGGAAGTAAAGTAGTTCATAAAGTCATTACTACTGTGCTGCTGGGTAATGTCTGCACCGGCTGATGTTATATTTTTTTGTTAATTTAACCACTGTATTGAATAAATATTTGGGGTTGTGTTTGTTTAGTTCTAAAAGAGACGTAAAGTAAGCAGATCTAGCAGTTTTTAAGGCTTTCCTGTAGGAGAGAGTATTTTCCCGCCAAGCAATACGAAATAACTCTAATTTTGTTTTTCTCCAGCTGTGCTCCATTTTCCGGGCTGCTCTCTTTAGGGCCCGAGTGTGCCACGGTGTCATTATACCACGGTGTTGGACTCTTTTCCTTAATCTTCCTTAAGTGTAAAGGAGCAACCGTATCTAAAGTGCTAGAAAAGAGACAGTCCATAGTTTCTGTTACATCGTCAAGTTGTTCTGAGCTATTGGATATGCTGAGGAACTGAGATAAGTCAGGAAGATTATTTATAAAGCAGTCTTTTGTGGTCGAGGTTTACAGCTATATGGAATATACACAAAACTAGATAATGATCTGAGATATCATCATCGCTCTGCTGCAAAATTTCAATGCCACTGACATTAATTCCATGCGACAGTATTAAATCTAGAGTATGATTTCGACAATGAGTAGGTCCTGACATATGTTGTTTAACACCAGTAGAGTTTAGAATGTCTATAAATGCTGGTCCCAACAAATCTTTTTCATTATCAACATGGATATTAAAATCACAAACAATTAGGACTTTATCTGCAGCCAGCACTAACTCAGATAGAAAATCAGCAAATTCTTTAATAAAGTCTGTATGGTGCTCTGGTGGCCTGTATACAGTAGTCAGTACAAACATCACAGGGGATTTATCATTAACACTTGTTTCTTTGGATAACGTTATATGAAGCACTATTACTTCAAGCGAATTATACTTGAAACCCGACCTCTGAGAAATACTGAAAATATTGCTATAAATTGTAGCAACACCTCCCCTTTGCCTTTTGGATGCGGCTCATCTTTGTAACAGTAATCTTGGGGGGTAGACTCGTTTAAAATAATGTAATCATCTGGTTTTAGCCAGGTTTCTGTCAAACAAAGCACATCTAGTTTATGGTCAGTGATCATATCATTTACAAAGAGTGCTTTTGTAGAAAGGGATCTAATATTCAATAAGCCAAGCTTTATCAAGTTTATCTGCATTTAATCTGTTTTGTATTTGTTGAACATCAATTAAATTGTTACTCTTACTTTGGTTTGGACATTTTCTGTATTTTCTAGTTCGGGGAACAGACACAGTCTCTATAGTGTGATATCTAGGTGAAAGAGTCTCTATGTGCTGAGAATTAGAATTAGAGACTTCTGTGACGTGAGGCGGCTAGCAGATGGTCGGTTTAGCCACTCTGTCTGCTTCCTGACCTGGGCCCCAGTTAGTTAAGTACAAACTCTAAGACTATGTGCCATATTTCTAGAGAGAAGAGTGGCACTACCCCAGGAGGGATGAAGACCATCTCTTTTCAACAGGTCAGGTCTGCCCCAAAAACCCCAATTGTCTATGAAACCTATGTTATTTTGTGGGCACCACTTAGACATCCAGCCATTGAATGATGACAGTCTGCTATGTATCTCGTCACCCCGGTAAGCAGGGAGGGCACCAGAGCATATTACAGTGTCTGACATCGTACTTGCAAGTTCACACACCTCTTTAACATTATTTTTAGTGATCTCCAACTGGCGAAGTCGAACATCATTAGTGCCGACGTGGATAACAATCTTACTAAATTTACGTCTAGCATTAGCCAGCATTTTTAAATTTGCCAAGATGTCAGGCACTCTGTCTCCCGGTAAACATTGGACTATGGTGGCTGGTGTCTCTATTTTCACGTTCCGTACAATAGAATCGCCAATAACTAGAGCACTTTCATCAAGTTTCTCAGTGGGTGCATCACTGAGTGGGGAGAACCTATTTGATGTTTTGATCGGAACGGAAGAGCGGTGTTTTGACCCGCGACTATGCCGCCTCACAGTCACCCAGTTGCCCTGCTGCAGAGGCGCTGAAACCGGAACCGAACAATGTGCAGGGGTCCCTGAGCTAGTCGCATTCAAAGCACTATCTACAGCCCTCACATTCTTACTGTCCTCAAGTAAAGTTTGGATGTATGTCTCTAATTCTGAAATCTTGCAGGTGACGATGCAAGGAGAAGCCATTACTCACCATGATTGTAGAGTAATTCCGACTCACCACAGTAGTTTGATGGACTCGTTTACAGATTGGCCCCTTTCACTTACAGTTGCCTCACTTGTAACCCCGAATGTAGGGGGGGGGGGCCACAAAGTGCAGTCGGCTGAGCTCAACTAGATTTTTTTCCAAATAAAAGGAAGGACAAGCTGAATCAACACAAAGTGCAACTGATTGAGCTTAACTTGATTTAGACCACTTTAATGCTTTTCATAATGGTCTGGTAGGAAGTTTTGTTTCATATGATCTATGTCTCTCATTCAACAGGATTAGTTGTAATTTGATGGTCTTTCTGCAGACGAATGTGTCTTCAATAATCTCCAATATTGCCGTGTGGAGATCGATAGGCCTGCTGGACCAGCCGCGCAGCTGTGAGTGGAGTTGTTATTTCACCATTGCTTTGAGTGAGAATCTCTTGTAAATCTCCTTAGACATGCTGACATCTCTGTCATGATTACGAGTAAGAAAAAGACTCTCCGAGGTCTGGTAGAGTTGATGAAGCCTGCCATAGTCGAGAGACTGCATAATTTATGACCCCGACAGGACGCCATCGAGCCAACGGTACCTGCAGCCCCTCTCATACAGTCAGTTGGACACTGATTGTGAAAACCCACCAAAATCAACACCGTAGGACAAATAAGCACCTGTGGGAATGAGACCTATATGATAAATGGAGAAGAGAGCGGGATCCGTTTGATAAACGGATAGGAAAGGTGGATCTGGCCGACGTATTAGACACACTCATCACCATCGCGTCTATAGAGCTGCGAGCTGTCTTGTCATAGCTGATAAATGCCCTCTATTTATCTGTCTAAAGCTACATGCTGAGAGATTTAATCATTTAGCTGTGTTAAATCAATGATAGACTCGCAGCAAGCCGTTCTGTGCGAGCTGGGACTAAATTTAGCAGAAGAAGCACCGTTGCTAACCTCTGACCTGAAAAAAGCCATTTAAATCTTTTAAAATACTGTCAGTGGGACACAAATCAGTTCAGTGGAATGAATGGAGCATTAGTGCCATTAACTGCATATGGAGGACGTTTAAGGGCATTTAAACAAGGTGTACTATGAAGTAAATATTGGTACTTAGGGAGAACAATGGTAAAGTGGGACACTTTTGGAAGTGTAACTTTTCCTTCCACTTTTAATTAGGATCTAAATGCTATATTATCTGACATTACACTTTAATGGAAATCTTCGAATATATAACAACCATACAAAACACTAAATACTGGGGGAAAACTAAAAGAAATAAATGGACAGACATGACTAATCATTATTACTATTATTAATATTAAATTATTATAAAAAATATTCTTACATTATTAAAATTATTATAAGAATTTTTACCATTATTAATGATATTATTAATAATTTTATTATAATTAGCATTTGGACTTTTCTTTTTACAACACCCATTAACACTTCACTCTATGCTAATAATAATAATAAATAGTAGTAGTAATAGTAGTATTTAGGTCCTTGCACGCCGAGTCAAGATTTTCATTCAAAATTTTCACACGTTAAAAAATAAAATATGACCTCACATTGTGTCAATCACATTTACACAATACCTCCGAAACTTTCGTCCGTCATAAAAAAAAAAATTTTTTAAAAAATTAAAAAATTCTGATTTAATTTTCTGCGCTTTTCGCATCCGTAGCAAGCACTTTGATGCATCTGACTGTGTGCAAGGTTTGGATGATGAACACAAAAAAAAAAACACGAAAATTTCGGACTCAGTGTGCAAGGACCTTTTGACTGATACAATTTATTTTCATTTTTTATTTAATTTTATTATATTTTATTTTTTGCGAAATGTGTCAAGTTAAGGAGGCTGTTTCATAATCATTTATTTGTTTGAAAATTTATTTTATTTTTTGCAAAATGTGTCCTAAGTCAATTAAGCTATTTCATAATCATTTATATACATTTTCAATAATATTCACATCTTACAAGATCATAAAACTTGAAACCGATTAATAATGATTTATTTATTCTATCAAACAAACCAAGAAAAAGGTAATTCAAATAGACATTAAAATCACACTGTCAAAATTAAAAAAAAAAACAAACAAAAAAAAAAACAAGTACATATTGGGCAAAAAAGTAACTCTACACAGGAACCGCCACATGATATTCCAGCCTCTCTCTGCTGTTGTCGTTGTCCAAAAGTTCACTGTTCACTCTTTCTGGACTATCTAAATCCAGCTGTGCTCTTGGGTTGTGGGATGTTCGTACTCTCTTAGTGGGACATATTTTCCTCAGCTGGTTCTGATAGTTCATTGTGTTCTTTTGAATCTTCTGGTCCACATTAGGGGCATCCAGACTGTTGTTCTCTTCCATGGGTTGTTCAACAGATGCTTCTGTGCATCCTGGGATCCGATAGGCCAATTCCCTGCTGTCGTCCAGTGTGTCCTGGTTAGCAGCATAGTTTAGTATCGCTTTGATTCCTGCATAATATTTAATCAGTCTCATTAACAGTGTTTGTTTGGTTATTTCTCAGTGAAAGGGTTTTATAGTGGACTAACCTGAGATTTGTGTCTGAGATGTTCCTCGACCACCACCACCACGTTCTTCACTGTCAGCAGATAAGTCTGGTCTATCCGGGGTGTCCACAAACTCTGGGCTGTCTAAATCTATTGCTCCTTTGCGGCTCTCCTGCTGGTGTTTGTCAGTATTATGTGGTTTACCAACTTGGTCTTTGAGGTTCATTCTACTGGCGAAACTCTGAATTACGGGATCCATTTCTTTTATAAAGTCCAGATTTTGTCTGCTTGTGACCACAGAGTTCTGTTTTTCTAACATCTTCTGGGTCCTTGGGGGTCGGTATCTCCCGTTCTCCTCAGGTCTGTCCATTTCCTGACTACTAATGTCCTCCATCACTGCATAGAATTGTAAGATGATGCATAAAAAAAAATAAAACCACAAAACACAGAAAAAGATATCCAATTTATTTAGTGAGCCAAAACATGACTTATTTACAAACCTTCTGAAATTACAATTTGAGTTTAATAGCTTTTAGTCTGTCTGTTAGCTTAAAGACCATAAATACTCCTAAACGCTGACAAGATTTTTTTTTTTTTTTTTTTTTTTTTTTTTTTTTAAGAAGTCTCTTTAAAATAACTGTTTCATATTGAAATATACTTTAAAATGTAATTTATTCCTGTGATGGTAAAGCAGCCATTACTTCAGTGTTCAGTGTCTCGTGATCCTTCAGAAGTCATACTGATATGCTGATTTGGTGCTTAATAAATATTTCTCATTATTATCAATGTTAAAAACAGATTCTTTGATGAATAGATTAATAGAAAGTTAAAAAGAACAGCATTTATTTACCATAGAAATATTTTGTAACTTATGTATTTACTGTTACTTTGGGTCAATTTCATGTATCTTGAACTTGACAATTCACTTAACTTATTTTTTTTAATTATTATTTACTTAATAATTTTAAGGCAACGAGTTTCCTCAGTTTTTTTTAAGTCAACTTATCACTTTTTACAGTGTACAAACAGTACACGCTTACCTGCTGAGTTCCCATAATGCTTCTGTAATGCTTTGTGGGTGTTTGTTGACCAGAGTATGTCAGTGACCAAACCTAGAAGATAAAAGTTTAAAAAATAGAATCTTTTATTAATGGGAACAAACAGTTTATTTCAACAATCACATTAAATCCAGCAGCATACCTGTGAGAGCTGCTCTGAAAAAAAATGTCATTCATGAGACTCTTATTCATGCATCCAGAAGTATAATGAATATAATACAGGTCTCTACCTCTGCTGTCTTCAGTTGATGCTCTTTCAGCTAATCTGCTGTCTGTTTAAAAAGGAAATTAAGAAATAATAAATATCTAAACAAATAAGTTTCAGCTTTATTTTTCATGTGTTTTATTTGACTGGTCACCTGAGTTGCTACTCTCAATTGATCTCACTTCAGCTACATCTTAGGAAAGACAAGTTAGAGAGATCACACGTCTTTACAAATCAATAGATAAAATAATAATATTCAAATAAGCTTTTTTATTGAACTGGATAGAACAAATTGTTAATTTACTTGCAAGTTCTACCAGTTTTGGTTCAGGTGTTGCATTTGAAAAATCTAAATTACATAAAACACCTCATTAGACATTAATTCTTCTAAAGCAATATATCCAAAGTGCAATCTAATCTTTTTGCAAACACGTTTTGATTAAAAAAAAAAAAAAAGTAATAAAATAAGGCATAATGAAATATACCAGCAGTGTTTACAACAATTTCTGGGGCTTTACATTCTGTAAATAGAGAGAAAAAGTCACGTTAAATAAATAATGTCACATTTAGTACTGTAAGGAATTTCTTAAATCATCAAACATACAGGTCTGAATATTACAACAGTTTTTCCATCACTCCCTAATCACTGACCTGCAGTCGGATCTGTCAGATGTACAGGATCCAGAATCTTCTCTGTTGCTAAATTCATTTCTAAGGAAAAAGGGCTCCTGAGGTCAGAAACCAACAACCAATAGCAGAACAGACTATTTTCTGATTCTCACAGAGTATTAATTGCACTTCTCTTCATTTCCATGCAACAGACTTCAGAAAGGTCATACTGAAGTAACAATACAGACCTGAGAGCTGCGTTGGTTCAGTGTGGTCAAGAGGCAGATTCATTTCAAATGCATCTGAGGAGAGCATGTACAAAATGAGTGTAAATAATGAATGTGTCATGAATGTAAAATTATTCCTTTAGCAGAAAACAAAAACGCTCACCCTTCAAGAAACGTAACAAATCTTCAGTCCCTTCTAAAACAGAGTGAATTATGTCATTATGAATTATTTAGAATATATTTTCAAAGCAAAACAAATATATAATTGTGTTAAACAATCATAATTAGAATACTATATTGTCTAAAACCTCATCACAAATAAAATCAATTTACCTCTCATAGCTGCTGAATCTACAGCATTTATAAAGACTAGAACAGTCAGGCAGATGTTGATCCTGAGCCAGGAGGGAGAATAAAAGGGAAAATTACAACATTTTCCAAATGTCAGTGTAAATGAAACATAAACACACATTTAATACTGTCTCTCTCATTGTGCAATATCATTAATTTTACACCAGCACTCATAAAACAGTTCTACATATTTGAAAACTAGTAACACGGATCTTGTATTTTATAGTGGAAAATGCTGACTAAACATATCGCAACAAAACAAATAATCCAAATAAAAGAAAAAGAGAGTAGTTTGGTAACTTACAGCTTCATATTGAGTGCTGATGTCCTTCTGAAGGGCTCATGTGTAATTTGTGGCTTTATATGAGTGCAGGTCGCTGATCTGGACAATAGGGTCATAGATGAGCAGTTACAGGGACACTGGAGATGAGGCCCGAGAAACCAGCAAAGACCTGTTTTGCTCTGAATGGCAGATGTGTTTTATAATAATAAGGGGATGCATGGCTGAATTTACCCCATGGCATTTCCTTTCCTTCACAGAGATTCACTGAAGGATTTTGTTTGTGCCATTGTGAAGAAATAGGAAACCATTAGATTAAAGGCTTTCATCCATCTATTCATTTACCTTATATACTGCTCAAAAGTGGTTTTAAAGTAACACTAGAGGAAAATATTTATAAATAATAAAAAAATAAATAAAAAAACACCACAATACAGGTAAAGTGAAACACTTTCTGATAATTTGTAATTGGTGTCAAAATTGCTTTAAAGTTGTTTAAATTACATAACCACCACACAATATGCTTAAATATACAGATAATAAAGGAAGGAGTATTAAAAATTACAATTAGAATTGCATCTTCAAACACAAATAGATAAAAAAAAAAATTACAAATAAAAATGTTCTCAGGAGTTCCCAGCTAATTGGGACACCTTTATTGTAGAGAGACACTTTTAAATAGAACAAAATTAAATTGGAAATGTAATTAAAACATAACACATGGTTTAAGCTTCTATGCTTAATTAGGGTTAGGAATTGTAGGAAAAGATTTCAGAACTAAAAAATGTTTTGTGGATGTTATTTTTAGTAATATAAGAATATTCACAAGAATAAAGATGATTAAGATTCAATGTCCAACTTTACCTCTATTTAACCTATTTAGTAATACTTTCAAACAAAACAACTAAATATTCTGTAAGACCTTCTGTAACAGTCCCCATTTGTTGAGATGATATTAAAAATAGCTTTAAATAAAATATGAAAATATAAAAATTCTCTTATATGTCCACTAGATGGCAGAAAAAGCTCAAGAAAGAAGGTGTAAGATGTATTGGAAAACGCCACAAACGTGCAAAACCCTTTGCTTCAAATGAAAACTCATCACAGCCAGGAAAAACAGGACAAATAAAAGACAGAACAGCTCAAAACATTCTAGCGCTGTTACACAAATCTATTACACATACTGGCTTTCGATTTATTTATCATTTACTTTATTTTTAAAAATGTTGTGAACTCGCACAAAATAAGGTTTTAAACTATTAACACTGTCGCAATTTTTAACATCTTAAATTAGGAAATGAACAGTAAACAAAGCATAAAATAATTAGTTTGACTATTTGGTGAAGCACTACATCCCTAACTGGTTACAAGAAAAATGAACGCTTTTTCAGAATATTTGTGTGTGTGTGTGTGTGTGTGTGAGAGACAGTACTGGCTAATAACAGTAGCTGTTTTGTTGTGAGAAACTGGTTTGGATCTGTGAAGAATTAGTAAAAACTTGCCTCAGTGGAAGCTTTAAACGAAAAATTAAACCTAGTTTTCAACGACAGCCAACAGTTGGTTTCTTTTTTTTTTTATTGAATTCCATATAAATGTGAGTGAGGTAGCCTGTTTTTCCCACCTGACTTCAAACATACCATTCACTGTATTAGAGAGACTGCATTAAACGTACAGCTGAATAAAGCAAGTGACATGGTCTTTTTACTTAAACAATATATTTTCTCTTTTAAATGATTTATAAAACAAACAAACAAAAAAATCTCTGCAAAAGTATCTACTGCAAACTTTAGATGAATGCATTTACAATACAGTAAGATATTTAAATCTGAACTCGCCACACTGAACACAGGCAGAGGACAAACATGAGTTCAGCCTCCACTACAGAGCTAGTCTTCAACATCTGATTATTACTAGACAAGACCAAAAGTAAGAACAATTTAAGAGACACTTAAACAATTAAGGTATTAAAGATTCAGTTCGTCTAGACAAAATGCTTTGGGAGTGACAAACCGTCCACATAATATTCTTGTTTGTTCTTCAATCAGTCAACCAAAGGCAAACCACAGTAAAACACAACATGCGATGCTAAATTGAGATTTCACCTGTTTAATTGATTTAATCGTGGGGTAGAAAGAAATGTGTGTATTTCACTGAACAGTTGCCTCTCAAAAGAAAATTACAAAAATTCTTTATAGTATCAAACAAATGTCTGAAACTTCTTAAAAACAAAAAAGACAATTCCACTCACGCGTACACACTCACACAAACACACAGAACTGAAGGTAACACAAAAATTGGCATATTATTGATTGTGTTACTCAGTAATTGGTACAAGTCCTTGAACAGCAACTAGTGAAAGTTTAACAAGATCCGGGACCAAATCCAATCAACCTGCAATATACACAGAACCAGCACAGCTGAAACGAAAGAGCTTCCATTATTGGTAAAAGAATGTTTTGTTACACAATGATCCAACACAAATCAGAAATGTTACAGTAGTTTTGACAATCTGGCCTTCAGTCCAAATGCAGAGCTGAAATACGACTCTGACATCAAATCTGCTTGGTCTTGTCCCCATCATGTTCTTCAAAACCAAGGAACAAATCACTTCTTATCTGCATTTATACTCTGAGAAGTTTAATATATGACACCAGGTTTTGTGAACCGTGATCAAGACTCGTTGTAAAAGCGGACTAAAATACCAGGTACAACCACCTAAAAAAAAAAAAAAAAAAAAATCCCTGTCTCCCCCCCAAAAAAAAAACAATTAAAAATAAGTCTTTCAGTCAAATGGTTTGAGCACGAAAACGCTAGAGGGACATATAAAATTAATTTTATTATCCTTCTTCAGGCGGACATTTAAGTGTTTCTAAACAGTCATGGCGAGTGAAAGTTCACACCCGTTTGCTTTTCTAACTCACACAGACAGGTGCAAAAACATCATGGGTTTCTTTTTGAGTTCACAAACCCCTAAACAACAACTGAGGAGAAAAATAAAATAAAACTGTAACTTAACATTAGTTCTGTGTTATTTGCAACAATAAAAATAATCACAAATGAAACAAGTGCCCCACCCCACCCCCTCACCACTGATTCACAATTCCAAGCAGGCCCACAGAAGAGAGAGAGACGGATAGAGGGATGTGAGGGGGGATGTGGGGCAGGTGGTGTTCAGGGCTGGGCTCCAGCGGCAGTGGGCACTTGTGTGGCCATTGTGTTTGGGGCAGGGATGACGGGCGAGCCGGCGCTGATGTTGGTGATGTTGGGCTGTGTGCTCGGAGTCATAGAGGCGATGCCTGCAGTGTGAAAGCCACCAACACGTTTAGCCTAGTGTATGATGAAACCTGAATATCTCTCTTAATAGCATTCTGGGCAAATGCTTTTTAACCGTAAGTTAGAAGTGTTCAAAGAGTTTCACCAAATAACGAACATTGTCATTTATTCACCCCTTATGCCATTTCAAACCGTTAAGAACATAAAAGTTGATCTTTTGAAAAATGCTTCTGTTTTTGTAAACTGTTTACCTGCCATCAAGCTAGAAGAGCTGACCGGTGTGGAACTAGCAGCCATTCCTGCAGCTGGCGCTCCTCTGCCCTGGTCTTTAACTATAGGATCTATATACAGAGACATATGAAATACGTTATTTCAAATATATGACAAATCATAACATGAAGTGTCAACTGTATATCAATTCCATCCAAAGTCAGTTAAACAGTTATACTGAAATGTACTACTAACCCAGGACTCAACAATAAGCAAAGCCTTGTTCTAGTGTGAGAATTTTAAGCCATTATCTTGCCCTATTGTATTTTACAGACATCAAATATTTTAATGTTGTTGATCATTTACTTGTGAAAGTTTCATTTAAATGTTTTTAAAGGTGACATTTCAAATTCAGAATTTGCAACCAAGTAACATTACCTAGGCTGGTTGACAAAGTTGTTAAACTTGTTATAAGGACATCATAAACATATTGAGATGAGCAAACAAATCAGTAATCTAACTGCAGTATGTCAATGTTAACACAGATGAGGTTTTGAATTTATAACCGTCAGAGTTAAATTATAGCTTTATCAACTGGGCTAGGGCTACCATTTATTCCTGATCAAATAGCTTTAAAAATGCTAGTGTCATCAAGTGATTGTAGACCTTGCAGGGTCCATTATTCACAATATACTCAGGAGTGTGCTGGGAGTGTTTGGATGTTTATAATAAACTGGATGTTTATAAGGAACTGATTTATTCAAGTGTGTATAAAAGAACAAACACGCAAGAATGTACATGAAATTAGAGACTGGAGATGCATTCACAGGTTCTCAGGAGGAACTCACAGAAGTAAGGGTGGTCCATGGCCTCGCGGGCCGTCAGTCGGGCCTGGTGGTCATAACGTAGCAGCTTGTCCAGAAAATCCAGAGCCTCGGTACTGACCAGGTGCTGATTCTCACTGTGCACAAACCGTTCCCATCTCTTCCGGGAGTGTCTGGGTGAACAAGTGAAAGTGACATGTTAAAAATGGTACAAACATGACTATACACACATACAGAACTTCAATGCAATAACTGAAAAGTAAAGAACTATGAACATAATTTAAAACAATACCTCTTTTAATCACCTTGATAAAGAGTCAGTCTATCCTGATCAACTGTGTATTTAAGTCATACCTGCCCAAAATGTCATTAAAGCGTGGGTCCAGCTCAATGTTATATTTGTCAATGTAATCATACAAGTCCTCTGTACCCAGAACCTTTGCAATCCGAACCAACTAGAAAGAAAAATAAAGTCACATCAAAAACTAAATTCAACAGACAAATACCCAGCATAAAAGCATTCAGCAAATATATTTTTTCTTTCTACACAGCAAGTTTATTAATTCCTCAGTTGAACGACTGAACATCCCTGTTATTTGTTTTTAATGATAAAATCAAAAATTAATAACTGGTTGACCTGGTCATAGTTGTCATGTCCATGGAAAAACGGTTCCTTCCTGAAGATCATACTGGCCAGCATGCATCCAAGACTCCACATATCCAGACTGTAGTCATACATCTAGATTCAGACCAAAACATATTTTGACAAAATTAGCTCAAATTTAATAAATGTGAAATTTTAACTAGGGATGACAACAAAAAATAGTTTAACTGACCATTAGCGTAAATGGAAATTATTAATGTTCTAGAAAATCCACATCTTTAATTTTAGGACACTAACCTGATAGTCCACAAGTAGTTCAGGGCCTTTAAAATATCGGGAAGCCACACGTACATTGTACTCCTGGTTTGGGTGGTAAAACTCAGCCAAGCCCCAATCAATCAAACGAAGCTTTAAAAGGAAAATGGACATTCAACAAATCAAGAATACACACTACCTTTAGAAGTTTTAGGTACCGGTAATACTTTTATTCAGCAAGAATTTACCTTTTAACTTAAAAGAAAAAAAAATCCGGAAAACGTATTATGGTTTTCAAAAAATAAATAAATAAATAAATAAGCAGCACAACTGCTTTTAACATTGATAAAAAAAAAAAATTACTTGAGCAACAAATCCATGTATTAGAATGATTTCTGAAAGTCATGCCACACTGAAGACTAGAGTAATACCTGCTGAATATTCAGCTTTGCCATCACAGGAATAAACAAATAATGCTCAATGTTGGGTAAACTTTTAACTTGGACAATACCTTTCTGTGCTCATGGTCAATCATGACATTGTGTGGCTTTACGTCTCTGTGCATTATTCCCATACTGTGGCAGTAGTCGAGAGCCTGGGGATAGAAGAGCAGTAAATAAGCATTAGATCCAACATCAATTTGAGCAGAGCACTTGGCACTGTTGAAACTTTCTAACTAAAAATATTGGCAAAACTGAAACTGTTTTGCCACTGCAAATTAAGCCAGACAGACAGATAATGGATGGTTATGTTCCATGATATCACTCTCTTGATACCCACTTTTAAATTGGGGTTATAACAAGAGTATGGTCAGTATATGTCTTTGTTCAGGAAAACCAGAGTGATCGTCTCACCTTAAGAATTTCATACATGTAGAAGCGGATGTCATAGTCTGATAAAGTTTGATACAGTTGCTGTGAAGAAAAAGAGAAGAGTTTACAACAACATCAAATTAAACAAATAAATTATTTAAGGAGGGGTAACAAAAAAAAACAACATCTCTAACCTTGAAGTCCGTGTTGTTAACATGCTCAAAAACCAGCGCTGGTGTTCGGGACTGTGCATTTAAAACAAAGCAGAATGGGTTTTAAACCTGATGGCAGACAAACAAACTCGCACATATTTACTTTGCCAATGCATCCAGGTTCCAAGAAAATAAAACCTGCAAGTTAGGAAGACAATGAAAGGTAAACTCCCCAATATTTTAATAAACATACCACAGGATCCTTTATGATGTCTAAAAGCGTTATGATGTTGGGGCCTCCTCTCAAGTTCTCCAGAATTTTTATTTCTCGTTTAATTTTCTTCTTTTTCACTGGCTAAAAATTATAAAGAAAAAAAAAAACATAAGCATAAACTGACATATCTCCAATCAAATCTTCTATACAAGTGTGAATGCAAACATCAAAATATACCTTGAGTATTTTGACGACTACTTTCTCATTGTTAGTGATGTTTATGGCTTCAAACACTTCACTGTATTTTCCTCGACCAAGCTTTCGCACTAACTGATAGTCATCCTGATTTCTGCAGAATACAAACATATAGAGTACAAACAATGCGAGTTTAACACACTGAATGTGTCAAATATACCATGCATGCCACAATAAGTAATTAGCAGCAAATTTGATCCAAGACCCCAAAAGAGAACAACAAAGAAACTATCCACAGGGATTATGCTGCATAATTATAGGTTAAATCAGGTATTTATAGTAGGGGTGGGCGATATGAGCTAAAATTCATATCACGATATTTTCCACTGTCCAGACGATATCGATATTATATCGCGATATGAGGGAGAAAAAAAATTGGAATCACATTTTAGTAGACCTTAGTTAAATTAGAGGCAAAATATGTATTTTAACCTTATATAACTAGAAAAAAAAAACATGATTTCAAGATCTAAGGCAAAAATAGAATGGTCTGACTTTAGATGTGTGAAATTATGCTACATAAGACACCTGCGCAAAAGAAAACCAGCAAATGGACTGAAAGAACATGCAAATTCACTCTGTGACAGTTGATGGCGCTTATGGCCTCAATTTAGCGTTCCTTTGGTTACCGCTGTAAATAAAGCTCTGCGCTGTGCTTATGAACACGGACGTAAGAGAAAAAGAAAATGTCATCTAAAGTTTTCTGAAGAGAGTTCCCTTCAGATACTCATTCATATTACCCCCCTGCCCCCAATTCATTATTTATATTTTTCTTCTTATATTTCGAGCATTGTGAACAGTGATCTTGCGCTGCCTGCTACAGTATTTTCTCTCTTTGTGTCCGTCTTCAGCATCTTTGTCCTGTGTTAACGACCGTTTGCAGGCTTAGTAATATTACCACACAAATTACATTTTGGGAAATTACTGTAATCCAGCTTGTGTGAGGTTCCGAAGAGCCGATCGTATGTTTGGAGCAAAAACTATCCGATTTATGGCCGATCAAGCGGGTCACCTCTCTCTCTCTGATGATGCAGTAACGACCGCAGGGAAAAAAATCTTTGTCTGTCCAGCCAATGAAATCCATGAATATGTAACGGTATCCACGGTATAGCAAAAATCCATATCATGGCATAACATAATACCGGTAGTCACATTAATACTGGTATAGCGCCCACCCCTAATTTATAGTGCATGTAATTTAAAAGGGCTAAAAATTCAAGAGAACGCACCCCCAGTCCACCACATGGGATTCATAGTCCCAGTACTCTCTGGGTCGCTGTGTGTTTACATCAGGGTAAACTCGAGAGCGACTTGGGACAGGGCCAGACATATTCTACACACGGTATTCCCTGAAACACCTGGAAAGACAACAAAATATAATACTGAATGATTACAGGACGATCAAAAAAATGTTTTACAAATCTAATGTTTAGGGGAAAATTATATAATATTTTAATATTAAAGCTTATAAGAAATAAAAATTAATCAATTAAATTTGATAAAAATAAGCAAATAAATCAACAAATAAATACTAAAATATCTAAAAGTACAGTACTATTAAAAAAAATAATGTAACAAACCTAATATTTTCCAGTTAATATTGACATTATTCTATATTTTTACAGTATAAATTACATCTTTTTAAAAAAGAAACCATATAAATGCCTTTGAAATTTTAGAATGGGGTCCCTCTCATGAGGATAATAATATTTGGGGGTCAGTGGCATCTAAAAGATTGAAAACCCCAGGTCTACATTAATTTCATAAAGCTTTATAAATGTACTTGTACAGGTTGGTTATTACCTTGGAGGGTTCCTCCAAGCAGCAAATGAAAGGTGGAGCTGATGAAGGCAGATGTGATGACTTTATGGTGGAGCATAGGCTACAAAATAAATAAACATGCCTGTTAAGACAGCTGATAATCAATTAAACGAAAAGTAAATGACTTTAATTTGAATTGTAATATTTCAAAACCACCAAACAACCCACCTGATTGTAATTTGAATGAAAGAGGACATCCAGGAGCTTATTCAGGAGACACAGCAATCCTATAAGTCATTCCTCATGGCCCTCCAGATGCTGGAAAACACAAGGATGTTGTAAACTTTACAGACACAGCTGTGCAACATCAGTCTGGGTATCAAAGTACTGATTTATGGACCAACGTCCATTAATAGCCCACCAGGTCATTGTACTGCCTTATAGTCATTAGACTAACAAACTGCTGTTTGTGACAAGCCGTGTGATCTTCCTGAATGAATTACTAATTATTAGAACTACAGCTTAATTAAAGCTTAATTAAAGCAGGGATGGGAGAGCAAATACACGGAACACAAACGCCTAACTAGGGATGATAGTTAAGCATTATAACCAGGAATACTAGTACATTTTCCCTTAAATCAATATCTTGTTTTGAGCCACAGGCCTGATGACACAGCCAAAGAAACCGGTCAAGCTCACTGGACAGCTTTTCTGCATTCCCAACTTTATCTACATATAATCCACATTATTAATTCATTACAAACAAGTCGTATAAACTATATAATTACAGGATTTCTCAGAATCTTATTATCAGCTTCCAAAACAGCTGTTAGTTAGCCAGCTAACCGCTAACTAGCATAGCGTTTGCCACGCCTAAGTCATTTCTAAAACATTTTCCGACGTATTAATTTACGCTCCAAATGGTTTATTACATTGTAAAACACATTACAAAAGCATAAATTACTCAAAACGTGAACACAGGGCTAAATATCTTAATGTTTTATCGCAGAAACGCTGCTAGCCGAACGCGGCGCGACACGCCACATCAAAGCTAACGCCGCTAGCTACTTTCGCACAAAAGATTAAACAAATTTATATTAGAAAATGAGAAACAATCCATGTTCATAAGACTATAAAACATACACGACGTTAATATGTGTTTCATCGGACCTGGAATCAAATAGTCCGTTTATGTCTGTTTTTATAAAGAGTACGCGACGGGTTTTAGTGGTTAGCACTGGCACGCGCTAACTCTGTCGCCGGCGAATAACACGATATTTATTCACATAAGCATGTATTAGTAGCGTAGTGCCTTACGTGTGTGTCCTTATCGGAAGGAAATATTAAAAAGTCAACTCATGTAGGAATACAAGTATCAGTAGCTCGTAAATGCACACTGCATTACCTCTCGGCGTCTCCTGGTAGACAATATGGCGGATGCTGCGCTGGAGAAAGGCTGCGTATCAACATCTAAACAGCTGCTCGAAAAACACCTTCCGAACGCGCGTGTGATGTCTCACGATGCTTACTATGTAGGCAGCTCACTAGGTTTACAGACACGGCCAGAGAGAGAGAACGCGCAGACACACAGACAGACCGGTTTCCATAATACGTTCAGAATCAGAATCAGCTTTATTCGCCAAGTGTGCGCAAACACACGAGGAATTTGTTGTGGTTTTTAAGAAGATACATACATACATATATACATACATGAGAACAGAAACATTTAAATAAGACTTAACAATAATAATAATAATGTGTATGAATCTGGAACAGAAGATTTATGTACAGATTTGTGCATTATTTACTCTATATATACAGCTGTATAGCAAATATGTATTTGTATTTACATAGTACTTGAGAGAGAGGCAATAATTAGAGACGGAGAATGAATTACGGGAAGAACACGGGTAATAATTCCTGTATGTATATATGTATATATATATATATATATATATATATATATATATATATATATATATATATATAATTCCCGGAGTGAGAGGGGTCTGTGATGATGTTACCTGCCCGTTTCTTCACTCTGGAGTTGTACAAGTGCTGAAGGCTGGGCAGGTGCACACCAATGATCCTTTCTGCTGTCCTAACAGTCCGCTGCAGTCTTCTTATATCTGATTTGCTGGCTGACCCAAACCAGACAGTTATAGAGGAGCACAGAACCGACTCAATAACAGCAGAGTAAAACTGTGTCATCTGCGCCTGTGGCAGGTTGAACTTTTTAAGTTGATGAAGGAAGAACAACCTCTGCTGAGCCTTTTTCACGAGTCAATGCATATACATCGTCTATGTGATATCTACCAATTGAATGTCTATACAGACAAAAATTTTTATTTATTTGTATTTTAGTAGTTATTTAAATTTTTTCTTTATGTATTATTATTATTTATTTACTTACTTAAGCTATTTTTGCATTGGCTATATAGGCATAATATTTACCAAAAAGTATTTTTGCAATATTTTCCCTTGTTTCAAATCTGTGCATATTTTCCAAATTTAGAAGTTTTCTCATTTTTGTGTTCAGTTTTCTGCAATTTGAATATTCACTAAATTAGTTTAAAACAGATCAATTTTGAACAATCACAATAAATGTTACTATATTTCCAGTACGTGTTCATTTCAATTCAGCCTGTGCTCAGTTGTATGATTGAACAATAAAAATCACAGTTTCTACAGAGAGAGAGCTGAAATTTAAATTTTTGAAAACTGAAATTTTTGCTAGAATTTCATAAAATTCTTTATACTTAGAGTCAGTAGACATGATGCCTTTTTAAAAAATTTTAATAGTGTTGATGACACCATTTAAGGTCAGCTGAAGGAACTGGGAAAACCTGTTGCAATTACAAAACAGATGGAGCTAAGTAGGAAAGTTCTAAAGGAGAAACATTGTACTAGAATAACATTCAGAATTAATTACAATCTAAACTGATGCAAGGATTACAATACACATTATACCTCAAAATAATCATTTTCCCCTTCTCTGCTCATGAATCCTTCATTGGTGATTACTTGTTACCATAAAAACAGTTATAATTCTTTTTTATAAAATACATTGTACATCAATAACAACTCAACAACTGGTATATGCTCGTGAGAAATACCAAAATGTTTTTATTAATTTTTAACTAATCCAGATTTCAGATTTAACATCTGTTCCAATTTCATAAAAGAGCAATATGTACATCAATTAACTTTTTTTGTTTGGCATTAAAAATAATTATGAATAATACAATAATGTCAATCACCGTAGATATGAACAGGGAACAAAAGATCATTAATTATGTATCACTGTTTAATAAAACGTGCAATATCAATAACATGTTAATGTCAAATAGGCCACTTTAGATATGATCAGGAAACCATTGGATCAGTGAACCTTACTATGATGTAACAGTTACAGATCAGATCATCTGATACCACCCATGATTTTTAAATACAGACACTATATCATCCAGTGTCAAGGGTAATGACTTCAGCTCTGTTGGTTTATTCAAAAAACTCAGAAGAAAAAGAAAGGTGAAAAAAGTCACGGTGGACATTCTCATGAATGATGTCTTCATCTTCAGGACCACAAATGCATGAGGTCAGGATAAACTTGAGACGTGGCTTCTTGCATCATCCTTCAAAAGCAGCATTAGCGATGATATCTTAATATATTACTGAAAATGTTACCTTTGATTATTATTTTGCTGATCACATCGGTTTCCAGAGACATTCCAAGATTAACTATTACATTTACTGAGGCCACAACTCATTAAACATTCCAGATTTGCAAATGCAGACACTCAGCAGGTGGTGGAGACAGTAATAAAAGTGACTAAACAGCACGTGAGAGAGAAGCCCTTATGTATGTGAGCAATACTGAGCTGCTTTATTCACACCCTTTTTTCTTTAAATGGGATCCACTGTAAGTGTCAAAACCAGAAATGCAAACTTGAAAAACACTTAATCTCCGGTCTTAAAGTTCAGCTCTAAATTGGAGTGAGCTCAGCTTTAAAATATGTCCATTCTCCAGCCATTGCTTTTGCCTTTTGTAGATAAACATGAGAGGCTAAGTGAATATAATAATTAGCAAATGTAAGCAAATGTAACTTTAATCCATGAAACATGAAATAAGTATCTGCCAATCCTTCTCACATTTGCAATTACGCAAACATACTCTTTTATTCGATTTTTCCTTAATATTTGCTTCACTAGCTCTTACTTTAGAACTCAAAGGCAGAGAAATATATCATTATCCCAGATCCAAGTTCTTATGCATTTCATATTAGCAGATTAATGATGCATGTGAGATCACTTTAGTACCTGACAGATTCATTACCTTTTTTTTTTTTTTTTTTTTTCCTTCACTGGTGTCTATATGACCACTAGTTAGGCAGAGATCCTGTGATTTCTTTTCATTTCCTACTATATGGACAAGACTAGATATTTTAGGCTTCTGAAAAGTTCATTCTGAAATTCCACAGTAAGTGTCCACAGTACAACTATGTCCATAAAAAAACTGCCACACATGAGCACTGAGCACAAACAGCAAAAAATAAATAAAACACTGGCAATTCCAAAAAGATTTTTCATGTGAAATATGTAGTGTGATGACTTCCTCTCGTGGCTGCTGTGTTAAATTAAAACAGAACTACTGATCTACAATTGTGCTCACTCATGGATTTCTCTCAGTTCATTGCTGCAATTCTGTGGTACAAATGTGTATCAGATTAGCAATCATTAGTTATTTTTTCCAACATGATTTCAAAGCAGCTAAAACATCCAAAAACCTGGAAGTCATATCAAAGTGTGCTATGTTATCTATCCAGACGCCCACAGTTCTATTAGTAAGCAGCCAGTGGTGCAAAAAACTTGAATCCCAGAATAGATTCATGATACAATGTAGAAATAAAAAAAATAGCGCTAGGTTAAACCACTCACTCGCATCTTCAAAAAAAGTACAGCGACATGCATTCTGAAACTTCAAAATTACAAAAGAGAGAGAGAGAGACAGAGAAAGAACAGGGTAGTCAAGCAGTTTCATACGAAAGCGTGAGCATAACAACAGTGATTGTGTTCTATGAGCAGGTGGCTGGTGGCCATGAATATCTTTGGATTGTGTGCTGCTGGTAGCATGAGTGTGTGCATCGGGCGTATGTAATAAATTTGTGATCACACTGAGGATGGGGGGAGTTTGTGTGTAAAGACAAAATTCAAGAGGCTCGTCTTTCACAGCCCTGAGCTGGTGAAGACCCTGTGTGCAGGGGTCTGACATATACACCAAAAGGGGGTTGAATTCCCCTCCTGAAATGTAGCAAGAGTTCAAATGCACTAGATTGGTAATTTTAGTCCGGTTTAGTCTATGAGTGACTGGTTCGTTCAGTGGCAGGCTGGTGAGACCGGATCACATGAGGCAGCACTTGCTTTTGTGGTTGTGTGGGTCTTTGAAACGCAGTCTCTGTTTGGGGCGGTACTTCTCCAGGTATGTCAGCTGCTTGCTGTTGATGGCACCCCGGCGTTTCCTGTGGTGAAAAAAACAACAACAAATACCCATTAGTTATGTTAGTTTTTTTTTTTAAATTAATGATTACAAAATAAAAAATAACAAATGATAATAATACTATGCACATACACAATTAAGATATATGTTAAACCTTATGCCATTCATAATTCATTTATAACAATTTTTTTTAATTAAAAATTTAAATTAATGTTAAACACACATATACATATGTATATACATGTTTAACATTAACAGCTATATAAAAATATATTAATATACTAATATATTTTTATATATCAATATATTACAAATTAATATATAGAACAGACGTGTATATATATCTATAATATTTGTAGAAATATACACAAAATATTTGTATTTAAATTAATGGCTTAAGTTAAATGTTTGTTAAATACATAAATGAAAATCACATATACATATACATATATATACAGTGGGTACGGAAAGTATTCAGACCCCCTTAAATTTTTCACTCTTTGCTATTATTGCAGCCATTTGCTAAAATCATTTAAGTTCATTTTTTTTCCTCAATGTACACACAGCACCCCATATTGACACAAAAACACAAAATTGTTGCCATTTTTGCAGATTTATTAAAAATGAAAAACTGAAATATCACATGGTCCTAAGTATTCAGACCCTTTGCTGTGACACTCATATTTAACTTAGGTGCTGTCCATTTCTTCTGATCATCCTTGAGATGGTTCTATACCTTCATTTGAGTCCAGCTGTGTTTGATTATACTGATTGGACTTGATTAGGAAAGCTACACACCTGTCTATATAAGACCTTACAGCTCACAGTGCATGTCAGAGCAAATGAGAATCATGAGGTCAAAGGAACTACCTGAAGAGCTCAGAGACAGAATTGTGGCAAGGCACAGATCTGGCCAAGGTTACAAAAAAATTCTGCTGCACTTAATGTTCCTAAGAGTACAGTGGCCTCCATAATCCTTAAATGGAAGATGTTTGGGACGACCAGAACCCTTCCTAGAGCTGGCCGTCCGGCCAAACTGAGCTATCGGGGGAGAAGAGCCTTGGTGAGAGAGGTAAAGAAGAACCCAAAGATCACTGTGGCTGAGCTCCAGAGATGCAGTCGGGAGATGGGAGAAAGTTGTAGAAAGTCAACCATCACTGCAGCCCTCCACCAGTCGGGGATCTTTGGCAGAGTGGCCCGGCGGAAGCCTCTCCTCAGTGCAAGACACATGAAAGCCCGCATGAAGGAATCCAAGATGGTGAGAAATAAGATTCTCTGGTCTGATGAGACCAAGATAGAACTTTTTGGCCTTAATTCTAAGCGGTATGCGTGGAGAAAACCAGGCACTACTCATCACCTGTCCAATACAGTCCCAACAGTGAAGCATGGTGGTGGCAGCATCATGCTGTGGGGGTGTTTTTCAGCTGCAGGGACAGGACGACTGGTTGCAATCGAGGGAAAGATGAATGCGGCCAAGTACAGCGATATCCTGGACGAAAACCTTCTCCAGAGTGCTCAGGACCTCAGACTGGGCCGAAGGTTTACCTTCCAACAAGACAATGACCCTAAGCACACAGCTAAAATAACGAAGGAGTGGCTTCACAACTCCGTGACTGTTCTTGAATGGCCCAGCCAGAGCCCTGACTTAAACCCAATTGAGCATCTCTGGAGAGACCTAAAAATGGCTGTCCACCAACGTTTACCATCCAACCTGACAGAACTGCAGAGGATCTACAAGGAGGAATGGCAGAGGATCCCCAAATCTAGCTGTGAAAAACTTGTTGCATCTTTCCCAAAAAGACTCATGGCTGTATTAGATCAAAAGGGTGCTTCTACTAAATACTGAGCAAAGGGTCTGAATACTTAGGACTAGGGCTGCACGATATTGGAAAAAACTCACATTGCGATATTTTGTTTTTCTGCGATATATATTGCGATGTGGAAAAAAAAAAAAAAAAAAATAAAAAAAAAAAAAAAAAAAAAAAAAAAAAAAATCACCAAATGACTTGAATAGCTCTATTTGGAGAGAGAAAAAATATTGATTTTGTAGGTGAGTAAATCAGCATAGGAAATAAACAATTTACAAGCATAGATAAATATAATAGAACAAAGATACAAATGAAATAAACAGTGCTTTGTATTTTTAAGGCAAGTCCAACAGTATTCAGGTGCAGAAACTGAATAATAAAATGTAAAATAACACTGCATAACACAGTCTTCATTGTATAAATTAAATCTAAATCTGTGTTAAAGCTACAAAAGTGATTTTTCTCTGTTTTGTTGTTTGATTATGACACAGAAAGCAACAGAGACATTAAACTGCTGTTATTGTTATCCTCTTTCTTTCTCAATTGTTTACCTAAGACATAAGCAACTGTTTTTTTTTTTTTTAGAAGGATACTTGGAGACATGCATTTTGACACGGTTTCGCGCATATGTGTCGTACTACACTGGATGCGGCGCGACACGACGAATCCCCGCCAGTAAACTGATATGCCTCGCTCTATTAATGACGTACTGACACAAAGTTGACACGATTGGCAACGGTCGCTTTGTCGCATCCAGTGTAGAAAGACTTTGGGGCCGTTCACATGGTGCATCTGCAAACGCGTGGAAAACTCCCGCCGCGCCACTTCCTCCTCCTTTCCAAAGCGCTCGGGAGCTTGCGCTTTCCTGGCGCCTGCCGTTGCTAAACATTCGTGATGTGCTCTCCTCGACGACGCGGAAGTTTCAACAAAGGATAAATGGATTTCCAGCACTGAAAATCGCTTGCAGTAGCTCTGCTACTAAATTTATTTAAAAATGGGTATCTCTGTGCAGCTGTCGCGTCCGGAGTAGACACGGTGTCTGTGTGTGAGCAAAGAAAACGATCAGTATAAATATAACGATCAGGCCTACTAAACATCGCACATCCTGCGATGTGACTATCGCGGATGCGCACATCGCGATATCGATGCTGAAACGATATATCGTGCAGCCCTACTTAGGACCATGTGATATTTCAGTTTTTCTTTTTTAATAAATCTGCAAAAATGTCAACAATTCTGTGTTTTTGTGTCAATATGGGGTGCTATGTGTACATTAATGAGGAAAAAAAATGAACAAATGATTTTAGCAAATGGCTGCAATATAACAAAGAGTGAAAAATTTAAGGGGGTCTGAATACTTTCCGTACCCACTGTATATGTGTGTGTGTTTTAATGGCTTAAATTGAATGTAAATATTTGTATGTATATTTAAGCAGTATTGTAATTATTAATGTAAGCATTTATATTTATTCCTGAATTGTTTTCTGTAATGCATTAGCAATGTTTTGTGTGCTATCGTTATATTTCATAGTGGCATCTGTGCAAACTGTATTCATCAATTCTTGACTGCATAATTTGCTCTAATTTGTTTGTGTTGTATAATTAGATGTAATGCATTAATGCTGCACAATATCTGTCATGTATCAGTGCTACATCATTTATTGTGCTTCTACTGTATCGCTCACTGTATTGACTGGGTGTTGTATCGCTCTACTGCAAGGTGTTGGTAATATATTGTTAGCGGTAATGTATACTTACTGCCTGATCAACTGAATGGCATCCTCATATTTCATTCCACTCTCTATAAGTGCCAGAGCCACCAGCACTGGAGCCCTGCAACATACACACATACAGTGTTTAATACCAGGAAACATCACCTCAAACAGCTTTTGTGTGTGCACAGCCCACAGAAACAATAGGTTTTACAGGAAAAGCAACCCATTCAGCCCTTCTCAGCAAGGATACTACCTAATGCACGTGAGAACAGGTCTGCAGTTACAGTATATTTTTCTGGGTGGCAAGATGCATTACTCTACAACTTACATTATAGTCTGTTCATCACAAAAAGCTACTGCATGGCTTAATATATACCCTCACAGCACATATACAATTTCATATTCAAAAAGAAGAGTTGAAAAAAACAATATATTCTTCAATATTTCTCTTTGTGTGTTCCATGAACGAAAGTCACACAGGTTTAAAATGGCATGAGGGTGAGTAGATGACAATTTTTACCCTTTAAAAGAATAGTCCACCCAAAAACTTCTGTCATAATGTATTCAACCTCATGTTGTTCCAAACCTGTATTCTTTCTCAAGTGGAGCATGTAAGAAGGTATACTGAAAAATGTTGCTAACCAAACAATTGTGGTTCTCCTTTGACTTCAACTGTATTTTTGTCTCTACATTGGTAGCCGATGGGAACTAAAACTGTTTGGTTACCAACATTATTCAAAATATATATATATATTTTTATGTTCTGCAGAAGAAACCAAGTCATACAGGTTTGGATGGAATGACATGAGGGTGCGTAAATAATCACAGAATTTTCATTTTTGGCTGGACTATCCTTTTAATGACATATCATTTGGATGGGAATGAATTTTAAGCTATCATTCTAATCATTTACAGAGCAGTTAGGTCATAAATGTCATTTTTTTGTTTGGGAAAAAAACCCTAAACGTCATTACGTGCTAATCCTAGATTTACTAAAATACAATAAATTCTGATTTGAAGAGTGTGTCAGCCCCTGTCAGAGACCTTGTCTATTTTTACCGTTTGCGCTCAGGGTTCTGACAACTTTGAAGTCTCCTGAGTATGCCCCTTTCCAATGCATAACAACACAAACTCATCCTACTAAAGCAAACATTGGCTCCCTGTCAAAAACTGCTGAGGGCTCCCACAGGAGCTGCAACCTACGTCAGAGAGGCTGGTGCTTAACTTGTCGGCAGAAGCGGTCAGGGGTCAAAGTGGGAGGAGGGCAAGCAGGGTAAACCGGACTGTCATTAGCCTACCACTCCCACAGAACCGCCACATTTGGCCGTCTGGCTGAACAATTCAAGCACCGCAGCTTAATTAAGGTCTGTGTGTTTTGACAGCTGGCCAGATAAGAGGGCAACACCGTGGCTACACCAGGATCCCTCGCTGAAAAGAGATATGAAGGAGCAATTAAGAGAGCTGCTTATCATTCGCTTCCTGTTTCGTCTTCGGACGTCAACCTTTTGTGCTTTGAATAATAAACTTGGATTAATATTGTGTGTCCGTTTGGACGGTTGGTTTTGGTACACAGTGGTCAGGCAGGGAGAATGGGTTTGACCTGCAAAGAACACGGGCCAAGACTAAGAGGCCTGTTGCTGAGGGGTAATTTGGGGTAAAGCAAAAAATAAAAAAATATTCAAAAAAATAAAAAAAATTGATGAGAAACCAAATGTAAACAGCAGAACTCAAACACTACACTAACACAAGCCAGCTTAAAGCTCTGCCAGAGATATTACACACACAGTCCTTGATTGCATTCTGAGGGAAAAAGAGCAACAGATCCTGGGAAAGGCTGTTGATATGTTTGAGAATTTTTGTAAGAGAGAGAAGCGAGCCACATAAAGTTTGACCCATCAAATTCAGATGAACATTTGCACGTCTACAATTTCTGAACAGCCACAACAGCAGGCTGGGAAATTACTAGGAATACATGGAATCTGCACCTGCAGAATACTGTAAAAAGCTCAGCAGATTTTTATTTGAACAAATTCTATTTCAGTATTATTTCTGTAATATTAATAGTTAGAATTTTTTTATTTCAGTTTGCATTTTAATTAAAGTTTTAATAATTTTGTACATTTGTCATTTGATTTTTTTAAATACACCTATTTAGCTTTTGTGCATTTTCATTCTAGATACAGTAATTTAAGTACTTCAACTTAAACTTATCAGTTAATTCAGTTTACATTTTTCAAGTTTTTTTTTTAATGTAACATTGATACTTTTTTCAGATTTATTTAAAAAAATGAAAACGATTAAATAGTTTCATTTTAGTTAACAATAACACTGATTTGAATGGCCATTGTTCACAAAATTCTAGATATCTCTCAATCCTTGTAATTATAATTTGATAATTATACTAGTTTAATTATACTTACTAGGCTGATTTTTTTTTACCCAATTTCCAGTCAGAATAATCATTTACATTTACCTGGGTGAGTGTAACAGACAAAAAGGTGATATTTTAGCAAAAACAGTCATTCAAGTGTCACACCTCCAACCAAAATAGACTTGTTTTGAGTTGCCACATAATTCCACTGTGGAATATTATGCAAAAAAAATAAATAAAATCAATTCAGTGTGGGCACAGCACTGGTTTGGCACACTGGTTAGATAAAGTTGTGTTCAATTCTTAACATATCACACAGACAGCTATAGCACGTCTGTGATAACAGGAGGACTTGACACTTACCGGCCCAGTCCAGCCACACAGTGCACAGCCACACAGCAGCCTGGATCCTCACAGAACTTATTCTTCAGCAGACTAAGCCAGTCATCCACGATCTTTGTAGGAGGGGGTGCGCCATCATCGAAAGGCCAATCCTGAGAAAAAGAAACAGGAGGATGAGTTCACATCTATTATCACTATGGATTACTATGTGTCTGTATGTTACTATATTTCAATCCGAAAGGTAAACACTCATATAGACAGAAAACAAAATACTAGCAGATAAGATAAAAAGGAACAAGTTAAGGGGAAACAAATGACTCCAGCCACCACCAGCAGATGGTGCTCAATAAAGCTTCAGCGTTATGCATCATCTCAGATTCACAGCAGTCTGCGAATCCTTTTGATGACTTCTGTGTGATTTTCACAAGTCCTGCAACGGCAAACATGGCACTCGTCCTGTCAGCTCTACCGGTTCAATCGGATCTGTCAAGAACAGCTTGATTTAACACCATGTACAAGAGCTGAATCATCAGAAATGCTGAATTATGTAATGTGCAAACGGGCAATGATCACATCTTATTCAATAAGTGGTCTCAAAGTCTTTAGGTACTTAAAAGGAATGGTTCACACAAAAAGAGTAAAATGATGACAATTTTAATGTTCTTCTGTGTGACTTTCTTCTGTGGAACACAAAAGATGATATTTTGAAGAATGTTTGTACTGTTTTTGACCACACAATAAAATCAATTTGTTTAAAACAACACTGGACCTGACAGACTTTCACCGCACTGACAAAAAAAAAAAAAAAAACACACAAGACAATCTTCAAAACACTCCGTGCTCCGCTGAGAAAAAAAATAAAAAATAAAAAATAAAAATAAAAAGTCATACAGGTTTGAAACAACATGAGGGTGCGTAAACGATGGATGAACGTACATTTTAAATGGTAAACTTCTCATGTTCTTTACAATTTTAGGACTTGATCTATGACTGGATCATCATACGCTCTACACGCTTCAGAGAAACATTGTGGGTTTTGCTAAATGCTTCAGCAGATCAGAACAAACACATACAGTCCAGCCACAATCTGACTCGCATGCAGATATTAAAGACTTTTTTCTTTACACAAGCAGCTTTTCATGGAAGACTGAATCTGAATGATGTTTTAAAAACACAAATGTGCTGGGTCAAAATACACTGACAAACAGAGCATGGTGTTTTGCATCGCTGCTTTCTCAGAAAAGGGGACATTTATAGGGAGCAAGTTGAGGAGACCATTTTCTACGAGGACCGTCTATGAGAATCTCCTGGTTTAAAAATAACATTTTAATCCACTAAGAGGTTAATAGGCCCCTCCTTGTCTGGTATGTCAACAGTAGGCTATTAATTCCAAGAGTCCATTCCAAGATGGAAGTGCTCTGTACTCTTGCCAGGGCACACCAACTCCAGAACCAGCAGCGTGGGGCCTAATTGTGGAAAATGCCCTGACATTTTCCTCGAATTGCATACCTGCTATTCCTCCAGCAACTCGAGCTTCTGCTTACAAGAGAGCAGGAGAGGTTTGAGGCACCTGTTTGCTGTCAAACAACACTTCAGTTTCATTACTTCCGTTAAAGGGGCTCTTGTTTTTAAAACTTGAACTTTGGAGAACAAATTACTGACATAAGGCACACAAATGTCAACAAATCCACTCGCTGATCTGTTTTCTCATCAAAAAGAAATGTTTCATGATCTTTCATGAACTATAAAAGAATTTAAATGGTTATTTCATTACGATTTATACTTTTTGGTTTGTTTTAAACAGTGTATCTAGACTTCTTACCGTCTTGTTCTATGAGACAAATGGGATCTGAAATCCAGTTTAAACATATAGTGAAATAACACCACACAACCTATCATCAAGTTCACGGAACTTTTCTGCTCCAACGGTGTCAAAATGGGGAGGATGACCATTTAAATCCATTTGGAGTTGAGTGAAATAGAGATGAAATCCCGCTCCATGTTTTGACCCCCTGCAAAGCTATTGCCTCATCTCCTCTTATGAAGAGCAGAAGTGATCAGTTTATATAAAAAAAACACGCACAAACACAACTACACAGTCAGTAAACAGAAAAAGAGAGAGCATACAGCAGAGAAAGTCAACATGCAGAAAAAATGTCTCCAAATCACATCTTCTGCCATTAGCGAGAGTTCCTCTGTACGTAAACAACGCATGTGCATGATTAATATTTCTGTGGAACCTGTGATACATTTTGTCTGGATTTTTTGAAGAATAGAAAGTTAAAAAGAACAGCATTTATTAGGAATGGAAATATTTTGTAACATTATAAATATCTTTACTGTTGTGTTGTAGTACTCGAGACCGGTCTTAAGACCATTTTTTGATGATCTTGGTCTTGTCTCGGACTTGACTGCATTTGTACTCGGTCTTGTCTTGGTCTCAGACTAAGAGGACTCTGGATTTTGTTTCAAGACCGGTCAAGACCACAACTGCGGGGATATCACTAAATTGTCTGATTTATTTACAACCATCATTAATGTGATTGGATGTAAAATTTCCTGCTTCAAATGTAATCAATAACTAATTAAATAACTAAATAACTCATTTGATTTATACCAGTGGATCTAAAAATGTTTGACTTCACTGCCCCCCTATTGTCCACAACATTATTTGAAGGCTCCCCTCCACTCACCCAAAATATTTTAGAGCTTAGCATGACTAGAAAGATGTATATTCATTATAAAAATAACTAAATACTAAGAAATATTTTTGATTTTTACCTGTTTTAGTTCATTTTAATGCTTGTTTTGTTTTATTTTAAACAATTTTAAGTCATCTTGAGGCCCCCTTGGGAGTTTGTTCCGGCCCCTGGCTGAGAACAAATGATTTATACTGTTATGCCGGGTCAGAAATTATTGAGGGACTGTGTTAAAAATGTCACCAAAATTAATGCATACATCCACAAAATTCAAGATATTGTTTCAAAAAAAGTGTTTGAGAGTATGTGCATGAGTGTATGAGATGTGGATTTTTATATTATGATATAATTAAGCAATATCACAAGAGCAAGAGAACTGTTTTGAAAAAAAAAAAAAAAATGTATGTATGTATGTATGTATGTATGTATGTATGTATGTATATATATATATATATATATATATATATATATATATATATATATATATATATATATATATATATATATATATAGCTTTTATAAAAACATTCAGTGAACTATTTTTAACATTATTCTCAACATTATTTAAGCATTTGTAATTGTACCAATTCAGATGCAGCTTCTGTGCCACCACTGCAGTGCAAAAATTAATTTTGTTGTTAGAGATTTCATTTGATTGGTAACAGCTCTGTAAGTGTCTTATTATTGCATTTAATGATTAAAAATAAGGCATTTCTCAGGCAGTAAATGTGGGGCCTTTAGATGAATTTATACAATGCTGGTCTGGTCTTGGTCTTGACTCGGTCTCGACCTGCCTTGGTCTTGGTCTTGTCTTGGTCTTGTCTTGGTCTCAACCCCTCAAAGTCTTGGTCTTGTCTTGGTCTCAACACACAATTGTCTTGGTCTCGGATTAGGTGGTCTTGACTACAACACTACTTTACTGTCACTCTTTCAATTTAATGTATCCGTCCTGAATAAAAGTATTAATAAAAATCTTCTAACCTCAAACTTTTGAATGGTAGTCCAAATGTTTTCTCTGAATCTGAATACAGCTGAGCCAAACTGCAACTGTAGAGACCGGGCTTGATTTAAACAATTTTTTCCAAAATGTGTAATTACTGGGGAGGGAGGGGTTTCTTCACTTGACAGCATTAGGAAGCATTTCGTAGTTTATTTCCTAGAAAAGTAAGTTTATTGCCTAGAAATGTATGAACAATATTGCTCTATGGAACTATTAAAACATTACTGTTTGTTTAAGCATCCTGACTAACCAGATAATAGCAACACTAGCTCAGCCAATGATGTGAGTTTAGGGCGAGATCTGTTTTGTTCTAACCATTAGCAGACAAGGGAGAAAACATGTTTAAAAATTTAAGCAACTTCACCAAGCACCAACAAAGTACACTACTCAAATTGATCTTCTGAAATCTTGTTGAGGAACAGCTATGGAAGTTATTCACAAACTAAACAAAGGCACTAAATCCTGTCTAGATGAATGCAGTCATGTTTTAACAAGCTCCATGTTCTTTTGATGGAGAGCCATGGACTGAAGCATTACATCTTGTCCAGCTGAGCATAAACACAGCAGTGATGTTTCAAACAGGCTCTGTAGTCAATAGTGCTTCTCTCTTGCGGAAACTGACTGTTCTCTTGATGGCACAGAGGAGGAAATTGATTTACATAACTTCTCATGCACTTCACAGTGTTTTTCAAAGTAAAGCCTGGGATGCACCAGCATGCTGGATAAATTCACAATGACCTCGGGTCAATCTAGGAGGCTCAGAAAGCTACATTCTTCAAGAAATCAAAGTTAGTGTCATGTATATGTCTTATTTAAAGAGAAGTTAGGCAGAGTGAAAGGACACAAGGGTGTATCAAAGACTTAATAAAAAGCGCAGAGGGAGAGAGATCAAGCTCCCCTCTGGTTGCCATGGTAACGGGGAAATGCTGATAAGCCAAATTGAAGACACACGTGGATGATGGATTCAAGTAGTTAAAAAAAAGGTGAAGGCAGAGAAAGATCTGATGTTTGCCAGAATGTTATTGGACTGTATACGCAAATGCGGAGCTCCCTTCGGAGCACCAGACAGAAAGCAACCTCATCTCACTTCATGTGAGATCATATCACATGACTGGGCAGCCAAATCATACAGCATGTGTGTTCCAGGACTAGATGAGCACTGAAAGGCTGTGTAGATATGGTTTCTGTTAACCAGGATGAACTCCACCCTACAAATGAATCTAGACAGAGGTTTTACATCCTATCAATCATCTTCATACCACTATTGTGGTACCACAAGTACCACTAATTACAGCAGCATCACTGCAGTATAGCAGGAGTTTTAATTAAAGGAAGGGTGGCATGGAGTGACACTGCCATGATCGGGAAACTGTCCAGGATTATTACATTTAGGTGACAGAGTGAGTGTGTGCGCATATACTGTATGTACATCTACAGAACAGAAGGTCAAATGCATCTAAAGATCGAAAAAAGGCAAAAAAGCCAATATATTAACAATAGGTCACTATATAAAATTATTATTACACTGAGAAAATTATCATTACTAGTATTTTTAAATGTCAGTCTATAACATCTAACTAACACAATACATTAGAGATCAACTGAAACTGATGTCTTTTATCCATATGGACATTATTTTAATGTAAGTGTCTATTAACTGATATGTTAACCTGATTATTTTTTAATTGTTTTAAATCACTGTTTTAAGTAAAAAATACTTTACAGATGACACTTATTTACAATATGCCAAAGAAATATATCTCACCATGACGGTAATCCCATCCTTTTCCAGCGGTGTCTTATCGTAGGTGATTTCACACACACGCACCACTGTTGTTGCCCCATACTTCTTCAGATCCTGAAGAAACAAGTTTGCACAAGTTTTGAGGGACACAACAGAGTACATTTAGGATTTTGAACAAATGTTTTGAGTTTGTTCTTGGTTGTGGTCCAATTATGCGCAGCATTATGTGTCACATCAGAGTAGTTATGAACTTTTTCAGAGCAGGAAAATATGTGATCTTTCATGTTTTAAAATGATCTGTGTTGCATATATCTGAATGGTCTCTCACCTCAATGAAGCTGCTTAGTGATGCATTGGTTGGGTTGTGCGTGATAAGGAAGCGCATGTTTTTGTAGCAGACCTCGACAGGAGCCGGACGGTTCATCCTGGCCATGCTGGTGTCCCTCCACACTACAGAAGAAAAGAGCACCCAATCCGGGCCAGGATCCACAGAGCTCCACTCACAGTACGGCACTACTCTGACCTAGAGCAGTTCTACAGCAGATGCACTATCACAGTGAAGGTGTCAGAGATTTGCAAAATTGAAATCTGCCTTTCTGGGAAATTACAGGCCACAAAAGTCTTCCTCTTCCAACAAATCTGCCTCTTCCTCTTGATAGGGATACTCTGCCTGGGACAGTAAACGGGTGGAACAGTGTCCGGTAGCTAAATGCCAGGTGCCACGATGCCAATTAACCCATTTGGCGCACAGCAAAGCGGTCAGTCAGAAAGACCAGCAAGAGAAGAGCAGAGATGGCATTTCTCCGAACATTCAGTGGCAGATTTTGGGCATATCCACCCGTGATCAAGCGGTGCGATGTTGGGCGTGGCAGTAATCACCGCTGCCCTGCCGGAACTCCATTAACGAACAAGAAGCTGGAGGAGAAAACTGTTAAGAGAACAAAACAGAAAGAAAAATTAGACAATCACATACCATTCCATTCATATATGATTTTTCTATATAATATAATATAATATAACATAACATAATCCTCTTAAAGTTCTTCAAGACCTTCTAAGAGAAGTTTCAAAGAAAATGTATAAACCTGTCTATAGACAAAAGATTTTGGTTTTATATGGACAAATAGGTTAAAATAACACAAATATGTTCCTAAATCACAAATGATAATATTTAAGACATACAAGCAGAATTTGCTGATTATAACATATTTTAAAAAAAGTTTAAGAAAATGTAGAACGATTAAATATATTTAGAAAAAGTTGAAAAATACAAAAGAGAAACTTAAATGAATTTAGCATTAAAATGAAGAAATTGGTTAAAACAACAAATATGTTCTTAAATCACAAATTATGATGATACTCAATCCATCAGAAAACACAACTGAAGCAGAATTTGAAACAAACCCATTGGCGTCACAATAAAGGCATAGTTCACCCCAAAATGAAATCATCACTTAGGACCTTAAAAATGTTAGTGCTAGTCTCAGTCACCATTCACTTCATTAAATATTAAAAATATGCAATGACATCTAATGTCTAACATCATCTTTTGTGTTCCACAGAAGAAATAAACTCACACAGGTTTGGAACTACATAAGGGTGAGTAAATGATGACAATTTTCATTTTTGGGTGAAATATCTCTTTACAAATGACACGTAGGTCACAAACTAACAGCACACTACTAACAGTAGACAGTTTGACAGCGGAGAAAGCAGCGTTCACCTGTGCCAACAATGGAACACTTAATCAGAACATTTAACAAGAAAGAAAATCCACCTAAACTTCATGTAGACACATCAAAAACAAAGTATCACACCACTTCATTCAAGAAAACAGGAGAGAAAGAAGCAAAACGCAAAGAAACCTCAGTTACAAGCTGTTTTCCCAATAACACGCATGAGAAAATCATGCGGAACGACTGTGTCTGATCTCCCCCATGACTCATGAGAGTTGTCCCCCCTTTACCTCTGTGACAGGCTACGTTCCGCTCGGGATTAAGCCCAGGGCTCTGCTGGGAACAGTGGAGGGTGAACAGTTGCAATCCGGAATAACCGTCTCTGCTCTAAACCAGTCGAGGCTGCCTTGGCTTGCCATATGACAGTGACAGCACACTCTGCTAATGTCACAAACAAATGCACTCGTAATGCTCTTAGGAGGAGTGGAGACCAGTCCACCCCCACCTCTCTCTCTCCATCCCAATATAAAAATAGAATGGCCAACGAACCTAATAGGTATCACCACGTACGCTCATGTCTAAAGTTTTTAGAGGTTGGTTGAGATACAACACACCCTTCATTCCCACACTGCAACAAGAACACAAAGACAGTACTCCCATAAAAAGTTCACTGGACTGTAAGTGGTTTAGAACTCATATACGTCCACATTCTCCCCTGTCATTTTAAAATTTTTGCAACATGATCGAAACAAGAAAAATATAAATGACCTTCAAGGGACAGTACGCCCAAAAATGAAAAGTACTTCTTACTTTCTTATTTTCATTCGTACAACAAAAGTCAATGGGGTTCAATGTTGTTTGGACCCCAACATTCTCCACAATATCTACTTTTGTGTCCAGAAGAAAGTCATGACATAAGGCTGAATAAATGATACATTTTCATATTTGGGTGAACTGTCCCTTTAAATATAGGGTCTCTGGAGATTTTGCTTTGATACAAAAATGGTAGAATTCATAAAGTTGAAAGAGACAGGTCCCTTGGAAATGTGCAGCAGATCAGCAACAGCATATTTGCTCAACAGTGGATAGGAAACCTCAATTCAGACAGTAACTTTTTTTCATGTGGTTATCATTCCAATACCTTAACCATGTTACATAGGATTTAACAGATAAGAAAACAGACTCACCACAGACTGCCACCCCTTTAGTTACCCTGCCACTCTTGTTGAGGGCTTAGCACATCTTGAGCCAAATCCTTTTACATAAAGCTGGAAGGTTGGATAGGCCTCTCTGCCCACTAGTGTAGTGTGTTTTCAGGTGCTCTGTTGGCTCTGGGGTAAATATGGATACTCCAACCTATGAATGCAGGGTTTTTCCTGTATAGACAATTATGAGGCGGCCACCTCCGCCAAATTTTGTGCCGCCTCTGGCTGTCGACAAAACTCAGGCAGGCAGTCACGTGCAAGCGTCACTGAACAGCGTCCGTTAGAGCTTTTAGTTCATATTTGGAAAAATACTGATATTTTTATACAAGTTTACCTGATATTTCTTTACACAGAATCATCATTTCTATTCATTTTCCACTGATTTACGTGATCTGATGAGCATTAACTGAAATTATGCAAACATCTCTGAATGAATGAATGAATGGCGGAGACATGCGGTTTTGTTTACTACACACAGACTGAACCGCACATGACGCTCGGGGTGATTTCAGCGTCTGTCGTCTCTCTAAATGAGGACATAAATACATGAACAACATATCCAGAACTGCTCTGAGAGTCACTTCATGAGCATTTTACCGTTTCATTGGAGTGAAACTAGCGTCGCACAGAACTGTAAAGGTATTCACGGCAACCCGTCAAAATAAAATGTCGGTTTAACTTGCAGTACTGCTACTACTAGGCTACTACTTAAATTATTAAAACTTTATTTTTTTAAGAAATGATCAAACTAAATTTCTTCCATGTTTTAATTTAATTTTAATAGTAAATACCCTTTGTTTGCCTAAATAAATAAGGTTTGATTTTCAATAATTTAAAGATAAATAAAATGAATGTTTTATGCCTTCATTTGATAACTAGACACAACATAGAATTTCTGAGGAAAAAGAAAACATCTCATAAAGCTATTTTAAGAATAAATTTGAATAAATTAAGTTGTTTTTAAGTTGTTCAAATAATTAGACATGCTACAACAGAACTTGGTAACAATAAACATATGGTGAAAGAAAATAAAACATTTCATAGAGCCCTAAACTTGTAACTTTTGTTAAATTTTTAATAAACTAATGTGAAGTTGTATAAGTTTCATGATTTTAATTAATTAGACATGTTTTTTTATTAATAAAATGTAATCTTAAAAATTTAACCATTAAAAAGGATTCCAGAAAAAATTGAAAGGAAAAAAAATGGAATTTGGAAAAAAAATAAAATAAAACTGAATTTGGGAAAAAATAAATCAGATTTCATAGGGCCCTATATTTAACATGATTATGATAGTAAGAAGAATTCATGGAAGGTTGCAAGAAAATGTTTTGTTTTCTAGACCCTTTACGTGGATAAATGTATATTGGATCAAAGCGATGTGGACCAGGAGATTATTCGGAGTGGATAAAGATTTTCAATTTCACAAAGTGTTTAACAACCTAATGTTATGTTTATGTTCACCTATACTACAAAAGGGCTTTTAGTATTTGTTGTATTTAATTTAATTTATTTTTGTAAAATGTAACTTTATAATTGTCTTTTTTTAATCATATAATTATTATAACACCTAAAATACGTCGTGGGTAAAAAGTGTTTGTTTTAGCCAGTTAAAGGGTGGGTACATTGTGTGCACATGATCAGGATGGTGCCACCTCTGCCTCATTTTGAGCAAGGAAAAACCCTGGAATGTACACTAATCTGGACTGCTGGCACTCTGTTTTTATTTTGCTAGGTAATTTTTGTTCCTTCTTAGTTTCAAGATGCCATTAGTATTCATGAGAAATTTAAGACAGCAAACATGGAGTGGAGAAAATGAAAAATGAATGAATGAATTTTTTAAAATACTAGCTGAATCTTACAAAGAACAACCTTACTGTGCTAGCATTCACCAAGAGCTCCTGAACAACAAGACTCTGTGATCAACAAGGCTTGTTTGTAAACAGGTTTATACAACAGGCACTCAGCAAAACTTTTTTTCCCCCCCAGAAGTCCTGGCTTGACTTCAAAAAGACCAATTAATGGAAGGATTAAATGCAAATGACAGCATCCAGGGCAAGTGTTCCAAGTGATCAAACAACAAACACAACACATGACTCATCTGGGCCAGAACCCCTCATCATGGCAGAAAGTGCAGATAACAATCAGAGAGAAAAATCATACAGGAATCTATTTAAGCAGTACAGAATGATTGAGAACATTGTCAAAGCTAAAGGCTGTTCAGAAGCATATTAAACATTCTAGAATGATTAAAAATGATTCATTCAGGAATTAAAATTTTTTGATCATTATATACGAAAATATACATACTGTAATGAATCTGTAATGAATTAAAAAAATATTCATTCTGAAATTAAACATTCTGGAATGATTACAAAAAACGAATGAATGAATGAATGAAAAAATAAAATAAAATAAAATAAAATAAAATAAAAAACTGTGGTACTAAATATTTTAGAATATCTTGGGAGAAAAAAAGTACAATTCTTGTTAAAAAAAATAAATAAATAAATAAAATTATATCGCTGAAAATAAACCAAATTATAAACCAAATTGTCTGTCACTAAAATTCAGAGGTCCTGGGACAATTTGTTTATGGATGGGTGCCCTTTCCAATGTGCCTAATAAGCATCTTGTTCTCCCATTGATGGTCCTACATTGACATTTAAAGTGATAGAAAGGAGTGATAGAAAGTGTCTACATGTGGCCTGGGCTGTTATCTATGTTGACTAGGAGCTCAACTGCCAGAGTGAACAATCTGGATCTCTTGGGCTCTAGAATCCTCCACGGATTGTTTACCCAGCAGACTGTTCTTAACCTGAACCAAACAGGTATTTTCAACAGCATAAGCATTACAGCACTCTAAGCCAATTATTTTATACAAACTACCATAATCACAATAGGGTACAGATTTACTAGAACTCTCCAGATTCTAATTAAAGTTCTAGAGTTTTCAGGGAGATAAGAACAGAACTTCTAGAACTTCAGCTGCTAAATCAAGGCAATGTTTATTGAAGGTAAGAATTGATATGGAACACTTCCCCTCTGCCCCACTCAGCTGTGCTCAAGTAACCTCTGCCCAAGGGCTCCCGTGGCACGCTCCCCTAATGCCACTGGGCAGCAAATGCCACACTGGCAGCATCAACACACAATTTCTAGATCATGCCATGGCAGCACAGCTGGGATCATTAGTTTTGCCTTGTGAAAATTTCAATATGATCTTTTTTTAAACTATGTTTAAGATCCAAAATGATCAGACACATTAACATTCTTACATTCATATTTTAGGATTTCGTTTGGACAGAAAAGCAAATAGATTTTGAATGACACGGCCACTATTCAAAGAGTGCAGGAGGTGTTAGTTCATTGAACAGATCTGCAGGTGTCTTCCTGTTGGTGGGGCTGAACCTGTATTTGACGGGTGAGAGTGTGCTGAGCACTGGGCTGGCTTTGTTCTGCCTCGGTTCTGCACTTGAATGGAGAGGAACTGCAGGGCACGAAGGCTCTCATGGTCACCTGTGTTCTAAATATACCTCTGCCAGCTGTCACCTAATAAATTTAGCCAGATTCAAAATGAAGAGGGTCAGGAGTTAAAGATAACTGGGGACTTGTTTTGAAACATGAGCATCCTCTAAAAAATAGAGCCACTCCGAAAGGTCTCGCCTTTTACAACTGGATTAAATAATTAGCTGGAAGAAAATAATTAATCATACGCACATTTCTTTGCCGTGTAACTTTATAAGGTTGGACATTTGAGCACAGATTCCTGGGAGCTGAGATACCAGGTGCCATAACCAGAATTTAAATGACTGTTCAACAGAACATTTTAAAGAGGATTACACAAACAATAACTTTTTAGTCACATATTGAAGGTTTTTCTTAAAATTAAACATATGATGTAAATCTATTACAAATATACAATGTGATGTCAAACCCTTTTTCAAAATAACAACCAAGATACGAAAAGTCAGCCAATGGCATGCAAGCGGTTGCTTCAAAGATGTCCCTAGGACAGAGGTGATTTCTAAAATAAGATGAGCAATCAAAGCTAAAACTCAACCCAAACAGGAAAGCCAAACCAGAATTTGCTAACATAAATTTAATATCAACATTCGTCCAGTCAACTGCCCTCAATACCTATAAGAAACTTTACTTGAACATAACATTTAGGCTACATTTGCATAATTATTTGCATATTTTATATACACTTTCATTAAAAGCAGTGCATTCAAGATACACAATGTGCTCTCTCTCATTCGAACTCTTACGACCTTGGCCAGCATCCTGCTCTGCCAACTGAGATACAAGAACACCTAGTGCAAACCCTAGTGTGCTTATTTTAAAAACTGTAGGTTGTAAAATTGAGTGACAATTATTACCTTTAACAGCATGCAAAGATCACGCTGCACTATGATGAGGTCACCATGACCAAAACAAACATGCATACTGGTTAGAGCAAGACACTAAACTGGCAAGACAAGGGCTGGTTTAATTTCCTGTACTAAAGTGCATTCATTATAGGGTTTGAACCTGCAAAATTACTTACAAACTTCAACTTTGGTACACAGACACTCCTTTATAAGGTACTCCTTAAATCAGATCAACATGATGTGGCTAATTTTTTTCACTGTGACACTTTAATGTGTGTTAAAAACGTGCACACATGCACTGCATGTAAGTGTGCTGTGCAATTTGTTACCAGGCATAAGATACGCATAAGGAAGCGCTTAAACGGCAGAACTTTACCACATGAAGAGGACTCAATCCTTTGATTTCCAACAGACATAATGCAAGCATATGTTATTAGCGAAACCACATGGAAAGCTGGATGTAAACTCAATTTCAGCATTTCCAAATGAAGGCAAACATAGACTGACAAAATCATTATTCATATCTCCACAAAATTAGAAATCACGTTCTGAGATATTCAATGGGTGCCAAAACAGAGAATACCACCTTACATTTTGGCTAGGATCAGATAAAACTCAACTTCACAAGGCTGAAATACCGCTTATGTAAACATGAACATCAATAACATCATCTAGACTTCAGAGGCGCATTTCACTCTTAATCAGGGGTCTCTCAAACCCTTAACTTTATTACGTTTTGCAGAAACTAAAACAATATGATTTAAACACCAAAATTCTGAAATCCAAGAATGAACTTGGTTTTGCGGCCTACAGAAGATTTGTGTGTATGCATTGGTGTTTGTTCTCTATAGCAACATCCCTGTGATGTCACAAGAGATCTGGGGTTTTATCCTTATCCCTTCTGACCTGCAGGACCTAGTGTCCCTCATAACAGAAGAGAGATACGAGCAGTGCTGTAATCCCTGTAAGAACACGGAGATCATCATTATCTTCTTTCCAGTCACATGACCCATTCAAACACAAATCAGATCATTCCAAGCAAGTTCTGGAACAGGTAATTTCTCCAGAGAGAAAAAGCTGGATACATCTCCAAGAATGTAGCAAATACATTACTTTTACAAAGCTTTATAAGGGTCAGGAGTAAGTGATTACAAGGATCTAGGGCTGGTTCGAATACCATGTTTTGAGCTTCAAAGCTTCGGTAGTAATAGTCGAAGCTTTGGAGGGAGGGGGCTAAACATATTCTTCTCTCTAATAAAGGCAGGAATCTCTGTGCATCTGTCTGTCTGTTTGCATTTTTATGATGTCGAGAACCGTTCATCCAATCGATTTCACGCGTGGCGGGTGTGTTGCTGCGGACCCAAGGGAGTGCAGTGTCGCATTTTGGTGCAATATGGACACGCGACACATTCAGAATTAATAAACTGAACAGCACGAGCCGGAAGTGGCGCGCCTCACGCGGGCAGGGCTTATATGCTCTGAGAACGGACACTGCACTAGTGATACAAAACACACAGGTCTGTTAAGAGCAATACTTTTAATAAGGCAGCCCAGTGCTTAATTTGTAAATTGCGAGGTCCCGGAATAAAGTGGGGTAACGGATCTGGCATGTGATTAGAGGAGGGAGAGGACCAATATTTAGTGATTGAAAGTGTGCATCAGTTGCTTTTATAGGGTTCGTACAGTCATGAAAAACCTGGAAAAGCTATGAAATTTTAAAACAGCAATTTCCAGGCCTGGAAAAGTTTTGTAAAAGTCATTGAATTTTATTTCACAAATCTCTGTATAATAGAGTTATATTTAATCAGGTCCTGAATTTCTGTGTATGTCGCATAGTTTTATTCGTTCCCGCAGCTTTCAAGTTTATAATGAGGGAAATTCCTGCAAACATTTATTGAATATAGCATGTAGGTTAGATGAGTAAATAAATCCACACGAAATATCAGATTAAATCAGTCATTTGAAAACAGCGTGAGTGATTCAGCTGTACCGCGTCTTCTCTCTTTCACTCTCTCAAAGCGGCTTCACATCGGCGCATCTCGTCTGCACTACAAGAGCTACTGCACGCTGATCCAAGACTTTCGCTCACATCTCGGGACAGTTGACAGAAAGAAAACACATGCATCGCATTCGTTCTTGTGATAGCAGAGGGTCCGTTCACATGTCGCGTCTTTTGTACGCTTAAGTTTGTTATTTCAAATGTAAATGTGCGGCAAGCGCGCTCATAATAGAACATTTTTCATGAAATATATGCATGCTATAGGTCAGCACGAACGTCTTTCATTGGCGAACGGTCTGTTGCTGGTGCAGATGTTCAGCCAGGCGGACAAGTTGAGAACCATTTCGCGGGGGATGCCAAGTGTTCGAGAGAAAAAAATAAAAAAATACATAAAAAATAAAAGGGATTTTCGAATCTCAAAATTGAAACTCAAATGCCAACCCACAGAACAAATATTCGAATAATCGAATATTCTGGTGCAGCCCTACAAGCAACTCATATTGGATTACATACATCTCTTCTGCATTGATTCAATCCACTTGTTAAGTGGTGACGTAAGAAGCGCTGTTTCTGGGTCCAAGCCTCAACTCGCTTCACTTGAAAACTCCCTCAGCAGCCGTTTATGAGCACTGTTTATTCATATTAAACATTTAAGCTAAACGTTTTCAAACTTAAGGTGTACACTACAGTCTCCATTAGGGCTGCACGATATATCGTTTCAGCATCGATATCGCGATGTGCGCATCCGCGATAGTCACATCGCAGGATGTGCGATGTTTAGTAGGCCTGATCGTTATATTTATACTGATCGTTTTCTTTGCTCACACACAGACACCGTGTCTACTCCGGACGCGACAGCTGCACAGAGATACCCATTTTTAAATAAATTTAGTAGCAGAGCTACTGCAAGCGATTTTCAGTGCTGGAAATCCATTTATCCTTTGTTGAAACTTCCGCGTCGTCGAGGAGAGCACATCACGGATGTTTAGCAACGGCAGGCGCCAGGAAAGCGCAAGCTCCCGAGCGCTTTGGAAAGGAGGAGGAAGTGGCGCGGTGGGAGTTTTCCACGCGTTTGCAGATGTGAACGGCCCCAAAGTCTTTCTACACTGGATGCGACAAAGCGACCGTTGCCAATCGTGTCAACTTTGTGTCAGTACGTCATAAATAGAGCGAGGCATATCAGTTTACTGGCGGGGATTCGTCGTGTCGCGCCGCATCCAGTGTAGTACGACACATATGCGCGAAACCGTGTCAAAATGCATGTCTCCAAGTATCCTTGTAAAAAAAAAAATAAAAAAATAAAACAGTTGCTTATGTCTTAGGTAAACAATTGAGAAAGAAAGAGGATAACAATAACAGCAGTTTAATGTCTCTGTTGCTTTCTGTGTCATAATCAAACAACAAAACAGAGAAAAATCACTTTTGTAGCTTTAACACAGATTTATTAGATTTAATTTATACAATGAAGACTGTGTTATGCAGTGTTATTTTACATTTTATTATTCAGTTTCTGCACCTGAATACTGTTGGACTTGCCTTAAAAATACAAAGCACTGTTTATTTCTTTTGTATCTTTGTTCTATTATATTTATCTATGCTTGTAAATTGTTTATTTCCTATGCTGATTTACTCACCTACAATATCAATATTTTTTTTTCTCTCCAAATAGAGCTATTCAAGTCATTTGGTGATTTTTTTTTTTTTTTTCATATCGCAATATATATCGCAGAAAAACAAAATATCGCAATGTGAGTTTTTTCCAATATCGTGCAGCCCTAGTCTCCGTGCTCACAGCATCCCAAACACAAATAATTTTTATAAATATTTATATTTTCATTTTCTGGCTATCTAGGATTTCGGTATGGAGTTAAAAGTTTAGGATTATAATTTTTTTTGGTAGTATTATATCACATTGTGAGTGTATATTAGCACCTTTAGTTGTTTTCTCGTGGTATCTGATAGAGTGCTTGGACCCGGAAGCAGTGATGCATGATGTCAGTGTTAACAAGCGGATAGGATCAGGCAAACTAGACAACTATACAACTCGCTTCTCAAACCATTTTAAAATGGTTTCCTTTTGGAATATAAGAAACTGAATTTTTGTAAAATTTGGTCTCTCTCACACGTTAGTTTGGTGCCCATATTTACATATTACATCATTCACGTTGTCAACAAAAGAGGCAAGTTTAATGGGCACAAAAAAGCTGTTTCTGTTCAGTAAATCTGACTGAATCCTGTACATTTTTAATGTAAATGCATATTAGATTCCACACCAATAAGTTGTACTTATTAATAGCCTGTACTTATCAAAGTAATTAAAATTGAATACACAAAATGTTTTACCAGAAAGTGATGGTTAACTTGTCCAAAATGTTAGAACTCTCAAGGTCCATGAACTATACCTTGTAAAGCATCATCACACAGACTCACAGGCAGAAAGGACTACAGGTTGATTTGCATAGTTGCCATCAGCCGCTTTTCCACTGTCGGGCCAGTGCGAGCCAGTGCTTCACTAAAACCCGCCCTTAACACGCCTCTCTGGAACAACGTCACGCAACCCGATCATTTCCACAACAAAGAGAAGTTATCAGAAACTAATAAAAAATAAGTCACTGGAACTAGCGCAATCACAAAACGAACATGATAAAAGTGGCCGTTTGTTTGCATGCTTTGTTAAAGATTAAAAAAGCTTCGATGTTTTACAATAATAAGTGATACAGTGATCATAATGAATTAATTTATCTGGATTGAAAATTAGTCACAGAAAAAAAGCGGTATGAACCGTTATGTCACAACTACTTGGAAGAAAGAGGACACATAGCCTGCTTATTCAGTCGAGTCGGTTTCTGTTTATTTGTTGTCACAGTATAGCCTACATCACATTTAGATGATTATTTCTATATTTTTTTCCCGTCAAAAATACGACACGAGTAGCAAAGGGAGCTCCCGAACAAAAAGCATAATGTTTTTATGACATACGTGGAGCTAAAGTCTCGAGACGAGACTTATGACAGATAAAATATGTTACTAAATAAATACATGATTGTGATAGAGAATGAGAAGCTGACGTCTGATTTCTTCAAGCGGTCGTATTTACCATGTTTACTATGGTAACATTAATGGCTAGCGTGCATCTTTTGCATCGCTTATTAATATTTCTGCCTTGTATGGTGATTATAATCCACATCGGATCTCAAACAGAAGTTATTTCAAATACTCGCTGCTGTCTGAAAGTGAGTTTTGAGCTAAAATTATTTTAAAAGCTTTAATGCTGGTGTTATAGCTGTTTACTTTATGAAATGATCCGCGGCTCTCCAGACGTACAGAAACTCCGCCTTTGTTCATAACCACTCCTCTAGCCCCAGCTGGCCCGCTTTGGCCCAAGGTTTTCGTCGGGCCAAAAAACCCGGGCCATTGGCCCCGACGAAGCACCGACGAGGCACGATCAAGCCCCGGAAGTGACAGTGGAAATGCGACTGGCCTTGGCATGCACTAGCACGCCCGCTTTTGGCCCGACAGTGGAAACGCGGCTATCTAGTCTTTGAGGAGGTCTAGTGAGTCCAGTACATCTGAGGGGTGTTTCCAACTGTGCTGCTCATGGTGGTTTGCTACTCATGCAGGACACAGCCATAGGAATTGATGGGTCACAAAGTGTTGCAACGCATCTCACCTTCCCTTAAGCTTTCCTTTCATTTCTTGTGCATGTGGGGTTCTTGGGATTCGAGGGAGGGAAAACAGAGACAGAAGACATGCTGTACGTGCATGCTGGGGAGGCTCCCTGGTCACCACCTATCGAAACTTGACTCTTCCAGCTGGCAGACTAGATTTAAGCAAAAGTCTCCGTGAAGATTCCTCCATGCCTGGTGTTCACCCCTGCAGCTGACACATGAAATATCTATATAAGAGAAGAAATGCTGTATACACTTTTGCACAGTCATCTGATTCATATACTGTGACATTCAGAAAACAACCTGTCATGAATCAAGACAAAATAATCATATACTGAATTTAACACATTTAATGATAGATTTGTTTTGTGTGGGACGGCATGTAGGTTCTTCTGGTATACAAATGATCAAACCCCCAGCATCAGCATGGCATCCAATTAGCGAAGTCCAAAGCGTGTAAAGACTTGGAATGGAAGCCACTCCATCAATGGTATGCTGCCTGGGAATTTCTTTGTCCAGTTTCTAAATGTAAACTGTTGCTCACCCAGTAAAGTCAAGAGTACAACAGTTATTGCAATAAGGGTTATTTTTATTTATTCAGAGATCTCCTTTTCTATAAAGGGACATGATGGTGATGGAAAAAAATATGAGATGGGAGGGGAAAAATACATTTCAATGCTTCTGCATTCTCTCGCAAAAGTTTTGCGGTCCCCTGAGAAACTTTGCTTTCCTTCATGAAAGAACTCAAAAAATTTTATGAGCGAATGCAAAGTTACTATAGGGTACACAAACATTTGCGAGAGAACAGAAAAGCACTTAGGTATAATTTTTGCTTTTCCATCTCATATTATTTCCATAACTACATCCCATTAAGAGCTCTGTTACATTCTTACTGGCTCCAACACAATCTTTAGTACACATAAAAATTATAATTAGTTTTTATTTATATATATATATATATATATATATATATATATATATATATATATATATATATATATATATATATATATATATATATATATATATATACACGTATGACAGAACAAATATTTATTTTTTCAGGCTAATATAACAAAATCTCTTACTACTTCTAGCCCGAAATACTATCAAACTGGCCCTGGACCAGAGGGCAATGCATATTATTGAGCCCTGCAACATCTACTTAAGACTGAAAGCAGCAATAGCCACTTCCAGCATCCTATCAAACAGCATTGACATTTTCCATTCGGGAAAATTGTCAATCACTGTATGTCTCTGAGAAGTCACTGGACGTTCTCATGGATTCTCCCAAGGATGATAGAAATAACTTTTATCTTCCAGATGGGTCTTAACAAGCCCCTTTGGGTGTGCCTTAAAGAACATGTCCTACTTCTTCAGGCCCATCTTCTTCCAAGAGCAAGAGTCCAGTGACAGCCCCATCTGTCTACTGCCACTCAGCCTGTACTGAAACATTTCATACCATCGTTCATTACTCCAGACCTGCATGAAAGACGCCAGATCCGTCCAAGATAGTCTCACATCTGCGGCCAATGGAGGAAGATCAAGATTGCACACCCAAAGGTCAGGAATTACTCAATGTCCTAATGGTACTATCAGGACTTACTGCACTTAAACACCAGAAATCAGCTTTGTGTTTATAAAGATACAAGCTCATATCAGTTACAGGATGCAGAATCAGATTGCTGACTCTCCAGTGCAAGAGAGAGCATCATTAACACAACAGGCAGTTCACAGATGACGACATTTAAAAACAACGTTTAATGGCAATTGGCAAAGCCTATTGTTATGTGTATATTGGCTGCTTCAGAATTAGGACAGATTGCTTCTTAGATAGGAATGGCAACAGAAAAGAATTTAACTATTTACGTATATATTTTTAATGATTCTTTTACTAATTTTGAGGAAATTTATATTTATTTACATTACTTCCCTCAATGGTTTATTTCCAAATGACAGATTCTTGGTTAATTTCAAATAAGATATGACAAACATAATCATCATTCAGTGAGCGAGTCAGTAATTAAGTAAACACTGATTCATGCACAATTCATTCATAAAAATAATTTGTTCAGGAATCTATAGAATTACACTGGTCACACTGTATGTTTTGGGTTCACTACAAAGAACAGATTTGTAAGAGTCAATCATCTAGGGATCGGACTATACTGGTCATGCTGTACATTTCTGATTCACTAAAAAATGTTTTGTAAGAGTCATTCATTTATGAATCCGACTACACTTAACTGACTAAAATGAAATGTTTAGGGATCGTACTAGACATGTTGAACTTTTAATTTTTAATTCACTAAAAAAGAACTGGTTCATAAATGTCATTCGTTTAGGGATCATACTACAAGTTACACTGTATATTTTTGATTCACTAAAAAGAACTGGTTAATACAACTCAAATAAAAAAATAATTAACAAAAATAAATAAATGTTATATTTACCTGTTCATGTCAAAAAAAGTCACAGCATCTCACACTCCAAAAGAATCACACTAATTCATATGACAGGTCTACGTGCATCCATTCACTCTGGATGGACCAGTATAAACACTGGCTCTCTCAGGGGTCACCATGGTTCCAGGTCAGCCGTTTTTGGCCACAGCTGCTGGTGCATAATCAGATACTTGTTTGGATTTCAGATTGATTCATATCTAAACAGTTCGAATATGAGCACACAATGACGTAAAAGTACTTTGTGTTTACTGCAATCGACTGTCCAACATGTAAGACATGCATGTCCCTGTGTAAACTGCATGAGAAATAAAACTGCAGAGAGGATTCTCAGTCCGCTGGGATATCTCTCATGATATTGCATCACCTCAAAATCCCCAAACACATGATAACTATAGTTTATACTGAAGCTGAGGGGCTTCCCAATTGCCCTGTGGATCACAGTTTGTTTTTTTGAGATGGGGTTGCAAGCCCTGCACTAGATGAATGCAAATGATGCTTGCAGAGATCTATTCCCACAAAAGATAGATACAGTTGTGGCAGAACTCTATGGGATCCCCACAGGAAGCATTTCCCTTCATTGTGTCTCTGTACACTGGCCACGAGGAATCCCCTGGGAGTGTTCGGACATCAGCTTGTACTCTATCTCTCTCTCTATCAAGTTTATGCTGCTCTCTCTTTTTGACTTCACCACCATGACTCTTTATCTCCCTGTGAGGCACTCACCGCCCTTTTTCCCCTCAACTACCCCAAACACATGCAGCCACACACAGTGTCCAGATCTCCAGTATATCACCTAAGGAACAGCGGGAGAATTATGGAGAAATCTCATTAAGAAAGCTTTCAGCTTTAGGAAATGAACCCTTCTGTGTGTGCGTGTGTGTGTGTGTGTGTGTGAGAGAGAGAGAGAGAGAGAAAAAAAACACATATGATGGTTATGACTAGGGTCAACTTTGATTGACTTAGACCACACATCTTAAACATGAAACAGTATTGTTTTATCACAAGATGATCAGAGGAAGATAATTCTTTCCTTTAAAAAAAAAAAAAGTCTGATTTTAAATAAGCACACCTGCTTTTAGTATGTTGCTAAAATCCACAAGATATGAGGGACTAAATCTCAAAGTGTGTTCATTTTTTAGGTTTAGACTAAGGTATGCATACACTGTGCACAATGCTGATTTCATCATCAGCATACTGTTCTTTTACAGTTGAAAAAGAAACCGATAGGATAGATCAACAGCAACTACAAACTACTTGAGACGGCAATAACAACACATGCCCATGTTGATGTGCGCTTATAGTGAAGAGATACCTGCAACTCATTTAAGTACAAAAACATTTTTATCAAACTAATTTTTACAGATTTTAAATGTCTGACATAGAAACTGTTTATGAAGGAAAGTCCTCTCAACTTGTGAAAAAGCAAAAATTAATCAAATGGCAGCAAGGCTGCATTTATTTGATCAGAAATACAATAAAAACATCAATATCATGAAATATTACAACAAATTAAAATAACATAAAATATACACTCCAAAGACAACGAGGAGCAAATTATTTCTTAGTAAACACCCAAAGCTAGTTACTAAATTTAAAATGAATGCCCAAACTGGCATCTGTTCTCTCCACCTTTGTAGCAAGAAATATAAAAGATACAGTAGTCAAACTTGTTTCCCATGAAGTTGCCAGTGTGACCTACTTCTCATATTTCTTTTTTTAATATCTTCTTTCTGAAATAATACTTTTTTTCCGCATCAAAAAGTCTTTAACATCTGCGCTAAGGAGATCAAATGGACCCGCATCTAAGGGCCCCTTTACACCAGATGTTAACATACATTAGCATCAGTGTATTTCAGTCACTTATAAAAAAAAAAAAAAAAGAGAAATATTTTGGGGGGTATCTGGTCTATTGCGTTTCTTAGTTTAGAAACATTCTCATAATACATGATACTAATAGCTATTAGAAGTGAGAAATGGAAGGAAACTAGTTATAAAGCACCCCATGGGAGAAAAAAAAAGACTGATCCTTGCCTCCTTCTGAATGTGGTTACAGTGATCTGAACACACTCTGATCACAACAGACGCTCTTACACCAGCATTTATGTGGTCAAGTGCAATCTGATTGTGATATGATCCCTGAAAATGTCTTATTCACTCTAAAGTAAATGGTTCTTATAACAATAATGCACTCAGTGCTTGTGTATATATGTATACATCACCAAACACGACTGTATTGTGCTTTCTGAACCAAAAGAGTGACCTTAAATCCCAGTTTAAGAGAACGGGGACAACTGCTCCTCTGGGAATCGCAGCATAAACCCTTTATTTGGCAACAGTGCACTTCTGAAACCTCCACTACTTTCTTCCCTTTTTCGCCTCTTTATGTGGCTGTCAGGCAGCCAGAAACTGGCAGGCACCGGTAAAGTCAGATGAAGCCATTTTGATTGACAGGCAGAATTGCAGTGGGAGAGTCCTGCGGCTTATTTCTTCTATGAAACTACTACTATTATGTAGCAGAGAGTAACAGGTTTCTAAGACTCCGGCCCTGCGCGACTTTGTTCTCAGGGAGGAATTCCCAGCAGCAGGCTTCAGTAAATGCATGCCGGGTAAATGTCACATACCCTTGGGAGGCGACTTTCCTCGAATGAAGGAGCTTGCTTTGATTAGACCCACTGCGTTTCGGGTTGAATAACAGAAGTAACCCTCTAATAAAAAAAAAAAAAAAACACAAACTATAGCATCTGTGCTGAAATGGAAAACAGACAGGGAGGCTGAGGTGATGCTAAAATAATGGGAAACATAAACAGAGAAAAAAGCTAAATCAAAGAAAACATTAACACCCCCACCCCTTTATAATCTCTCCCTTTCTTACAAAGCTTCGCTCACTTTTTCCTAATAAAAGGGGAGTAACTCACTTGCCGTGGAGGAAGCCACCCCTTGCCCCATGGTGGCGGTTTACGTCATCAGTTAAACTTCAGCGTACAGAGCCAAGAGAAACTCTTCCAACATTCCATTACTAACAGCAGGGCGGGTTGGTGACCTGCAGCATGAAGTGCACGGCAGGTAGGAGGAAACCCATCTCAGCCTAAACTCTTCCTGCCTGACTGATTAGAGGTGGGCTTACCCTCCTGGCCTGCACCTACAGGAGATTTCCACTGCAGCGGAGTCTGTGGTTGCAAAGATGACACAATGTTTTTTTGCTTAGGTGAACAGTTAGAGGCAATGGCAGCAAATCAAATGAACTATGCAGGAATGGCAGGCTCACTTACAAGTTCAAAGGAACATACCATAAGGTTGTTTGACAGTAAAACTACTAGACTCGAAGACTGCATTTATGTAACACCTGCAGTCAAATACCAGACACAGGAGTTGACCTTTTCTGCGAATTTATAACTTCACTAGAAGTGACAGGAACGTCTTTATCAAGACTATCTCTTTCCCGCACAAGTCTAGAGACTCTGTTTGCAAGCCAGTTTTAATGTTTACAGTGTGCTGGTGCTTGTGTTTGTACATTGCAAAGAATCATTTTCTTATCTAAGAAGGAAACTGACTTGAAAGACATTAGGTCTAAATCTTGTTTTCTGTATGAATTAAGTTTATTTTTCTTACCTCAAGCTTAATCAGACTTAATTTTGATACAGTTCTCATAAAATAAGACTTAATATCTTGTGTCATTTTGATTCTCAAGTAAATGTATCTTGATTTAAGAATTGGTATTTGTGATGGAAAGCAAGACAAAAAAAACTAGGAAAATACTATTGCAGTGAAATTTTTTTTGCAGTGTTTTATCTTTCCTCATTTGTCAACTGCTTAAAAGCATCTGTTAAATGAATATCTGATGCATAATTCTTTTAACAACCAGATTTCAGGTTAAAATATATAAATGTATAAAGAGAATATGTATGTCTTGTAACTGGTAAATACAGTTTATCACCATTTTTCATCAGATTTCATCTTCACTATAGCTCATTTTAAATGGATAGTTGACCAAAAAATTTAAATTCTGTCATTTACACACCCTCACACTGCTCCATGCTTTTTTCTTCTGTGGAATATTAAAGAAGTGTTTTTTGTTTGTTTGTTTGTTTGTTTTTTAGTAAATAAAATGGAAGTTAATGGTCACCAAAACTGTTGTTCAAAATATCACTTTGTGTGTTCTGCAGAAGAAAATCAGTCAGAAAATCCTCAATGACATGACGGAGAAAAAAGTATGGGGTGAACATCCCTTTAAATAGTCCAGTGATGCGACAAATACAATGTAGAAAAGTAGTGCAATGCATAGCAAGTAGTCTCAATTAACATGAAATTCTAAATACTGCATGCATAACTGCAAAAATAAAATAAATGTTATTTAAAATAGGTTTTGATGGAGTTTGGCATGTCACAACACAGGACTATTTTATGTCTCAACTACAAATCAAACATTTTAAACCCTGAAAGCATGTCAACTGATGCACTCAAATGTCTTGTATAAATGTATGCATCTTGTATATGCATGTTCAGGATTTTACAGCACCTTAAGTTAAAGTCATAAACAAACCAAAACACAAAAGCAGCAGAAATGTTCCTTCTGTGCCAAAGCCAACAAAACACAATAGCAAGTTTGAATATTTTAGCCAATAGTCCACACAGATCACATCTCAGCAACGACAGCTTTGTGTTCCCTTCTACCAGCATTTATCTGAAACACAGTCAACTACAGCTGTGAAGAAAAACTGAAACATGAACTCGGGATAGATAATCTGGCACAAGAGAGCTCTTTAATCTGGGAACATGTCTTCCTGAGAACGCAAATCGCAACTTGAGCAGAACTGAATCATCAGGCAGTTAGAGACAGGAACATAACCGCTATTGTGCAAATAATAGGTGCATCATTAGTAAAGGTTTAAAGACTTCAGACATGATACAAAGAGACCCCACACATGCACAAACCGAGCCTGATCACAACTTGTTGCTTTTATTGTGCGCTACTGAGTTAAAACCAAAATCAGCGTGTCCACTTTATCAAGCCGTTTTCATGCACAAAGTTATAGAGGGTTTCTTTTACTTTCTCCATCGTTATGCGATGGATGGATGCTGATATGCGTCCAGCTGTGCCCCATTCAACACACAAAGCGAGTTGAGTTTCTAACACAGAACAATACAGATACGTTTACTATCTGGGAGCTGATTAATTAATAAACTAAATATGAACACAAAGGCTTAATATAATCGGTGCTGTGTGAAAGAAATACCTCCACACACACCGTTAGCAGCGCGCTAACGCTAACAGCCCCTCAACGCTTTTGTTCTGAAAACGCCGGTAACAGACGACCACTTTCCTTGACAAATTAACTTTCCACACTGCATAAAAACCACATTCACAAGATAATATGTCGGTTTACTTATATTGGTGACATATTAAATATGTGTGAGAAGTTATTGACTATAACAGCTCCAAAACTAAACAATTATTCGGTCTCCGCCGTCAAAAATACAAGTCGCGCGGATTACCAGAGCACACACGATTTCACAAAGCTGTTAAACACATAGTTTTAGTGTAGTATACGACTTTCTGCTGATTTTGATATATATTTTTCATACTCACAGATTTGTTAGACTCGCTCCATGTGATTCAGCGTGTACCCGTGTGTGAGTGTGCGCGCACGCGAGCGCGGAGATTCCCCTGCTGCAACCATGGAGACGTAGCGTCACCCAGAGCAACCGAGAGGGAAGAAAAATAATGCGTAAAAATGAGATTAGAACACATTTTCTATATTTATACTAATGCATATTTATTGTTTTGCGTTACATACTAATTTTAAACAATAAAAGACATTTATGTGAGTAAAACTGAAAATGTGAAAATGAAAATGTTCATATTTGTGAGTTTTTAAAGTTACAATAATTGAAATGTATAGATTAAATGTAGTTAAAAATGTAGTAATTAAGTATATTCATATTCACAACAATACATACAGGTTCTAATCCGAGCTAATTATTAGGCTAATATTTATGAAATACTACTAATATTGCGCCATCTAGCGTGCAATGATGAAAATGTGTCAGTGGGTCATGTGGAATTTATCTCATTTATTTATTAACGTAAATATCTAGCTTACTTTAACCGTGTTATCTACATGCATTTTTGCATAATACGGAAATATAAATGACGTTATATTTCCAAAATATCCAAAAGAATAGCTAGTATTCAGATGTCCTGCAAAATAATAATGTACAATGAGATTTAACTTTAAATTTAATTTAACTTCTTTAGAGTGGTATCTTATTCATTATCTTTAAATATCAGTAATGAGGTCGTTAGATTTATTTTTACATCGTCCTTTATAGGTTAAGTACTCTGTCTGGTTCAGAATTTATGCGGGTCATTGCCTAATAAAAGATGAGACTCACACATGTCTAGCAACAGATGGATAGTCCACGTCAGTTGTGACCTTTGGATGAAATAGTACTATTGTTTCAGTTAAATGATAACAATATGCTATGATTCAGCATATCTTTGTGTATTTAGGCTATATAAATGTTTGGGATATTTTTTATTCATCAAGGATGCATTAAAAGTTGATAAAAATTGATAGTAAAGACATCATCATTGTTAAAAAAAATGTTATATTTCAAATAAATTATTTTCTTTTGAACACTTCTATTTCTATTCATCAAAAAATCATGGAACAAATGTTTCACAGTTTTCACAAAAATATTAAGCAGCACAAAATTTTTCAACATTGGTAATAATAATAAATAATGTTTCTTGAGCATCAGATGATTTCTGAAGGATGTGACACTAAGGACCTAAGTAATGACTGCTGAAAATTCAGCTTTGCCATTACAAGAATAAATCACATTTATAAAATATTACATTTATAAAAGACAACATAAAAACACATTATTTTACATTTTAATAATATTCCACAGTTTTACTGCATTTTTGATCAAATAAATGCAGCCTTGGTGAGCATAAGAAAATATTAAAAAGTCTTACAGACCCCAAACTTTTAAATGCTGGTCTATGTGTTAAAATGAAGGTATCATTTTAACTGATCAGTCTTTTTGTTAACAGTTGTATTATATTTATTTCAAGAAGACAATGATGATATTTGCTGTGTGATCTTAATGCTATTAGAGACACCTAATGCATGTCTATTAGTGAAGTGTCAAGTTGAGCTGTGTGTGATCCTCATCACTGAAGTGGCATAGTGTCAGGCCATCTGCCATGAGACAGCTATTTCATGCTCTGTAAAACCCATATGTCTGTCATATAGCTTGTGATTGTTACATAGACTCACCTGATTTAAAATTAAATTTGTCCTATTCAGAAAAAAAGATTTGTAATTTCACAAAATAAAACCCTTAATTTAATTACACTTTATTTACTTAGGCAAAATCCAAACAAACATTCTAACAGTAATACTCAACCTAAATTTTAAAATTGACAAAATTAAAATAAATAACATAAATTCATCATCCATATCCATGATGCAGAAGGATTCAGGCATCACCTGCATAAGCTTTTTCATCAATCGCTGAATCAACAGTTACTGTCTTTATTTGATGAACAATTGTTTTACATTGATAATGTCCCACTGTTATGTAATTGTTTGCTAATGTCCTCTCAACTCTCAATTATTTAACCTGTTTTTAATTAAGCATTTAGAATTCTGAAGAGCCAGTGTAAGTAATAAAAGGATTTTTGGGGGTTATCAGTTCTGTATCATTGACACAAAGAGGACTGAACAAACAGCTTGCTCTGTCATGTTGATCCTTCAAGAAGATTTCAGTACTGCTTTCCAGGCCACTGTCGTGCACTCGACAGACACTCGTAGGGGCTCTCAGCAGCAATGACGTCTTGACCGCAGACATGCCATCTGCCCTGAACTGCCTTACACCTGTATGAACATGTAGCACATTGTAACTATGCTAAATGAGCTTAACGCTCTTACTCTGATGATGGACACTGTAAACAGAATACTTTAAATCAATCACTGTGAGGTCAAGGTTCTTAAGTCCATGATTACACACAGTGCTACGTGCCTGATGTGAGCTCTGATCTTTTGATGTTTGTGATGCTTTTTGGAGTCATAAAACATTCACATTCCTTTATCTATACAATGAAAGCCAGTTGATGTTCAAAATATCTTTTGTGTTCCATAAAAGAGAGAAATTTATACAGGTTTGGAAAAACCTGAGGGTGAGTAAATGATGACAGAATTTTCATTTTTGGGTAAAATATCTAGTGTTTTGCACAGTTGTAACAGTGAATCAATGAAACATTGTAGAATTTATATAAAGTAGCCACTGCAATGCAACTTTTAAGATCCCACGTGTTTCATTCATAAAATGTTTACGTACTATGGGAACACCACAGAGGTGGGACATGTTCAGTGATGCCAGTGTTCAGCTTAACGTACTGATCCAATTTGTAGATCTCTCCATCCTTTAAGAAATAGGCTCCTTCTGGCCACTATGCAAGGCATGCTGGGAATGACATGTTTACGCCACACTGTAAACAAGGGGATATAAAACCCAGACCTCAGTGCATTCTGTGCAACTCGAAGCTCGAGGCAGCAGCAAACCAGGATCTACTCTTTTCAAATATATAATTTTTGCCTGTACATCAGCCTTCAACTGTAACCATGGTACTGGAGGACTCTGAGTGCAGCGTCTTTGAGCTTGACATCACTGTGAGTTGAATTTATCTTTTGCTGTTGTTGTAAATGCTGTGTTAGTAGAGTGGTTTGCATGTTGAGCTTCAAGTCTTTCTTTTAAAGGGGTTTTGATGTTGATGTTTGTGGTCTGTTAATGTGATTTGTGTTGTTTACTGTCCAGCAGCTTTACTACTGTATGTCCAGTCAACGTGCTTTGGTGTTTTCGTCAGAAATAAGCAGGCTATATATAACTACAATGTGGATTTTTTTGTGTGTGTGTATAACAAAAAACAAGTCTGTTTGTATTATCTGTGAGAAATGTGACAGTAAATATGTTCACCTAAATCATAGTAATCAGTCAAAACTATTTTGAACCATATGTTCTCACATGTTCTTATTGCAGCCATTGAGAATAAATAAGATAAATGCTCTAAAGCACTGTAAAAATGGTTTTTCTCCCATTAAACTTTTGTTTTTTTGATATGAACAAGTTATTTGAGATGAAAACAAGTTCTCAAAATGTTACAAATCTAACTATAACTTTGCTCTTGAAGGAGGATGATGTGGAGACCGCCTTTGGTAAGGTGCATTGCACCATGAAGGGGGTTCCAAAGGGCAACCGACCTACGATCCTGACCTTCCATGACATTGGACTGAACCGTAAGAATCTTCTTTATACCTTCATATTTATTTTTTCAGTGTCTGCAAGACTTTTCCACAAGCTGTTCAGTATCAAAGCAGAAGCCAGTGCGAGTTCCACTGCTCTTAAAACTAGCTCTTTATATCTCATTTGTATTCTGTTTTATTGGATTGAATAATTGGTGTATGAATATCTTAGTAACACAGTTGTGTTCTTTGTTCTGCAGATAAGAGCTGTTTTGAGTCACTCTTTAATCACAAAGACATGCATGAGATCATGCAACACTTTGCTGTGTGCCATGTTGACGCCCCAGGACAGCAGGAGGGTGCCAGCACGCTCTCCACAGAGTAAGTGAGGGGTCATTATGCCACCAGATTATGGTTCCAGGTCTATCAGAGCATCCGAAGGCATTCGATTAACTAAAATCTTAAGATTCTAAATGAATTCTAAATGAATTACTCATTCTGTCAACAAAAAAACTACCCTAGCCTCTAAGCCAGGAAATCCATTTAAAATCTGCTCAATCGGAGCAGATCTGCTCTAGGAAATATAATGCAGACAGCTTTAATCAGCACCCTATGGCACCAGACTGACAGAATGTAGGTCAGCATGTCACTTGTAGGGTTTGAGGGGAGCAGAGCATGTTTATGATCTGCCATCTGCTACAGCAATGTAACGGACATCCATTGCCCATAATCCAACCTTCCAGAACAGCATCCAGACAGATTATGACTTCGCTAATGCCTGGAAGACCATCAGTGTTCTAATTAACCTGTCGTGCTGTTTGATTAGACGTCATAGTTTTTGACCTCCATATTGTTCCACATGTGTGAGGCTAACAAATAAAGCACTGTCTGTGATTATTGTAGGTATACCTACCCTTCTATGGATCAGCTCTCAGAAACCCTCCCTATGGTCCTCAAGCATTTTGGGTAAGTCTTAAACTGGTATAAAACCAGTTCAGATGTTTAACTCTTATTTTTGAGGCTTGTATTATAATCTAACGAGTGGTCTTGATTCAAACCTACCTGAATACTTGCTCTTTTTCACTCATAGTCTGAAGAGTGTGATTGGCATTGCAGTTGGAGCTGGAGCCAACATCCTGACTCACTTTGCAGTGAGTTTTATACACTTTTTCTCTCAGATGCATTTGAATTGCTTTGAATAGCATGGATTACAGTTTTGCAACTCTTTTGCAACAGGAATGTTTCCTTAGCACAAACCACATTGCAGTACTGCATATTAAATAATAACATTTTCTATTATTTTTTTTGTTGTTGTTGTTGCTGCTGCACGTATCTCTTCAAGTTAAAACATCCAGACATGGTTGAAGGTCTTGTTCTGATTAATTTGAGCGTGCAGGCAGAGGGTTTCATGGAAAGGGCAGCACAAAAGGTACAAAAACTGATTTCTTTCTGCTAGATTTGCATTCTTATGAAATTTGAAAGGATTGCATTATTAAACTAATTTGAAAGAGCTTATATAGTTGTTCAAAGCCATACCATTGCACAAATCCTCACTAAGTGTTACATTCTCAACAGATTACAAGCTGGACTCATGCTCTCCCTGACACAGTCATTTCCCACCTGTTTGGAAAGGTGAGAAATGAGGAAGCCTATGAATAATTTGACTTATTAATAATGAAACAAAATTAATTTATTAATTAATATTTTAGGATTTGAAATTATATAAGGTTTTTTTTATTAATTCTCAATAAGTTTTTGTTTTGTCTGGCTAATGCTAACATTTACTAATGTTGTAGGAGGAGATACAGAACAATCATGAACTGATCGCAACCTTCCGTCATCTCATTACAAACAACATTAACCAGTCCAACCTGCAGCAGTTTGTCAAGTCCTACAAAAGGTATCACTAATGCAATCTGTGTCTGCAATCGCTCAGTTCCTGGGTTTGATTCTTTAAATGAACTATAGGACCTATAGAATCTATATACTACAATGCAACAGAGAAAACAGTTGAAATTCAAGTTACTGAAAGCTTCATCTTTCCATCATTTCTCAGCCGAAGGAATCTGGAGATCGAGAGACCAGTACAAGGAGGAAACGTAAATGCACGAGCCCTCCAGTAAGTTCCACCTGATGACAGCCAACATACAGGATTTTGACTACTAGTGCCTTAAACCTTAAAACTGTACTTCAATCACTAAATGGTTTGTCATTATGACAGGTGTCCAGCTTTGCTGATAGTGGGTGATAATTCTCTAGCTGTGGATGCTGTGGTGAGAACTGCTATTTCTTTACTGTCTTAAATATGTCAGAGACCCCCATAGAAATTTAATGTTACTCAACAGTGATTGGTTGCAACAATTTCCCCATTATTGACCATAAACCGTAAAAAAAAAAAAAAAAAAGAACTAAAGCAGCATGCAAAAAATTAATATAATTATTATAAAAATATTTTACCTCACAGGTTGACAGCAACTCCAGAATGAACCCAACAACAACCACATTTCTCAAGGTCAGTGACCTTACCATCCCTTGCATTCACTCAAACACACATTTAATTAACTAATACTAATAGCAACTAATTTTATATGCAAACATTTCACTGTTGTCTAAATATCTAGTATGAATAAAATAATACAACTGATATGGTACAGATGTTTTGTGCATCATTAGTTTTTAAACTATCTATTTAACTATTTTTTTTTCTAGATGGCTGACTGTGGCGGCCTGCCTCAGGTTGATCAGGTATATATAATTTGCATATACAGATTATATATGGGACACTTTCAAATCTACATTCTTAATCTAAATCCTATTTTATTTTACAGTGTTATGAGTGAATTTACACTACATGTTTATGTTCTCTCACAGCCTGGCAAACTGATAGAAGCTTTCAAGTATTTTATCCAGGGCATGGGCTACAGTAAGCACACATTTCTTTTAATATAACTGAACTACTATCCAAAAAATAACAACAAACAATAGTCATTTTTCATTTTATATGAGAAAAAAACTATGGTCATATCCTCTCCTATCACTTACTCTTTCTGCTCCACAGTGCCTTCTGCCAGTATGACCCGTCTTGCTCGGTCTCGCACGGCCAGTAACTCATCTCTGGAGCGCAACCGTAACCGCAGCGGTACAAACACGGACGAGCAGCGCGGACGTTCCCACACCGACGTCTCCATGGAGAGCACCCCTGGAGTAGAGCACAGCTCCTCAGTCCCCAAACATTCCGTCGAGCTGTCCTGCTGAAGACCTCAAGAAAATAACACCACCGTGCAAATCAGAATGGAACTCAGCAGGCGGTTTGATGTTGGACCTGAAAGCTGATGTTCCTGTTATTAGATAATGTTTAATATATCATAGGTATTTTTTCACAAAGGATATTTGATTAGATAGCCCTCACAGCAAACAAATGTTGCTCATACTTGGCACTGGTTTAAAATAAATGATCCAGTGGTTTAAATTACCGTTTTATTACTTGCATTGTACTATATGTATTATTTTATAATGACTGTATTATATAATTATGTTAAGAAGGTTCTATGATGTTTACAGCTTGGCTGTGAGAATGTATATTATATAGAGGTGCATCTCAATAAATTAGAATGTCGTGGAAAAGTTCATTTATTTCAGTAATTCAACTCAAATTGTGAAACTGGTGTATTAAATAAATTCAATGCACACAGACTGAAGTAGTTTAAGTCTTTGGTTCTTTTAATTGTGATGATTTTGGCTCACGTTTAACAAAAACCCACCAATTCACTATCTCAACAAATTAGAATACTTCATAAGACCAATAAAAAAAAAAAACATTTTTAGTGAATTGTTGGCCTTCTAGAAATTATGTTCATTTACTGTATATGTACTCAATACTTGGTAGGGGCTCCTTTTTTCTTTAATTACTGCCTCAATTCAGCGTGGCATGGAGGTGATCAGTTTGTGGCACTGCTGAGGTGGTATGGAAGCCCAGGTTTCTTTGACAGTGGCCTTCAGCTCATCTGCATTTTTTGGTTTCTTGTTTCTCATTTTCCTCTTGACAATACCCCATAGATTCTTCTGTGGTGTCAGGTCTGGTGAGTTTGCTGGCCAGTCAAGCACACCAACACCATGGTCATTTAACCAACTTTTGGTGCTTTTGGCAGTGTGGGCAGGTGCCAAATCCTGCTGGAAAATAAAATCAGCATCTTTAAAAAGCTGGTCAGCAGAAGGAAGCATGAAGTGCTCCAAAATTTCTTGGTAAACGGATGCAGTGACTTTGGTTTTCAAAAAACACAATGGACCAACACCAGCAGATGACATTGCACCCCAAATCATCACAGACTGTAGAAACTTAACACTGGACTTCAAGCAACTTGGGCTGTGAGCTTCTCCACCCTTCCTCCAGACTCTAGGACATTGGTTTTCAAATGAAATACAAAACTTGCTCTCATCTGAAAAGAGGACTTTGGACCACTGGGCAACAGTCCAGTTCTTCTTCTCCTTAGCCCAGGTAAGATGCCTCTGACGTTGTCTGTGGTTCAGGAGTGGCTTAACAAGAGGAATATGACAACTGTAGCCAAATTCCTTGACACGTCTGTGAGTGGTGGCTCTTGATGCCTTGACCCCAGCCTCAGTCCATTTCTTGTGAAGTTCACCCAAATTCTTGAATCGATTTTGCTTGACAATCCTCATAAGGCTGCGGTTCTCTCGGTTGGTTGTGCATCTTTTTCTTCCACACTTTTTCCTTCCACTCAACTTTCTGTTAACATGCTTGGATACAGCACTCTGTGAACAGCCAGCTTCTTTGGCAATGAATGTTTGTGGCTTACCCTCCTTGTGAAGGGTGTCAATGATTGTCTTCTGGACAACTGTCAGATCAGCAGTCTTCCCCATGATTGTGTAGCCTAGTGAACCAAACTGAGAGACCATTTTAAAAGCTCAGGAAACCTTTGCAGGTGTTTTGAGTTGATTAGCTGATTGGCATGTCACCATATTCTAATTTGTTGAGATAGTGAATTGGTGGGTTTTTGTTAAATGTGAGCCAAAATCATCACAATTAAAAGAACCAAAGACTTAAACTACTTCAGTCTGTGTGCATTGAATTTATTCAATACACGAGTTTCACAATTTGAGTTGAATTACTGAAATAAATTTTCTGTACTTGTAATTTCTGACAGTAGTGTCAAATTTACATCTGACAGTATTTCTTAGTCTATTGACAATATAGTCTACAGAACATTTGATATTGTATTCTAATCATTCGGTCGTGCTTCTTACAGTCCCAAGGAAGAATGTTGGTAAGATCACTTTATATTTGACAACTGTATTCTTGAAATAAAATTAAGTATATTCAGTCAGTCTCACTGCTGTATAATGTCTAACACTGTGAAAAATTATGTATACATAGAATATAATTATGTAATGAATTCCCAACTATACCATTACAGAAATTATATCTGTAATAAATACACAACAGAAATAAATACAAGCAAAAGCATAAAAATAAGCAAATGTCTTTTATTAAAAAAGATACATTTCCTGCATATTTCCAGAATTAAATATGAACAGTAACAACTTGGCAAAATAAAAGTGTGAATATCACTGTTACTTCTCTTATATGCATTTCAGAATATGTTACATAACAAAGATACAAACATGTCTTTTAATGCCATTTTAACTAATATATATATTTTCAAAAACTGAGGATGTGTATTCCTTTAAGGAGAATTCCTTTTATCGTTGAAGGCAATATTTTTAAACATATATTTGTAAAATATAAAAACAGTTTTTGGACTTCACATATTTGGAACAGGAAGTCAACATTTTAAATGTAATATTTTCTTAACTTCATATTCTGTACCTCATCCATCCATTAGCAATCTTCTTATACCATAGAGTCCTTCAGTCTGAACTATCGTTGTTCCCCTCACAAGCCATCTCTATGAGTAACTGTGCTGATGTTTACTCATAAATCACACAAAATTAATCCAAATTTCTTATCAACCGTGATTTCTGTGCTCTCCAACATCCCACAGACTACAAATGTGAGCCTAAGGATGCCATAAAAAGAGATTGTATCTGGCACTTGGTGAATTAGTTAGTTAACAATCTCATTGACCTCATAGTATTGCTCCAGATCTGCAAAGATATCGTTTGGATTCCTGCAGGAGAGGTTGCAGAAGCAGGCGTTGATCCACATGTATTTCCAGGAAAAAACTGATCCATTTGGACACACAAACTCCACCTCAACGGTCTTAGATTTGTATGGGATGCAGCAGCGCTCATCGGTACAGACTCCACAGTACTTGGGCCAATACGCCTTCTTACTGACACAGCCTGAGATGGTGAAGTTCTGAAACTCTGGTTCACGGTATATGTTCAGGCACTTCTTACCCGGCTGAGTAACAGATAGGACAATCAATACATCCATCCATGACAATGACATAACAATTAATTCATCCATCCATCCATGGGATGGTTGGTCAAATGAAATAGAAATAAACCAGAGTAGGAATAAATTCTTACTCTGAAGTGCTTGGTGATGTCCACCTCACAAGGTCGGAGGTTACACAGTCGAGATTCTTTCTCCATCACACAGCCAGCGTTGTCATTAGAGATGCGCTGCGATATGCCCCGCCCACAGGTCTTTGAGCAGGGACTCCATGGGGTAGTCTGGGTAATGCAATTTTTATGCCAAATATCATTAGATGTGAGGGACACTGAAAAAGACATAAAGAAGGATGATTAGGAGCTAAAACAATGGAAGTTGACCAAAAGATGCGATAGACTTCCTATGGACATTTATCACCACACAAAACGATAACACATTGCTCACCCTCCTCAGGAGCGTGTCTGGGGTTGGTCTTGCGTGGTTTACGGGACTCTTCACAAATCCATTTCTCGCAACACTGGCCTGGGATCTTCACTCGCTTGGGTGACTGACACCAGACTCGGGGCGGCAGGGACTCGGTGCAGAGCGACACACATCCAATCGCCCCATTCACACACAGACACCGATACTTACAATTGGGCTGAAAGCTTTGGCCATTACGGTAAATCACACCGTTATACTCACAGCCTGTTCCCATAACATCTGAAACACAGAGAAGTCTGGATATTCATACTTACAGCTAAAAGGATCTGTGACAGTTTTGTGTCTGAGTACCAATTTGACACAGAATAAGAAAAAAAATTTGATATTGCATGTCTGTTGGAACCAAACACTATTGCAGTAGTATAACATACAAACTGACATTTTCTCTAGTGGCTTATATGCATATACATTAATGTGAATAATATTCAACTTGTTTTAAAATGTATTTTACATTATATTAGAAAAGTCACTGTAAAGGAATACGTAAGGTCACTTACATGCACACACTCCCTTTTCGTACCTCGGCTTGTCAGCGCTGTAGTCACAGTAAAGTCCTTTGTGATAGTCACAGGTATCTCTCTCATTACAGGTCTCACCCACCTGCTTGGCACAGGCCTTGCAGCAGTCACATCCATCTGTCAACAAGCTGACCCCATGTGGGCAAACAGGGGCACTCTTGGGGCACTTACAGGGCCATTTACAGTATCGATTTCGGTTATAAGGGTCCAAATCTGTGGTCACAAGAGGAGAGTCTGTGGAGTTGTGGGAACTGGCCTGTGTGGGAGAAAAGAGAAGATATGCCAACTTTAGCCACTTTGGGGCAATAGAGAGTTTGCTTTGAAATTACATTGAAATTTGGCCCTTTAAATAGGCTCCCAAGAACTTCATTGCAGAGGATGCTTCGGATTGGTTTCTAATATGAACAACAAGACAGCACAGGATCACTGTTACGCTGTAACTACACAGAATTACTGTTTTGCAAAACTGATGGCAATTTGAACAGATATAACAACAGAGCGAAATGCAACATTGCTGTGACACAATATTTTTATTTTTATAAATCAAACACTGCCTGTGGTATCGTATCGCCTACAATAGTTAGTTTTGTTTCTCAGTCTCATTCTCGCTCCATCAGACATGGTTACTCTACAGTGGATGAAATGGAAAACCCGGAGTGAAACTCCGCCGGATTGCAGAAGAGGATAAAGGGCTCTCTGCCGATCCGCTCCTCTCATATGTGTAGCTCCAGTCCGGAGTTTTCAGTCTCTGAATCACTTCATTCTGATTAGCAACGCTTTATGCTTTATTTTAGTTGGCGGAGAAGAAATACACAAATTTACATAAAATTTTGTGTGAGGTATAATTAAGTAACATTGATAAATTGATCATTGATATTCAGATTATAACAGCACTTTTGTTAGTGTGATGAATGTAACCAAATGTGGTAAAATAAGATAAAATACAAAGATAATAATAAAAATATAATTCATAATATATAAATAGTGTTCTATTAAACATTATGTATTACAATCAACCGATCGCCTCCTAAACTTGATGCAACATTTCCGAGCTTTAACTGTAAAAGCTCCAATTTATGACTCCTGGCACATAATGCACCAACAGACAGGTTATTTATTTGCTTTACTGTCATCATGACAAATCAAACACTTTCAGTTTTAAAAACATTATTGTTTAGGTTTCTCTTTATGCATTTGTGGCTTGTTATGAATTTGCACCTATGCATGATATAAGACAGCCTGCAGTTTTTTGCGCTTTCTAAGAATAGCGCTTTGATAAGCATCTTCACTACTTTAACTGAGCTGAAGGGCAGCTTACAACAAATATTCTTGCAATTCTTAACTGTGAAAAATCACCTTCAGTTGCGTGAATTTTTAACTCGAGTACTGCATTAAATCAACAGTTTGATAAGACCCACCTGGTGCAAACTGGCTGTCAAAAGAATCCACGACAGGAGTCTCCACATTACTATATTCCTGAGAGAAATGCATTGAAACAAGAAATGTTGTTTGCTGCAGGTAGAATCCACAAGCGTTCCCTCGTGGCATCCACAGAGCGTTCAGTGACACGCGCAGATGTGTCGGCAGCTGTCTGGAGTCTTGCGTTACCTCAGTCTGTCAGGTTTAGAGGGAGTTTGCTGGAAGTTTTCTCTCAGTTCACTCCAGTTCAGTCTTCAAGAGGGGAGGAATCAAAATAAAACATCTGAATTCTTTCGAAAGTGAACTTTTCCAACAGTTTGTATTATCAAATCACTAACATAGAGGATAAATGTTTAGATTTCTCGTGTCTTAATTATGGCTTGGCAGTGGCATAATTATTGCATGGCATGAAATCTAAGCAAGCCATTCATTCTGAAACTTAACTTACTGTTCCGAGGATAAAAGCAATAGATGCATTCGTACATCTGAAAGTGTTCGTTTAGACCTGAAATTAGATTTTGTTTTGCTTTTGGTTTAATTTAGTGGGATGAATATAAAAATATACACAAATAATACACAACATAGGAGAAATATGTGCAGAAGAGAGTTGAAACCCATTTGAGCTTTTGAGGTCCTCTCCTTGTTAATAACATAGCTATATTATATATATTACATATAGGCTATATTATGGCACACTGAATCAGTCTAGAAAAATACATGTTATTTACACACACACACACACACACAAACATGAAACAAACAACTTAAAGTGTACATGCAATGAGGTTTGCAGTGTAATTTGTTTTCCTTAGTGTGGTGTTCAATCTGTTTATGACTCATTGCAAGTCAAAAAGTTTTTAATAATGTTAAGGTATTAATTTTTCTAAGCAGAATATTGATTTAAAGAGGAGAAGCAAACATTATTTAAATACATAGATCATTTATAACTTACATCGCTCTAACTGTTTGACATTTGGATACAAATCATTCCAGAAATCAGCAAGAATTCGAGATAAGAGCAACTGGACAAGGACAGAGAACTTTGTGTCCCTAAAACATTTCCTCCTGTAGAACTGAAATATATTCACAATAATCTTTTTTTTCCTAAACTAAATTTGAAAAATAACTATTATTATTATTATTATTATTATTATTATTATAATTAACATTTTAATAATGATTTTTTTTTTTGGCATATTACATGCTATTTTAAATAGTAAACAAACATATAATTGAATTTTAAAACCCATACGTGAAGTTTAAGCTTGTAACAGAGAAAACTAAGTAATGCAAATTAACATATTGGTACATAATTATATTTTGGAGATGCACACAAACATCATTTTGCAATGTTTGTGTGATGTGTTCATATTTTGCCAAAACCTTGAAGTATGCACTAGGTTGTTGTTGAGGTTTCCACTGTTTACAAATTGAAGCCGACAGCTGGGCAGCCTGCCACTGATGCACTAAACAGAAGAACAGTAAATTCTAAACTAATCTCCTACACCAAAGACTAGGGAAAAAAACCCTCTCATATTTTAGCCCTTAATGTGCAAATTGTTTTCATAGTTCATGTGGAAGTGATTTGAAATTGTCTCAAAATATCACATTGAGAAAATACCCTGACCTTGACTTTGTTCATATGGGTGAATGTAATCAAAAGCGTCCAGACAGCTGGAACAGAACAGTCTAGACAAAGACGAAAGGCTTCTTATAATCTCCAGGAATAAAGTGATAATTAGCATCTCAGAATAGCCCTCAGTTAGTGGCACACAAGCCTGTTGCAACATCTGGAAACTTGCAGAAAAGATTACTCATACGTCCTCCTGGCACTTTGGCCAGTCCCATTCCATGTGACTGTATGATGTCTTCTTTTAATGTTAAATCACTTCATTAATATTAATGCATACATTTAAATATGCTAAGGATATTTTAATCATTTTTACAAAACTGAACAGTGAAGAATAACCAAAAGTGTTTTCAATGCAGTTTATTGCTTAAGTTCTACTATGAATGTTCTTTGATTTATACTCACAATGATTTACATCAACAGAAATACCACAGAGTGCTAAGATGTATCTGGTTCTAGAACAAGCAATTACAAGACAATCTGAACTTTGAGACTAATTGTAAGCATCTTTCTCAGATTTAGGTTTGCTCGGAATCAGAGAGAAGCTGGCGTCTGAGATTGACTTTGGCTCTTGGGTTGGACTTTGAATACCTCCAGAATCTCCCACTGATGTCTCAGAGGAGAATTTGGCTGTGAAGTCAAAAGTCAAAGTCAGGTTTACAAGTATTGCCAAATTCACAGAATTTGAAAGATTTATAATCTTTTATGACTGATCAAAAAGCCACTGTTATCTTCCAATCTCTAAATTTAATGACCAGGAGTTAATGTGGATGTGTAGAGCAGTACTAACCAGTAGAGGTGATCAGAGCCGGCACATATTGAGACCAGAAGGAGCACTGAGGACTTTGGTGGTTCTTGCGGTTATTAAGTATAAAGGACAGCTCTTTATAGCCCCGTCCACCAGATGAGGCATGTACTGAGGCCATGGGGGTAAGAACTTACTGAAGGATGTCCTAGATGCTGCAAGAGGCAGGTTGGGGTTGCTGTGAAAGAAAAAAAATCCATGCAGGTTTCTATTTTTTTGAATGTCAAAACCCAGACAGAGCCCTGACTTAAACCCAATTGAGCATCTCTGGAGAGACCTAAAAATGGCTGTCCACCAACGTTTACCATCCAACCTGACAGAACTGGAGAGGATCTGCAAGGAGGAATGGCAGAGGATCCCCAAATCCAGGTGTGAAAAACTTGTTGCATCTTTCCCAAAAAGACTCATGGCTGTATTAGATCAAAAGGGTGCTTCTACTAAATACTGAGCAAAGGGTCTGAATACTTAGGACCATGTGATATTTCAGTTTTTCTTTTTTAATAAATCTGCAAAAATGTCAACAATTCTGTGTTTTTCTGTCAATATGGGGTGCTGTGTGTACATTAATGTGAAAAAAAAATGAACTTAAATGATTTTAGCAAATGGCTGCAATATAACAAAGAGTGAAAAATTTAAGGGGGTCTGAATACTTTCCGTACCCACTGTATGTAAATTGAAACCCGAGAGGTTTCTATCACCTCCATTAAAAGTCCAGATGACCAAAACTTAAAATATCCAAAAAGAATCATCATTGTTTAGATGAAATAAAAGCCTAAATTAAAAGGTTATCTAAAGAGGTTATTTCTCTTCACAAGACTTGGATTAATTTTACGCTGCCTATTTAAATTATTTGGATCTTTAAGTTTTAAATACATGGACTTGGAGGGACACAAACCTCTCAGGTTTCACTAAAAGTATCTTAATTTGTGTTGCGATGTGAGTAAATGATGCCAGAATTTTAATTTTTGAGTGAACTCTCCCTTTAAACTCTGCCCCTTTCTTACAACTGACCAGGCTGACTATGAGATCTGCCTCCATCTGATCAAAAACTGATGGACAGAATCAAGTCCTACCCTACATTTTTTGATAATCAGTTTCACTCAAACATAAGGAAAAACCTAAAAAAAAAAAAAATACAACAGAAATGGTTGATGATAAATACCCAGACTTTATGAAGTTTGGCATGTAGTTCATGATCTGCAATGTAAGCGTCCTCGGTGAAGAGATCCCGCATTTCTGAGGCAAGAGGAACTCCAAAGAGGTACTGCACATCCATTGGAGCTGACAGATAAACACTGTGACAAAAACATATTTAGCACATAGAGATTCTTCTTGAATGATGAAGAGATGATGAAGAGATCTCTGTAGAAATAAATGGACATTATTTGGATGCATGCATGCCAAGGTGCAGGCAGCTACACCTGCATTTTAGGATTTTAATAACAACACAGGAGATTAATCACATTATGGTTAATTTAATATTGTTTAATTCTTTCCTGATTGTGGCTTTCTGTGGTTGCCAGAAATTCAATGCAAAACACATGGTGACAAAGTTTAGGTATATCAGGATGGCATATTCATACATTGTAACTGTTGTAACTTATAACTATGGAAGTAATATAATGTTAACATACCAAGCTACTTGAACCAAAATCTACATTTTTCCCTTTTTACTGATATCCATTACAATACTACAGGTGGCAAAATAGAAAGCAACTTAATAAACCAAAGTTCAAAATAAGTGATCTGTCCATAAACATGGCCACTACTCATAACGGCAGAAAACTTTAACAAAAACACTATTCACTATTAATAACACTATTAATAATTTTCACAAGTAATTACAAAGACAGAGCAAGAAACACATTGTATTAAACAATGTGAAATTAAACTATGTAAAGAATGAAAAAATATTTTCTTGGTAATAAAAAATGTATTAATTTCATCTACATTTTTTATTATTTTTACAGAGTACATTATATATGCCACAGTGTTGAAACAAAAGGAAATGAAATGATGGTAAAAAAGAGGATCAGGAAATGATGCTGGACATAAACTTAGTTTTATCAGGTTCTATATGTTCTTTTGTCTCTTTCCTGTTTGTGTTGCTATGCTGCTGCATGTGCAGCAGGTCATTGGGTGTGTTGGTCAGGTTTGGTCTGTACTATATCTGACACTAGTGATTATGTGGGCAGCCAGCTTGTCCTCTTATTGGACTGAATTCACAGCTACTGACAATTCAGAGAAAGAAGCATGAATTTCAGGACACAGAAGTCCAAAAGAAAATGTGAAACTGGCATTCAAAAATTAGCTAAAAGTATTGAACAAATGAATAAACAGTATTGAATTTCATAGCCACTTAGCATACTTAAAACCATTGTAGAAATTAAATCATTATTATTATTTTTTATTTAAACCTTACTGTAGCAGAAATTTAATTCTACTCAACATTTCCTTCTGCATTTAAAATACTTTGGCTATGTTTCCAAAAGGGAACAATGTAGTGTTTGCAGATATGATCTGATAATCACAAACAGCAATAAATCAGAGGGAAAAGACTGAGCTTTTTGTCAAATGAACTCTTGACTCACAAGATTGTACAATGCTAGCCTGCTGAACTCATATTTTCCAGACACACTTGAATAAAATTCAGAACAATAATGTTTGACAGAAACTGAGCTCAAGAAGGATGCATCTGCCACGCATCAAGTATCACATTACCATTAAAATATCATTATAAGTGCCACAGACTATTTTTGTACAGTTTTTTAAACAGATTTTTCGTTTCAATATTACCTATCCGCATCCAATACCTTCACTGCTAAAGCGTCATGAAATTGTTCTTGGATTAGTGATGAGTGACAATTTTTACTAACTGTTTTAAACTCACACTTGAGTATTTCGGTCAGAGACCTATATATACCATTTCCTTCCTCTTTGCCACAAACACAGCCTCCACACCCTCAGTGAATGCAAGACAAGCGCAGTTCAAGCGCAGAGTCCTACCCTAAGGCTCAAAATGATTTCAGCTCTGGATTCCTCGGCATTCCAGACCACTTAACGTTTTTTTTTTTTTTTCAAGGGTCTGAACAAACATGATCGTTCTCTTGGGCAGCTGTGAACACACTGAGAGAGATCTACTGTTCATTTTGGCATCTAACTAAAGAGTTGCAATTAAGCTTTACAAACAAAAAGCTGATCAGGAGAATTAGATTAAAACTGTCTTTTTACCATTGCACTCACATGGCATGAACTTGGAAATGTTTTTACTTTTCTAACAAACAATTTTGGCCACCTTGGGATCACAGTAAAATTAACCTTTTAATGTTTTTCAAAGATGACTTTCACTCACCAAAACTGTATTTATTTGATAAAAAATAAAGTAAAACAGTAATATTGTGAAACATTACAATTCAAAATAACTGTTGTCTATTTTAATATATTTTTAAAATGTAATTTATTCCTGTAATGGTAAAGCTAAACGTTAAGCAGCCATTACTCAAGTCTTCAGTGATACTATATACTAATATGCTGATCTGGTGATTAAAAGTACTCTTCTTCTCATTATCAGTGTTGAAAACATTTTTTCAGAATTCTTTGATGAATAAAAAAAGATCTAAAGAATAGCTGTTTTTTTTTGTTTGTTTTTTGTTTTGTTTTTTTGTTTGTTTGTTTGTTTTAAATATATAAATATTTTGCAAAAAAAAAAAAAAAAAAAAAAAAAAAGCCTACTTTTGAACCATAGTGTGACTTTGGTGCCTGGGAGGTACATACTTTCAATACAACATTCTTATAATGAAAACAAAATGTACTTTAGTTCTGTATGACCATCCACCAGGGCCACTGCTGGCCAAATGGGTGCCCTAAGCAGGATTGTATTGTTGTCCCCCCTCCCTCAAATATTATGGAAGTAAAAAATAAAATAAAATAGAAAAACAACTACTATATGGGTCAAAATAGAACTTTAATAAAATATAAAAGTAAACAAATAAATTGTAATTAAATTATATTATTTACATATTACAACTGTAGCTCTAGACACTTATCTATGGCTATGATTTTATTAATACAGTTGTCTGATTGATTTTATTGTCTCAAGCATTCAGAAATCACGAAAAAGAAAATTAAGCAGTTTTACTACGATAAAACCATGGTTAATTTTTGTAAGGGTTGTATTGTTCATGTTTTTTGTTTGTTTGTTTTTTGAAGAAATTATAGAGGCTGTGTCATCTATAGCAAAAAAGGTGGCCAAAAATTAAAGATTAAGTGGATATTTGAATTACCTTTGGCTCCCATTGTAGGCATAATAACATGTAATGTGCATAAATTACATTATGTATTTTAACAGTGTTATTCAATGAAACCACATAATTATTAATTAACCAGTCATTATTACCTCAGTTTTTATACGATGCATTTTAAGTCATTTTAAAGGCTGTTGTTGGCTTAGGTCTGTTTTTATAACCACAAAAAAATATTATCTTAATACTTCTTTGTAAATTATTATTCGAAGTAACAAAACCATGGTTAATTTGTGGTTACCATGGCTACAAGAACCATGATTTTTGGTTCGTGTTAAAACCATGGCTAATTGTCGTAAGGGAACATGAAAACTCCGGTGAAATTGTGGTGAAATTATTACCAACATTAAAACACGTTATTAACGTCAACAGCCAAAAAGGTTTTGATTATGAATGTACCTGAAAGTGATGCACGGGCTTCGTTTTCATCTTTTTTTTTTTTCTTTTTCTTTTCTCGGTGCCGGACTGCTGATGTCTTTTCACTGGCATAGTTGTCCATCAATTATCAATTAAGATCATTTGCATTCAGTAGCAAACATAAGGTGCGAGCGGTCGCGGGCTCGGATGCGGGAACGGCCCTACGCAAACAGCGTACTCTGCTTATAGGGAGCAGCGGTACTGCCTTCCACCACTTACCTTGTAGCATTTTCCAGTGTGCGAGAAAACACATTGTATCCTGAGGGTGTCGGGGGAGTGTTGTAAAGAGCAGAACCAGGCCGCGGCCTCCTTCGCCAAAGCATTAGCATCATCTCCACCCAGAGAGTTAGACATGGGTGCATAAAACGCCGTCTTACTATCAGCCCTTCCCTGAAGCTGCTCAAAATTCTTCTCAAATAAAAGAAAACACAAAAGTCAATAAGACAATGTGAGCCAACTGAATAACTAGTTACATTTTTATCTAACCACACCCAGCTTTAATTCTCACACTATCTTTTAGGTGCTTTTCGCACATTTCTCAGTCTGATATATTTGTGTCTTGACCTTAATGTTCTTGGCTCTGCTGATGAGGCCGTCTTCAATGGATGACCCTAGAAGTAATTCAACTTTGTGGAAGCGTCCGGACCGAAGGGCCACAGAAAGGCTTTTCTCGAACTACAGTTCCATCAACCACCGGTGACCAGGCCTGCAGAGGACCACTCACTGCTAACAACTACATAAAAAAAAACACCCAGAGGATGTTAAACAACTGTTTTTAACAGTTTTGTGCTTTTTCTTCACAAAAGCAACCCATTGTACCTTGGTCTGGGCAGCGTTGATGCTCTGAGCCGGTTTACTCCTTAGGCAGGTCAGCAGCTGTGAAGTATCAGAGGCCGAGCAGCCAAGTTCCCTAGCCAGCGATGCAGTTTGCACCTGGGCTTTAAAAAAAAAAAAAAAAAGTCGTGACGTATTGTCAAGTATGGTGACCCATACTCGAAATTGGTGCTCTGCATTTAACCCATCCAAGTGCACACACACAGCAGTGAATAGTGAACAAACGCACACACACACCGTGAACACACACCCGGAGCAGTGGGCAGCCATTGCTCCAGCGCCCGGGGAGCAATTGGGGGTTCGGTGCCTTGCTCAAGGGCACCTCAGTCATGGTATCGAAGGCAGAGAGAGTGCTGTTCATTCACAATCCCCACCTTCAATTCCTGCCGGTGTGAGAATCGAACCGGCAACCTTCAGGTTACTAGCCCAACTCTCTAACCATTAGGCCACGAGTTCCCAACTGACAATTTAGATGTACTCATTACAACAGCTGGAGAAAACACCGATCCACCCTATAAGCAAACAACAGCATTGTTTAGCACTAGATGTGACCACTAAAAAGGAATCTGGATCTTTAGTCATCAACCATGATGAACTATTTTCATCTAGACTTCATTAATTATGGGTCTTTTGTTTTACATTTGTTACTCAGTTTGAGAACTGAGAGAGAATTCAAAGCACTTGTCCAGTCAGACTCAAATGTCAATGAGACATAAACACATTTTATACTAATCTATTATGGTTTAGACTTACAAAAAAACGTGGCACAACAGAAAATCGTGAAACCGTGAGAGGTTTTCTTTGCATGCCACTGCTATTTATACATCTATTTACCAGAAGTGGTGCAGTATTTCCATATATAGAGCATAAGTGAATAAATTTGCATGCGATTATAAAGCTGTTTCGTTTCAGCACTTCCTATTTTTGCTTATTTGTGAAGTGTAAAGTGTGGTGAGATAGCTTCCCCTTTTACACAAGTCATGCCCTTAAACTCTTATCAGTGGGAAGCTGCACAACAGAACAATAGCAGAATCTATAAGAAGGGGAGATTGTCTCAGTTGGGACAGTCATCTGATGGCTGATTGGATGTGGTAAACTTGTAGGACTAGCCGTGGGAGATTGACAATGGGAGGCACTCTGGCAAGCCAAAGAACCCTGGAGGATTTCAGACAAACCCGTACTAATGAAGACCTTCCACCAAGAGGTACGAAAATGCTGAGCACTGTTTGACTGACTGGTTTCAAGTGATGTTCCCAGTTATTGTAAGCTGATGCCACTTCGTTTCAATCATTTACAGATGTTGTGGTGTGTGAAGAGACTCAAACTGTATTAATACATAGGCAAATATATCGGTTTTCTTTCTAGGCAGAATGTGTGGCGTAAGCCGTGGTCTGTTCTTGAAATAAAATAATATTCAATAGCGTAAGCTGAACTCCTCTATTCTGGCAAAAACAAAGTTTGTGTGTGACTTAAAAAATAAGTATCTAAAATTGGACACAAGTGCGCAATATTAGCTGTTAACACACCCATGACTGAATAATAACAAACAAGGAAGTTTGTTTTTCTGTTTAGTCATCATTTTTTACTTATTAGGTCAAAAAGTTAGCTCAAAGGCTAAAGGAGCAAATTTAAAGTACTTCCTGGAACTGCAACATAAACACAAATGATTAATACTAAATGACTTCCAAACATGAATGCGCAAAAATACAAGTTTGTTTCATTAACAAGACTCAAAGAGCTAAAAAAATAAATAAATTAAAAAAATACACAAAAAACAAGTAACATACATAAACATTCTGAAAATCAATGCAAATGCAATATTTTCTGTTTTTACAGTGGATGGCAATGACATGGCGTTAGTGTTGGATAACTACCCTCCTCCTGATATCTGCGAGCCCATATTTCGAATGGGAGATTGGCTGAAAATTGTGTCTGAGTAAGTATTATTATCATATGCTTCTACAAGAGCTTTAGCCTGTATGCTAACAGTAAATTCTGTCTCTTAACATGCATCATAAGATTATTACTCAAGATATGCTAGCAGAAACAGATTTTCAGCTAGCCAAATTTTATTTTATAGTTTATTTTAATAAATATGAAAAATATAAAAGGTGTGCATTATAGTTGACACCTAGATGAACAGTTTACAGTTGTTTTATGACCAAGTTATTCTGCTCAAATGCTATTGAGCTTTAAATTTGCATTTGAGCCCATTCGGTAGAGAAAAATAGCAATTCTTACATATGACTTACAGTTTATTTTAATAAATATCAAAAATGTAAAAAGTGTGTATTATAGTTGACACCTAAATGAACAGTTTACAGTTTGTGTTATGACTGTAAGTCATTCTCCTCAAATGCTATTTAGCTTTAAATTTGCGTTTGAGCCCATTCGGTACTGAAAAAATAGCAATTTTTACATATGATTTACAGTAGATTTTAATAAATATCAAAAATGTAAATGGTGTGCATTATAGTTGACACCTAGATGTACAGTTTATAGTTGTTTTTATGACTAAGTCATTCTGCTCATATGCTATTGAAGTCAGAAAAGTGAATACCAATATCGCATGTAACTTTAGAGAAGGTCACTAAATATGCAAATATCGAACGTCCAACGTCAAGCCAACTTTACACCAGTCCGTGACAACACTATGCACATATGACCACAAAACCTTGAAGCCAGTGTTAACTTTAACACTAGCCTACTTTCTGCTGTTTAACACACAGAGAAAACTCCTTTTCACTAAATAGAAACAGGTTTAACTTTAAACTTTAAAAGAAATTATAAACTTTAAAATTACAAACTAGAAGAATAACTATCTGCATTTCTCACTTTCTTTCAGAGAAGGGTACTGGTGGAAGGTCTACTCGGTCAACACTAAGGAAGTGAACTATATACCGCATTGTCATGCCACAAAAGTCTACCATGGGTATGTTCTGAATTGCCAACTGAACTAGCTACTTGTCATTTAGCTAGTCACACTAACTGTTTAATTTTCTCTGGGTGCTAATGGAAACATTCTTGACTGTCTCAGCTGGCTGTTTGAAACTGTGACCAGACCAAAAGCTGAGGAACTGCTTCAACTCCCAGGAAACAGAGTGGGGTCGTTCCTGATCAGAGAGAGCACAAAAGGTCAGTATATATATTTAAGATGAACATTATACTGGTCTGGTCCATATTTCAGCTCATTCTGGATGACAATCACCCACTTAAAACTGTGTGACAGAGTTTTATAAATAGACCAATCCAACTGATCTTCTAAATAATATTTTGGCTTCTTCTATAATATGGCTGATGTTAAAATCACACTGCTTGTATTTTTCTAGGTTCGTACACCTTATCTGTGCGCCACAGAACTATTAAGCATTATCGAATATTTAGAATGCCAAACAACTGGTACTACATCTCTCCACGCCTCACATTTCAATGTCTGGAAGATCTGGTCAACTACTACTCTGGTAAATCAAATAATACACCAAAAAACAACCAGTTTTAGTGTCAAAAATGGCCAATTTGATGCAGGTTTTTCCCTCTCGCTCTGCTTCAGATATAGCAGACGGACTGTGCTGTGTTCTAACTGGCCCATGCTTGATCGCCTGTGAAACACCTCTGAGTGAGCTCACAAAAACACCTGAAGGGAGAAAATTATCTTTTGACTGGAGAGCAGTGAACAGGTAAAAAGATCAATAAAAGCTGCTTAAATTTTGTCCCTTAACCACGACAACCTATACACTAGCGCTTTTTATTTGAACTATCATATGAACATGGAAGCATTTTAAATACTCTAAATCCTTTCAGACAATTTCTATAACACTAATGCATCTTCCTCACTCAGCTCGGAGCTCGTCCAGCAGAGCACAAACCCTTCAGCGGTCAGCTACGGAGTTCAGAACAGTGTCTCTTCCTACCTGTCTTTGCTGGGACAACAAGAGAAGCCAGAGAAAAAGAAATTTAGCATGAAGAAGAGGTGGAGGTCTGTCTACATGACGCAAAACCACCAGCTTGACAGTTTGGCCACTGTGGAAGACAACTATGAGGAGGTGCCTTGATAGATCACATCTGATTCATTCCAGGAGCTCAAAAGCTGATAGAAGGATATCTAAAGGCATTGTTGTGTCTGGACTGGAAAGAGACAGACTTTTTGTAAGAGAAAAATTCAAGTTCCTCAAGCATGTGTTTATTTAAATTTAGGCCTACGAAGCTTTGAGCATGAATGTTTTAAGATGCTTGTGCAACCTTGTGTCATTATTTTTGGACTAGAGAAGGTTGCTTTTACTGTAAATGTGACCTCAGACATTAGACTTGTTACATAAAACAGTGATGTCGTGTAACCGGCAGTTGGACCTCAGAGTTCTGTTCTTACCATTAATAAAGCACGGCGGAAAAGTGATGAAGTTGACGGTGAGGTGAGATGAAGACTCGCAATGTCGGCTCCTTTTCTCTCTGCCCCTACTGTGACTTTAGTGGGGTCTCCTCCAAACAGAGCAATGTTCTTCTGAACATAACCCAGAGCAGCTGCCTGGTCCTGCAACCCATAATTCCCCGGCAAAGCACTGGAACCTACACAGAGTCAACAGAGTTCAATTCATCAGGCACATCCAAATGTGTTTTCCACACATAGATTAAAACTATGACGCAAGAAGATTCGCAATAAATGACTGAGAAATCACCTTTTCATTATAACCAGCATGTGAAAGTCTATCCATTATACAATAATAACAATAATAATAATGTTTTAAATGTTTAATAAAATATTCACAGAGGTTTGGCTGGAAAATACCATTGTCACAAACAGTTCAAGAAACTTAAGGAAGCCAATCAGGTTTCTGGACAGCTTTCACTGTGTGTTGTTTTTGGCTGGACAATGAAAGCTCATCCTGGCAGACCACACAAAGGCACCAGTTAGGCCTCCTTTTCAAACTTACTCAGCCAAGGGTGGCAAAGGGGAAAAGAATCTGAATATTTTCACAACCACTGTGCGGAATGGAACTTCTCGTGTGGACATTACATAACCATATTCCATAACCATATCCACTCTATTTTATGGAATAAATTATCCAATTTTTGCAATACATCATTTTGTTCTAACAGAGCTTCCAGGACACAGTTTAATTCCAGTGTAGCATATATATATATATATATATATATATATATAAAACAGAACTGTCTTCAAAACATTGAGATTTACTCCTTAAAATATTTTCAGGACTTTTTTAGCATAAAGTGTCCAGGAAGGCATTCTATTTTTTGTTGCATGAAAATAAACACATCAACAATAATGGCAAATAAAACTAAAGCAAACTGTATTCAAGGCTCATAATGGTGAGGACTCTGCTATTTACTAGATTCTATACTATATGTGGCTCTACGCCAAGGGTTTTCAGTCTTTACAGACCCAGAAACCAGAAAAAAAACTGTAATCCAATGAATGTATACTATCACTCAAATGTTTTTTTTTAAATAAATTATTTTATTGAGCAAGGATGTATTAAATTGTTTTAAATTGAACTTTGAAGTTTCTATTGATCAAATAATCCAGAAAAAAAATGTTTCACAGTTTCCACAGAAATATTAAACAGCTGAACTGTTTTCATCTTTGATAATAAGAATTGTTCCTTTGGCACCAAGACAGCATATTAGAATGATTTCTGAAGGATCGTGATACTGAAAGCTGGAGTAACGGCTACAGAAAGTTTGGCTTTGCCATTAGATTTGAAATATATTTAAAACAGAAAGCATTTGTGAGGCTGGCTAGAGTCTTGGAACATTATAAGACGCATATGCATATATGAATACTTTCAAGTATATGTGTGTGTTTGTGTACCTGCACTCAGGAAACCGAAAGCAGCCACTCTGAAACTGGCTGTCACTACTATTATGTTGCCAACAGCAGCGAGGTAAGAACCATCTAAGAGACCTGATCCAGAGGTGTGGAAGAACACCAGAACCGGAGCATTCTTTCCTTATGACAAAACAGAAAAATTGTACTATGAATACCAATTACAGCATTCACACCACAGTCAGCAGATACAGTGGTTTATGAAAGCAGTATTAACATAAGTCCATGATATACAGTGAGTTCCAATGAGACACTAAATGAGAAAAAGTCAGTTAAATAAGTGTATTATAGGGCTGTCACAATTCTGATTCAATTCGAGTACTCGATTTAAAAAAAAATCCTTGATTGCATTTTGCTCAATAAAACCATATGATTACTTGCTTTTGATACTTTATTTGAACTAATTATGATTGCCTCATTGCTATTATATATGTATTTTAAGTAATTTTAAAAGCTATTGATCTCTTAGGTCTATTTTTATCACTACAAAAAAATTTATTATAATTATCAGATTAATCGTCAGAATAATCGACTGATTACTCGATTACTAAAATAATCGTTAGTACAGCCCTAGTGTATTATATACTATTGTTCAGAAGTTTGGTGTCAGTAATATTTTTTATGAACTTACTGACTGCAAACTTCTGAATAGTACTCTACATACATATATATATATATATATATATATATATATATATATATATATATATATATATATATATGAATTTATGCATGTTGGAGCTCACAATTATGTCATGTGGGTCTTACCACACTACTAGCAATAAACACATTGAGGTACAGATAGTCTTCAATGGAGTTGTAGTCAGTGGGATTGTCAGGCTGAAGACAGCTGGATCTAAAACAGTTTTGATCAAACTAATTAGATCTCACTAAAGAAAAGTGACTTATTAATTCTGCAGTAAGGCAACAGATCAGTTTGAGTGTATAAATGTATGTTAATTTTTGAGAACATTCATTTATACTCCTACAATCTGCAATAAAACACACCGAGAAAACGTGGCATTCCAGACACCGGTCCAGTCAGCTGGCTGTGGAGGGCTGAAACGGAGCTCTCCAATTGGTGGACGAGCATAAGGGACACCCAGGAAGTAGGTCACATGCTTGCTATCTGAGCCAGTTATGGCTTCACTTCACTCTCTCCGAGAAGTGTGCCGTGATCAGGGATGGAGACAGAAGTCAAATCTGGCTGTAAACCTTTAAAGAAATGTTTAACATCTCTGTTGTTGGGGTGGAAGAAATCAGAAACACCCTGAACTGGTTGACAATGTGAATAAATTGAAGAATGTATTGTTTTAAGGTACCACCTGTCCTGACATAAACAGACTGAGCAGGCTCTTTGGTGACTAGGAAGCAGTGCTGGCCCCTGGCTGTAGGAAAGCAGGTGTGTATGTCTGGATACATTACACATCTCATGGCTGACTCTCTGCTATCGATAGACACAGCTGAACAGGACTCACTTTCCTCACAGGCTACAGAAGACAAGAACGTTATGAGAAGACAAGGATGACCACATACATCTGTATTGTAAATTGCAAAAAAAAAAAAAAAAAAGTTATTCTGATTATTATTAATTAAATTAAAATACATTAAAATACAATAAAAAATTAATTATTAATTTATTGTATATTAATTCAGTCTTGCCATCACAGGAGTAAATTACATTTTAAAATATATATAGAACAGTTGTTTTAAATTGTGATAATATTTCAAAATATTACTGTTTTTACTGTATTTTTGATCAAATAAATACAGCCTTGGTGAGCATAAGAAATAATATTTATTCAGATCAAAAGTAAACTTCATATTGCTACATGTGCTCAGCAAGTAACGTCACATCAGCTTCCTGTAAAAGTTCTCAGAAAACAACAAAAAAAGCGAGAAACGTTACCAGATAGACACCAGTCTCCGACTTTATCCAGATTCTCTGCTATATCTCTGCTTATGTGGACAATATCAAATGCTGAAACAGACGAATCCACCTTGACAGAGGCGGCATCCAACTGCTTCCAGTTCTTCAAATCAACTGATTGGAAATAAGCAGTAAGATCAAGAATGACATGTGGAAATTACATAAATGATTGAATTAAATTATTAATACAGTAATAAAAAAAATAATACATTCCTAGAAAACTGTAAGTTATTATTCATTTATGAATCTCTTACCGTTCTTTGAGGGAGAGCGGAGACTAAATGGTGGACACATTCTGGGATTCTTTATCCACTGGTTTACTACAGAGACATACAAAGCTGATGTTAATATTTTTCATGAAGTAATTTACTTCAAGTCACATAATGGGAATTCTCAGTTTATTAAAATAGGCACATGGATTTCAGATATATCTGGCTTTTCATACCAGCCGAAGGGATAGACTTCAGTCTGCACTTTGGATGGGGAGCAGTCCTGAATCCTCCAGTTAGTGCTGTTGTTCTCACCACACGTCTGGATACTCAGACTATTCAGATTTAGACACAACACATCTGATCCTGTACAAAAACAAAGCAGAGACCAACTGTGAGTGGTTTCATTCCTCAGATTAGACACATCACATATGTTTTGAGTGAATAAGCTGTGTATTTTGAGACTCGTCTGACATACCAGTTACTCCTGAATCTTGGACATATCCTATGCCACGGCAGCATGGATCTTCATCACATCGCCTCTCACACTCCAAAAACCTGCATTATTCATGAAGGAAACAAATAAACTGAGATGGAAACACACATTTGTTGGCTTTCCGCTCACCCTTCTGTGACAGATTTACTGGACAGACTGACTCGACTGCGTACAGAGTATGACACCATCTTCTTAAAAGGAACACGACTGTAGAAACTCTTCACACTTCCAGACAGAGAAACTGCACAAGAAAAAGAAACTGATGTCCATATTATGCATGACTGTAAAATCTAACTTGATCAAAAGCACTTTGGTGTAATAGGTTGGTAAAAAGAGTATTTTTTGACCTAATGTTCCAAACAGTGGAGCATTCATACACACAGAAACTTTTCAGGCAAAAACATACTGTTCGGTAATTATTAAAGGTTCTTTGATTTCCTCAGCACAAGCTAAGATGAAACGCTGGGTCAAAAAACTGGAAACTCTCTTTTACAGCATTGAGAAACCCCTTACGGCAGATTTCCACCAAGGTAGCATTGTTTTCCACCCTTAAACATCTACAGCAGATGGACCACATGTTAAGAGTTTATGATCACACTTTTTTGTTGTGGATTACTTTATAGGCCATGAAACATTCAAGCCCCTGTGATCCCCTATTATGACTGAAAATCACTGTATTTCTGTTCCGAGAACACACAATAGGACTATCAAATGCAAATATTCCTGTTTTGCCATTTTAATTTGTTCAAAAGTATGTTGTAAGACATTCTTCTTTTTGAAATAAATAAATAAACCCCCGGTTTCACAGACAAGGCCTAAGCTTAGTCCTAGACTAAGATGTAAATCTGAGCCGTTTCAACTGAAAGAAATTTCCACTCACTGATCTTAAAACATGTCAGTGCCTTTGTTTTGTCTTAAGATGCACACCAGTAATGCTTTTTTCTAAGGCATGTTTATAAAAATTACTTAAATGTCCTAATTGAACTATGGCTTAATCCTGGTTTAGGCTAAGCCCTGTCTATGAAAACGGGCCAAAATCTCGCAGGATGCATTAAATTGATCAAAAATGACACTAAAGACATTTTCAAAGAATTTAAAAAAAAAGATGTATAATAGAATGTATAATATAATAAAATGTATAAAAGTATCCACAAAAATATTAAGCAGCTCAACACTGATAATAGTCATGTGACAGTGAAGAACTAATGGCTGGTAAAATGTTCGCCATTACAGAAATGAAATTGCATATTAAAATAGAAAATTGTTATTTTAAAATGTT